>JAGPOW010000261.1:61284348-61308584 GCA_030014935.1 Caiman crocodilus | reverse complement strand
AGTCATCTGAACTATTCATATACATTATTTGGTTCTAAGTTATCATTAGTTTTCACTGGTCACCATTTTATGGCCTTCTCATTTTGGCTCCATTTGCTCTTTAAACTCCAGGATATGCTGTATCTCTTTTCTTATGAGTGTTATCATTTCTCTTTGCTTGTCAGACTTTGACCAGACTGCCAAAATATCACAGTGTGTTAAAAAGGGACTCCTTATTCTACCACCTTCTCTAATGTACAGAGGGCTACACTACCTCTACAAAGTGTCCTGGAAGCACTCACTTGCCAGCAGTGTAGTCTAGAGCTGTCCTAAGCTTGTGCCATAAACCACACCTGAGACAGAGAGCCTAATATCCCTGGTGTTCTTAGAGCTGCCCTTATGATGCTGCTGCACACCTCATTTTTGGGATTTGGCATATACCAAAGAAAATGATTTAACTAGGTGTGTTCTATGGTGATGCTTCCCAGCAAGGCTCTGAGGCAGTGTCCATAGTTTAAGAGCTTACAGAAGATATTTCAGGGATTTAGACAACTTTCTCTGCAACTTGCATACAATAAGTATTGCATATATGGTATGTGCTTGAACCTACTCTTACTTCTTCCCCTTATCACATATCTCCCAGATAGAACTACTGCCGACCATTCATAGTTTCCAGTTACGCTGCTCCATTATTTTTTAAATTAGTACTTCATTTGCATGCTTTAAGGAATCATATCAATACCCCAAATAAAGGGGTTGCCATTTGGCAACCTTTGTTTGAATTACAGAAGAGGAATTTAATGATGATCTAAAACAGGCAGAGGGCTGCAGAGAATGAAACCATGGATAAAGCCTCAGAGCAGTATTTATCCAAGGAGTTCAGTTCAATACTCAGGTGGTCAAGAACTGGCATGGCTGTTCTAATTAGTCCTTTGAGACTGAGGAACATGTGGCCAGCCACTCATTGTTCATTTTGGACAAACAGACAAATGGCGAATGCCCAGTGGTGTACTTAAGGCTGTAATTAAGGCTTACCATTGTTAATGCTGCTATTTCCTTTGTCACTAATCAGCAGGGCTGTGTGTTTTGATCTAAGCATTTCCCTTTTATCTATGTATTACTAAGTTTTCTGGCTTTTTGTTTGAACAATAAATAAATACCTATTAGAACCAGGATGAACAGTCCACAGAGATCTTGGATTCTTTACATCTCTCCATCAGCTCTGTGCTGCTGTTTCTCAATGTCCTACCAGAGAGTGCTGTAGAATCGAGGATGTAGGGCATGCCCTTAAGATCAGTTGATCCTAAGTACGTATGGAAACCTGTGAATGAAATGGAGTTGTATAGCCTCAGATTTATTTGCCTCTTTTTGTTGTTTTTTTTGTAATTAAACAAATCCTAAGAATTGTAAATTTTGCTATAAAACTGTTTACAAGCCTCTTTTCTAGGACTTCACATCTAAAACTAAATAGTTAGCATTCATTCCTGAACTACACCCCCTTTTTATACAAAATAAAAGTATCCTATGTGAGAACTAAGTGAGTTATCCTGTAGATGGCTTAAAAGCTATATTTTCATAGCTAGCTAGCATTATGTGATATCTGTGGTGTTAAGGGGAAGTCATTAGTTCACCAGCCTGGAGTAAGTTTTTTTTCATACTGACTTATGTTACCTCAGCATTCCAGAAGGAGGAAAGAAAAAAAAAGCCAGTTATTGCTATATCAGTTTATTTTGTAAAGAAATGAAAAACAATATAACCTAAAGTTTAGTGCCTGGGATTGAGATACACAACAGTCAGCATGCCAAGGGGTCTGTGTGGAGGAGGCCACTTAAATCACCCACTAAGAAACATCCAGGAAAGAAGCATTTTTTGAAATCTCACCTCTTTCTGAGACTTAGATGCCATATTGCAGTCCTCATTAGGTACCTATGTAAAATGAGATCTACAACTTGAAAGCACTTCCTGGATTTGAGTATGTGGTCTCATGCTTCTCAAATGTGGCCTATTACTATGGTGCCGCCCATCTTGCCTACAATGACCAAGTGATTAAAGTACATGAAGTTCTGGGCTTGCCCTGTCTATAATGGTTCAAATGCATGTTTCCTATATCCTAAGAGTGCACAAACCACCAGGGAGGGACTATCCATTCATCCTGTTGAAGCGTGGCCATGTGCAGCAAGGAATACAAGATTCAGAAGGCTAGAGAGAGTAAGACAGAAGGAGCATGTCATACGTACTCACATGTAAGGAAGAAGCCCTAGGTTCTGGACCCTGCTACCGATTCCCTTTATGTATTTTATCCAATACAGTGGTACCTCGGTACTCGACTGCCTTGAAACTTGTCGAATTTGGTACTCGATGCATTTTGATGTGAAAATTTTGTCCCGGTACTCGTCGTTTGCTTCGTACTCGCCGGAGGAGGAGGCAGCGGCGGCGCCTGCTCCCTCCTGAACTTGGCTGCTCACTCTGCTCTGCTCTGGCAAGGCACTGCCGCCGTCGCTGCCCGGCCCTGCGCTCCCTCTTGCCCTCCCCTGGGCCCCAGCGCAGCCAAGCCCTCACCTGTGGAGAGAATAGGGTGCGGGGAGGGCTGTTTGTTTGGTACTCGTCGTTTTTGGTACTCGTCACGCCTCCTGGAACCAATTAACAACGAGTACCGAGGTACCACTGTAAATAGTTTATATAAAATGTGTAAGCATTCCCTGAAGCAAGGACCAGAGGTCAAAACTCCTTGCTCTCCCAGAGGAATGCCTGCTTCACTGGGCTACAGAATCATGTAGCCTTGATTGTTCCCCCTTGATTGTTCTACCTGTGGCCTGATGAAGCTTGCGTTCCTTCCTATATAGTGGCCTACATAGAGAAGAGTGAAGTTACTTTCAACTTGGCTTACCCTCTGATGGTTAGGATGCTTCTGGGAGTCGGGGGATGTGAGTTTTGACCCTCTTTCTCTCCTGTGAGCTGATATTGAACCCATATCTTTAAGGCAAGTACTCTAATCAGTAGACTATTATATAAATGGTGGGTAGTAGAGTTCTTCTCTGCCTGAGTTTTTGAATGAAAATGTCCATAGCTGCTGCATTTTCCAGTGAACTCCATATTCACAGAAGAAAAACCATCATGGATAAGAGTTGGGTCTTGACACCTCACACTGACAAACTGAATGTATGATGCAGATTAAGAATTTAAATGAAGACGTGAATGTAGGATATCAGATGATTATGGTTCTGTATTAAGGCAACTTTAAAGATGTAAGTCTAAGAAAGCCTGCTAATCTGGGGCATAATTTTGCCTCTATTCCATGTTGAATGTTGCTTAATAACATACTTTACAGAGTTATCCCATTGGGACTATTTGGATGAATAAGAACTTGCCAACAGAGGTATGGGAAGTACAATTGGACCCTTAATTTGTTTGGTAAAGAAAGACATTTCTAGGATTGAGCACCAAGAGAAAAGACTGTCTGGGGGAGATGAAAACCAGTGACCAGCACACCTTCCAGCAGGGATTTTTACTTAATAACTTTCACTTCCAACACATTCCTTTTATTTATGATGCACACTATGACTCTGACATGCATTTTAATTAAAATAATAGTAGCAGTGAAAAATAATTTTTCACATAAACTTACAGGGATAGTTCCCTGAAATGTATTTGTCTCTAGAGACAGTTCAGTTAAATCTTTTTTCTGTCAAGGCTGACAGAAGCAGTTGGGTTTCTTCATTGATGGAATAAACAATATCCTTTTTTTTTTTTTTTTTCTGTTTTCCCTTGGACTTTTTTTTATAAGAGCTTTGTCATAAGCTAGAAAGAAGAGATGTGTCACTTCCTTTAGAATATACCTGGGAAACTAGGGTGGACTCACAAGTTTGAACATAACATTTTGCACATGTAATAATATGCCTATATCATCATATATTTACTGGCACTTCCTGGGGCCCACTTCTTTGAATCTGACTTCTTTGTCTATAGCCATGCATATAATAGTGAGTAGGTTGTGATAATGCCTCTCAGTTCTGTACCACAGAGTCAGTTCTAGCAGTGATTTCCCCAGCATCCTCTAACGTACAAGGTAACCAACCACTGAGCAGCTAGCTGTGTCTACACAGTAAACTTAGTCTCCCTAGGAATGGTTCTCATAAGCATGCTATATTGTGCCATAAACTACAAGTAGTGTAGCCACATACACATGGATGGCTTAACTAAGTTGGAAGTAGACTAACTCGTAGTGTCATTTGTCAATACTAATTAGCCTACCTGAAGCTTAGCATGAAGGCTGCTATATGGCTTCTATTCCAGAAGCAGCCTACTCAGAGTGTGCAGCATCTTTGAGGGTGCCATCACTACCAACAAAGTAAGTTATCCTGTTGATGAAACCCATAACACTCCTACTATCTCTTCCTCCATTGCACAAAGAAAGGGACATTCAGGTATAGAAGCAGATATTCTAAAGCTACTAGTGGGCACCTCTCTGTGTACATGCAAAAATTGGGAAGTGCATTTAGTAGACATGTACATCTGCTTCTTCCTGTTGTAGTGAGATTCACTAAGGAAAGGTACAGGATCTGACTCTAAAAATTGCTTTAATGAGTTACTTTAGTTTTTCATGTGTTCATGAACTGGATTACAAAATGGCAATCACTAGGGTGTTGATCCAGAAAGACTTTGTGCTCAGCACCTGCCAGAACTGGAGCCTGTATAACCAAATTAAAATGTTGGGTTTGTATCTCCAGTCAACTTCCTTGCCAAACATTTTGATATATTTTAGGGAAACAAGACTCTTTGGCTTGTTGAAAGCTAAAAACTTAAAATCAGAGCTGTGCAACTGGCAGCCCATGAGCTGCATGCAACCTTTAGAGGGTTTATGTGCAGCTCCCAGGCACCTATCCAGCCACCACTCCCTCTATCGCTCCAGCTGCTGCTACTGCCAGGGACTCTAGCTTCTCCTTCCCTCCCTCAGCTTTCACTTTCTGCTCCCTGACCTAGGAGGTTGGGCAGTGTGGCAGCTGAGGTGAGAGCTGTCTGCCTGTGCCGTGCAGGTTAGAGAGGTTCTGCCAACCCACACAGTACAGCGTTCTGTGCATGCGTCTGTGTTGGGGGTGGGGTGGGGGCGGGGCGGGCTACTTGATCTTGGTGCAGTAGAGTTGGGTGTAGCCTGGATGGCAGGGACTCGCACTAGGATGGCCCGAGTGCACATGGCCTCTGCTTGTGCAGCCAGTATTGCATGTGACCAATGGACACTTCCATATTGGACAGCCCTAGATTCATAGATGCTAGAGTTGGAAGGGACTTCAATAGATCATCGATTCTGACCCCTTGCATAGGCAGGAAAGAGTGCTGGGTTCAGATGACCCCAGCTAGATGCTTATCTAACCTCCTCTTGAAGACCCCCAAGGTAGGGGAGAGCACCACCTCCCTTGGGAGCCCATTCCAGACCTTGGCCTCTCTAACTGTGAAGAAGTTCTTCCTAATGTCTAGTCTAAATCTGCTCTCTGCTAGCTTGTGGCCATTTATTTCTTGTAACCCCTGGGGGTGCCTTGGTGAATAAAACCTCACCAATTCCCTTCTGTGCCCCCATGATGAACCTAGAGGCAGCCACAAGGTCACCTCTCAACCTTCTCTTGCGGAGGCTGAAGAGGTCCAGGTGCCCCAGTCTCTTCTCACAGGCAAGCAAGCCCATAACCGTATGAGTGCCCCTTCTCCGGACCCTCTCCAGGTTATCCACATCCCTCTTGAAGTGTGGTGCACAAAACTGCACTCAGTATTCCAACTGCGGTCTGACCAGCGCCCAATAGAGGGGAAGTATCTCCTCCTTGGATCTGTTCGTCATGCATCTGCTGATGCATGATAAAGTGCCATTAGCTTTTCTGATGGCTTTGTCACAGTGCCGACTCATGTTCATCTTGGAGTCCACTAGGACTCCAAGATCCCTTTCCGCTTCTGTTTCACCAAGCAGGTCATTTCCTAGGCAGTAGGTATGCTGGACATTTTTCCTCCCTAGGTGCACTACTTTGCATTTTTCCTTGTTGAATTGCATTCTGTTGTTTTCTGCCTATATGTCCAACCTGTCCAGTCTGCTTGTAGCTGTTCCCTGCCCTCCAGTGTGTCCACTTCTCCCCACAGTTTTGTCATCCACAAACTCGGACAGAGTACACTTCACTCCCTTGTCCAAGTTGCTGATGAAGATATTGAATAGTATCGGTCCAAGGACCGAGCCCTGCAGGACCCCATTGCCCACAACCTTCCGGGTCGATACCGACCCTGTTTTAGAATAAATGTGAGTTGATATCTGTTGGGCCCAATATATTCAAATATGTGTTGTTCATTTGTTGATTTAATGTTTCCTTTCAAAACAGCTCTAGTCTTTGATGACTTATTCTATTACAGTTAAAATGAAATGTGTGGAAATGCTGAATTATCTTTGTATCAGCACAATAAAACTGGACATACTTGCTAGTGTGAGTAGATCTTTCCATTCTAATTTGCTATGGTTATCACAAGACTCTTGAAATATAGCCTGTTTGTGTAGTTCTAATTTCTAGCCTGCTCAGCCCCTACTTCATTTATTTTTAATATGATTCAAACAAAAAATAAATTAGGTGTTTGGAAAGGCCTAGCTATATTTCAAATACCCAAGTGAGCCTTTTGCTGCAGTGATCATGCTATTTAATTGCAGATGAGATTGCCTCCAAAATTGTTGCTCTTTTTCAGGATGTGTAGGTTAATGTGGTGAGAAGGCTTGGGTTCATAATTTAACAAAACAAAAGGTTGATTGGAGATGTCTAGTCTTTAACGTACTACTAATTCTTTCAAAGTTTGGATGGGAACTGAGTAAAGAAATGACATTTTACTGTTACATATATTTTAAATGGAATAAATTGTTTAAAATTCACAGTTTATAGTTTTGCAATACCTGTGAACATGGCAATGAGTATTACTTCATTTTCTCTTTTTGCATCTTCCATCCTTTCTTTTTTCTTCCTCTGACATATATCACCTCTTATTTAGCCTGTTGTTGGGACAGAAACTGCCTGATCATGCTACTTTTGTATAGTGAATCCTATCTCTACAATACAAAAGTATGACAAGAAATAATAACAAAATTTTGTTGTAAGAAGGTTCAAAGTGATGGAGGAACAAATTAAATACCATGGGTACTGTGATTTAGAACTGTCTTCTGCTTTTAATGTTTATCATTCTGAAAAAAATTCCTAATAACATAAGCTGAAAAGAAAGAGTGCAGGTTTCAACTCACATTTCTGGTTCATTTTACTGCCTAAAGCTGGGAAGCTTAGAAGACAAACTAAAGGAAGTACATTATGGATGCATAAAATGTTGCTATTTTCTTTGTCACTAGGTCTGTTCTTCCAAGAGACTAGGAAATCTCCATATAAATAAAAGGAAACAGGAAAAGAAAATATGGAAATCTTTCTCATCATTACCAAGAAACTAGACCTGTTGTCTAAACTTGATACTATTAAGGATCTTTGGCAATTGCACTGTTTCACACAATGCTCAATTGCTTTGATACATGCATTTGCTTTAATATTAAGGTGTATTTGAAAACTGGGTAGGGGGGCTGGGAGGGGAGAAGGAACAAAGATGAGATGAAAACAATCCAATAATGTGAAGGTGGGGAAATTGGACCAAAATTTCCCCTGCTAAATTCAGGATAATGTAGATGGGTGGGCTATCAGTGATCACTAATGAAAATGAATGGAGTCTCTTTTGTTACCATGTTCGAGTGGAAATTAGTGGAAGTTATTAAGACTTAAAAACATGTTTCATAGTGATCTAAAGTTGATATTTTATTGGTTGTAATGTTTTACCAATTTATATATTAACTATTTTTAAATATGTAGATTCTTCAATGAACCCTGAGTCTTTAGTAGGGTAAAAAAAATAAATAAAAGGATGAGCAACTAAAAGATAAATGTGTCACTCTAAAACAAAATAAAATGTGAATCTATTTTATAAATACATATTTAAACAATTGTTAGAATGGAAGAGAAACTTTCCCTTGATAAACAAATGCTAATCTAAATTAATTTTATAATAAACCATATGAAAATTGTGATGGGGCTCACTGTGGCCAAGGTGCAACACTGGCACACTCCCTGTCCACCCTCATTCATCTGCCATGCCTTGATGTCACAAAATGGATGAAAATGTCAGAGGCTGCCCATTTTATTGCCCTGATGCCTATGGCCAAATACACAGCTTCAAACCTTCCCTAATACCATGCCTCACAGATGGTATCTTATGCAGCGAATGACTCTTCCAGCCCCCTACTGGGCTGAACTCTGCCCCTTGCTGGGTCTCTCTCATACTGCCCCTTGCTGGGCCTCACTCACTTCATCCTACTCTGTGTAGTCCTTCAGGCCCACCTTTGGGTTACATCCTCCATGCACTCAGGTCTGAGCCTGCACAGACCTTCAGGCCACTCAGGCCATACTCTGCACTGGCCTCCAGGCTCAATGCCCCCCACACTGGGCCCTCCTCAGCCTCTGGCCCACTCTGACCTCAAGTGCCTTATGGCATGCCTTGGCCCAAATCTATCCCCTCCATGGGGTAACACACCAGGCTGTGGGGGCTAAAGTTTTCTGGTGCTCCAAACTCGCCTTTTACTGGGAAGGCACAGGGGTGGCACTTCCTGGGGGCTGCCCCACCACAGGCAGTTCCACCACACCAGCCAACCTCAGTAGGATGCAATGTCAGATCTTACCCAGAACCATAAGGAACCTCTTCCATCCCCATAGTTCCTATCCTAACCTCCAGGTGTTCTGGGACCTGCTCTCCTCAGGCTGTGCCACTTTACTCCACTGGCTCCCTACATGCAACTTCCAGCCCTGCTCCTAGGGTCTGGGTTTACACAGTCCCTGTCCAGCCCTCCTCCAATCAGGCAGCCGCTTGTAGTCAGGTGACCACCTAATTGGGTCTGAGCTTACCTGCTGGCTGCTCTACAGCCTGCCTAAACATCTTAAAGAGGCAGGCACAACTTTTGCTCTGCCACAAATGATATAAAATTTGTCATACATTTGGGCAACTGTATCTGCCAGCAGTAATAGGATGTATGGGTAAATGACTATTAAAGAAAGTGCAAATATGGTTTACTAAAGGATGATCATGCCAGAATAACCTGATGCTGTGTTTTGATCAAATAAATCTATTGGATTTTCTTTATCAAACAGTCCAGAAAGATTAAGAGAACTGACAAAGTTATCCGCATGGCATATTTTTAGCCAAGATGAAGATGGGGACTGTAAGTGCAGAGGGTAAACAACTAGTAAAGGGGTAGATGAGAACAGGTTGTTAAGAAAAGGGAACTATTGATTTAAAGTGAGTTTATTAATAGAGTTTTTCTAGACTGGAGTTCAGACCAAACAGATTTAATATTTTCACTGATGATGTTGCCATACAATGTAGGAGTGAGCTGATCAAATTAAATAAGAAAAAGTTAGAAGGCATTGCCACTAAAAAGAATGGTCAGGATGCTGTACAGGAAAAGACTGAATGTCCTTGAGCACTGGCATAATATAGGAAATGAAATTTAGTACTACAAAGTGCAAGGCCCTACACTTGTGGACTAATAACAAGAATTCCTGCTGTAACCTGGGAGTTCATCTGTTGAAAACAACTGATGAGGAGAAGAACCTAGATGTATTAGGGTGCATCTACATGAGACGAGTTAATGTGCATTAGCCTAAATTAATGCGTATTATAGGTGCATGTCTACACATGTGCACCCTTAATGCACATTAACTTAAGCTAATTGTGTGTAAATAGGTATGATTAGTTAAAGTGTGTTAACCTACATGTAGACACAACTCAATACAAACTTTAGTGCTGGGTCTGCCCTGTTACTAAGGAGTCAGCCTGAGCCGAGCCCCAGGGAACATCCAGGGGTTGGGGTGCTAGACACCTGCCTTGGGGCCCTGCCTAGTAGGCCCCCTTCCACAGCTGCTCAGTCTGGGATTGAAGACCCAACATATTGTATATAGTTCTCCCCTTGAATGTAGGTTTTTATTGTTGGTGGGTGGGGAGAGTAGTGGAGGGGCTCTGTTTGTTAAAGGGGAGGGATGGGGGTAGGTGTTGTGAGGGTAATAATGCTTTTTTGTTTCAACTATGTGCATGTACTGAGAGTAGTGTGTAGTGTGGGCAGTGGGGCAGGAGGGCTGGTGCGAGGAGTGCTGAAGAAGAGTATTGGGCAGGACCTCCCACAGACAGTGCCCTGGCCCCTGATGGTGGGTGTGCAGCTTTTTTGAGGCCTGGGTGTGGGATTGGGGCCTGCTGAGGCCAGCAGGGCCAGCACCACAGGCCAGGTTGGAACAGCAGGGCACTGAACATCACAGGCAGGGGCAGTGGCTGGAGCAGCCCTGGTGCAGGGAGGCAGGGTAGACAAAGAGAAAGCTCCCGCATGCTAGATAAGAAAGGGGCTGCCCAGAAATCAGTTTTCCAGATGGCTGCCTGATGGTAGCAGCTGGCTCTGGCTTTAGCATGGCTGCCAAGTACTGGTAGCCATGTGGTCAGAGGTTGAAACTTTTCCCCTGGTGGCCACAGGGGCACATGTCAGGGCTACAGGGATTTGGGACTAACTTGAGTTCCAAGCCCCTGCACATGTCAAAATACCTGCCAAAAATGCTTAATGCACATTAGCTTAGTGCACATGAAATTTAGTCGTGCTTAAATGCACATATAGATGCACCTTTAGTTGATTAAGGATACCTATGAGGTACCAATGTGATGCAGCTATTAAAAAGGTATACAAAATCCTAAAATATATCAGGCAAGGAGTTTCCAGTTCTGCTTCTATAAAGCATGCTTCTGGAATACTGTGCACTGTTGTTGGTCCTCCTCGCATCCCAGAAAAGGTGAATTTAGACTAACACAAGAGCAGAGAATAGCTGCTAGGAGGATTATGGGAATAGAAAATCTATTGTCTGAGAGGAAATAGGAGAAGCCTGGCTTATTTTTCAAAATTATGGTTGAGAGGAGATAGGGTTGTGATCTATAAATGTCTGTAGTTTGTGAAGTCTGCAAATAATACTGAAGAGAGAGAAGAGCCTTTTCACCTAAAGACCAATATTGGCACAACAACAAATGACTGTGTATTTTATCACCTGTTACACACCCTGGAGTATAATAATACCCTTCTTGTTTTTTGTAAGGCAGAATGAAACAAGAAATGTTTCTAGAGTTCTGCCTGCATAGAATAGGACCAGAACCTAACGCTCAGCTGACTCGCCATTCCTTTCCTGCTTAACTGAATCCAGAACTGGAGCTATTGCTGAAGTCTGGTCTTCATGGGTGGATCTGTGATATTGGAAAGAGCAAAGGAGTCTCCATTGCTGTGAAATAGGAAAAAAGAGACCAGAAGTAGTTAGCTAAATTGCCCTAAGAAAAGTTGGCTTGATTAGTGAAACATCAAAGCAAAAAGGAGAAATGATTTTTAGCAGATCTGGAGTGAAGAATAAGCCATGAGTACTCTGACCACCTTGATATATCTATCATATGTACTGTAACAAAGAGTCCATTAAGTTCACTATGGTGACATAAAATGCACCATGAATTATTTGCCATTATGCTCTTAATGCAGTGACTAAACTGAATATTATCTCAAGCTGGTTGATGTGTTTCTTTGACTTCATAAATTTGTGGAAGAAAGATACAGGCATATCTTTAAAGGTTCTTTGGTGAAATATCTATGACTCATAACTAAAAGACATCAAGCTGCTGGGCAAGTAACATTAAAAAACCCACATACAACCCTGAAATAACAACTGGAATGGGAGAGGTTGTACTGTAGGCCTGTGCAAAGCTTTGAGTCCTGATTGATTCGGAGGAGATTCAGCTTGATTCAGCGGCCAAATCTCTGAATCCAAATCAAATAAGGAGACTAAAGGTCTGAATTGATTCTAAGCTCTCCAAATCCATTTGGAAAAGATACTGAGAGCTTTAAAGAGACTCAGGCAGTCCCTGCTTGCTGCCACAGGGAGCTGGACCCAGACTCCATGCCAGTAAGTAGGGGGTGGTGGTGGGAGTGGGGGTTGGAGGAGAGGGGAGAGGACCCTGGGGGCACCACCACCAGGCCCCATCTCCTATCTGATCACCCAGCCCCTCTAAGCACCCTTGACCCCTGCCCACTCTCCCAGCCCTGTCAATGGCTGCCCCACTGGCTCTTAAAAAAAAAAAAGCCCTGCACTCACCAGATCCTACCAGGCAAGGGGGTGATCCCCACTGCCCCGCATTGCATGGGGGGCTCTGCCATGAGCCCCCAGTCCTGTCAGTGGCTGCCTCGGCCAGCCCTGTCATCCTGGCTCTTTAAAAAACAAAAAACTCCCTGTACTTACCAGCTGCTGCAGTGGCCATCGGGGCTTCAGGTGGGCTCTGCCATGAGCCCCCAGAAGCCTCAATGCAGCAACTGTTGAGTGCTGGGCTTTTTTTTCCTTCTTTTTTCCAAGGAGCCAGGATACTGGGGCTGGGTGGGGCAAAGCCATGCCATGCAGCGCGGGGCGGTGGAGGGCAGCGGGGATTGCCTCCTCACCTGGCAGCAACTGGCGAGTGTGGAGCTTAAAAAAAAAAAAAAGTGCTGGGATGCTGGGGCAAGGCAGGACAGCCATTGACTGGGCTGAAAGAATGGGTGGGGGGTGGGAGCTCATGGCAGAGCCTCACATGCAATGTGAGGCAATGGGGTCCAGTGGAGATTTCCCCCTCTCCTACCTGGCAGGAGCTGGTGAGTACAGGGTTTTTTGTGGGGGGGTTGTTTTTTTTAAGGGCCAGGATGCTGGGGCTGGGAGAGCAAGTGGGGAATGGGGGCTCATGGTAAAGCTCCCCACGCACTGTGGGGCAGTGAGGACCACCCCCACGCCTGGTATGAACCAGTGAGTGGGGGGCTTTTTTTTTAAAGAGCCAGGACACTGAGGCTGGGCGGAGCAGCTGTTGATGGGACTGGAAAAGCAGGCAGGGGATGGAGCCTGTTTGCTTTGGAGATTCAGCCAATTCAGCAGCTGCCAAATCTTCACATCAGATTCAGCTGAATCAGTTTGGGATAGTGATTCAAATTGCTGTCTGATGAATCTGAATCCAAAGCGAATGCTAGCCACTTTACGCAGGCCTATTGTACTGTTGCCTGGAATTTATTATCTGTGCTTCTGAATCGATCAAAATCAACTTAATTTTGCATTCTGTCTGAATTATAAATTTGGAGTAACATTCTAGTACAGCACGTTTGAGGAAAATAAATATTCTGATTTAAATCATGTTTTTTTCAGTAGGCAAAGTATTTGAATGGTACACATTTGTGTGGTGACATGGGACTAGCTTCGTTTAGAGTTTCAGCAAATAGACAGAATATATCTTACTCTATATGAAAGATTTTACATGGAATATCACTGAATGACTTACAGGGGAGTGAATTATAAGCAATAGAGAAAAGCAAGCTTTTAAGGTATGATTTAAGGAGACCGAGTTTGACTCAGTTGCTGAGAAGGGAGGAGAGGACTGGATTCCAGAGAAATGAGGCAGCAAAAGTAAAAGCATGACTTTTTTTAGTTGGGGAGAGGTGTGGGGTCATCACGTTTGAATGAACTGAATGAGCAAATGAAAGGGGAGTGAGGGAATATATGATCACAAAATAGGGTGGGGAAAGACAATAGAAGCTTTACAAGATAGCAAAATGATTTGGAAAATTAGATGGTATGATTTAGTTCTAGTAGCTAACTGATTAAGGGACTTGCCTAGGAAACTAGACACAAAAGACCTAGCTCCCTTTCACACACAGGGAGGTTGAACTTGCATCTCTCTGGCTTCCCAGTATATTGCACTAACCACTGCACCAGCAATTGGATCAAGTCTCCTCTCCCGTACTCCTATGAGGCTGGTCACTGGGAATGAGAGAGAGGAAAATACCTGGGGCCACAAGGATGAGAGCAAGTTGAATGGTATGTGATCCAATGAGATAGATGCTCCTCTAGAAGGAAATAGGTTCCAGCCTGGGCTCTGGCTCCCAATGATGTAGAAACTGTTGTATTGGTCTCCATCCATTTTATTGAATGACTATGAAATGAAAGGGACAGTTCACCAGTTTCAGAAGAATAGTTGGAGAATGTACTGATGTCTAACCTGCAGAATCATGGTCAAAATATTGTTTTGAGAATTTACTAAGGTGCAGCTTCAAACCCATTAGCAAAAGTGGTCTAGAACCTGGGTCATCTGCTTCCTGAGTAAGTGCTTTTTCTACTACTGGAGCTAAAACATGGGATGGTTTTCTCACTTTCTCCAGGATTTATGGCGGTGTACATGCATATGTATCCATGTACCTACTTTAAGTGTCCACACTGCATGGGTAAGAGAGGATAATAGATTTGCAGACAATATATGGCTGGGTAAGTTTAATTTAGGTGTATAAAGAATAATGGAATTCCACCGTAAATGACTGGTAATGGTACATATAGGTTCTCACTTTCCAGAGTTACACAGAACTGGTTGAGGCATACTTGGCCTCTTGTTGAATATAGAGATTTAAGAAAAAAAAAAAAATTATTGTAGTCAAACTTGCATGTGATTACATGGTCAACTATACAAATAGCTCATAAATATGTCTTGTCCTGTATAGACATACATCTTTTGACAAGATGAATGTCAGCAAAAAAAGTTGATCTTTAAATTTCAGTGAAGTTAAAGACATAATATGTGTGTGCCATTTGGGCACATACCACAAAGTATCACTCTTTTTACTTTATTTTATTTTATTTTTAATGTATCCTTTTGGCAAGGGTGGTATAACTTGAATAGTGAAATAGAGGATTTACATGCTTATTGCCTTGCAACATTTTTTATAAGTGTATTCTATGATAACTCATTCTGAAATAATATTTGAAATATTCTATTGTCATCTTGAATTTTCCCTTGAAAACAAATTTGTTTTCAAATTCAGGTAAAACAAGATTTATGCAACCTGCTCAGTATTTAGCAGTTTGCAGTCTAGATCTAGATATGGATGTATTTTGGAGATAACCATTACTAGAAGTGTGTGCATCTGCAAAGCAATCTACAGCAATATGTGTAAGATATAGGTACATTTTCATTGCTGCTTCCCTGCTTATGAGAAGAAATTCTAATTCAGGGGTGACCAAGTTTATTGCCCATGGGCCAGATCCAGCCCACACTCATGTCATCCAGCCTGTTGGGCTCCCCATGGGCCTGGATGTTTGGCAGTGTGGCAAGTGCTAGCAGTGTTTAATTGCTGTTCATCCAGCTACCAAATTTCTCAACCCGGGGGGGGAGCCCCAGAATGCAGAACTGTATCACCTGGCCTGTAGGGCTGGAAACTTGGCAGCAGGAGGAGTGATGGCAGTTGTGGCTCCAAGGACCTAGCAATTAATGCTGCCATCACTGAATTCCAGCTCCGTGGACCAGATGATATGGCCCTACACTTTGAATTCAGCCTGTGGACCAGAACCATGGGGCCAGGTGAGTTGGTTAATATTTGCCTAATTTACTGCTTAGTATTACATGGGGGTCACCAACAAGTGGTACAGGCAGCCTGTGTGTAGCATGCAGCAGATCAAGGAGGGGACAAGCAGCGCAGCAGAAGATCAGGTAGAAAGCAGAGCAGCAGATTGGGCAGAGAACGGAGATCAAAATGGTACTCAGGGAGGGTGCAGAGCTAAGTTGTGGAGCACCTACTAAAAAGATTGGCCCCTCTTGGTGTTCACAACATAATCTCTTCCTTATTCATTAGCAAAGGATTGTTTTTCATCAATATTTTATGAAATGCTTGATTCTATAATTTAAGAACTGAGATTTTTTTTATCACATTATATAGCCTTGCTTTGGAGCTGGGTAATCATAGAATCATATAGAAACAGAGCTGGAAAGGACTTCCAGATGTCATCCAGTTGAACATACAGCATGAGGCAGGATCATCCCTATCCAAAATCATCCTATACAAATCCATAATCTAACTCTTTGTAAAACCCTGACACAAGACCTAACACTCTAACCTGTCACAGGTAAAGCAAGGGGACCACAACAGTCAATATCTTGCTTCTGTAAAATGTTGCTAATATATGCTCCAGAAAACCCAGGTAGGGCCATGTCCCTGCTACAGAGGAAAGTAATTTTATCTTTATTAGGGACTGACTTTGGGAAGACAGGTGCAGTTTTTATTTCTGTCCATCTTGATTAGTATGTCTATGAAGAAGAGTTTATTTTGATAAAACTGTTATCAGATCTATCACTCTTGGCAGTTTTCTAGTGGTGTTCTATAATGATCCAACATGGGTCCAGTGTAGGCCAGTGTTAGAACCCAGTTCCTGCCACTACTGCTTCTTCCAGCCACCTGGCCGTGGTATAGTGTAGGTGAAGCTGCCTGACACACTGCTGTTGCCCAGCATAGGTGAAGCCCCCTTCTGCTGAACACTACCAAAGGCCCCCAGCTCTGTGGGCCAGATCCAATGGTTCTGTCGGCTATAGATTACCAATCTATGACCTAGGTCTTAGTTGTCTTGATTCATATACTCTAAGCACATTACAAGTTATTAGCTGTCTGGGCACCATTCTAACTCTTTCGGTGAGCTGGTAGCTGATATACTTTTTATTTTGTTTTAATAACACTCTTTCACTCAGACATAACTTCTAACATCTTTAAACATAGAGGAGTTGCCACTGAGAAACTGTTATGATGTATCTGTTATATCTGCATGTTCCTGGAGCTATGCAATCTGTCACAGGGGGCAGCACGTGGCTGTCGGGCGGAGACCACTGCAGAAGCAGCTGGAGTGGCGGAGCAGGTGGAGCAGGCTCCGAATGGGAGAGCGAGCCTGGGAGGCGCGGCTGCCGACGCGTGCTCCGGGCGAGAGAGCAAGCCCGGAGGACACTGGACACCAGAGCCACCTGCCAACACGTGCGCCGACTGGGAGAGAGAGCCCGGAGGACACCGAGCAGCAGGACCAGCAACCGACGAGCCATCCGGAGGCCACGGGTGTTCCCAAGGGAGACGGAGGCTGGAGAGCAGTGTACCCAGGACGGGCGAGCCAGGGAAAAGTGGGGAGTGAGCCACGGGCACGTGGAGAGACCCATGGATCAGAGAAGGCCCAGAGGGAGGACTGCATCCCGAAACAGACTCAGGTGGGAGAGAGAAACATCGGGGCTGCCCGGAGAGAGAATGGCCAGACTGGTGGGAGCCAGGAAAGGGGATCTACAACAGAGAGAGCATGGAGAGGAGGTCTCTCCCAGGGGAATAAGATAAGGAGCGGTGGGTAGCTGGCCAGGGAGGCAAGGGCTAGCAAGCGGAGTTGCGGGTAGCGCCTGAATGTGGGGGGCTAAGACCCCGTTAGGGGAATAGTAGCGTTTAAGTTGTTAGAGCATTGCTTTGTTTGTGTTTCCCTGGATATGAAGGGGCTGCGGTGTGGGAGTAGGCAGGGAGGAAAGCTATTCCCCATTGGTGGTGGCCGGAGAAAGCAGTGGCAAGAACATCTGAAACCACCGGGCAGGGTAAGGGCGAGGTGAAAGGGGTGGAGGAGCCTCGCAGAAGATCTCGACTACAGGTAGCCAAAGGGGACATCCGCCCAGAGGGAAGCTGCACACACTGGAAGAACAAAGTTGTGGCAGGAGAGAAAGGGGTGGACTCCGGTGCGGAACGAGACCTGTCCCAAGGCTTCCTGAGATGGCTAGCTGGACACCCACAAATCCTCGGGGCAAAGAGGCCCAAAGTAAGATGTTCGACACCCGGCGGCTACACAATCAATCAATCAAGTACCATCCCTGTCAAGAGGGCCAGCAGTATGATAGACAGACGTTTTCTGCTCGTCAACCTTGTCACTGTGTAATCCAATCCAGTCTTCTGTGTCTTACTACGGTCTCCTTTTTGGTCCTGCCCTCTTCCTGTTCCCTGGCATTCTCTTCCTCTTATACCATTTTTGCACTGTCTCCTGATCTTAGAATGTGCCCATGGTACTGCAGTTGTTCTTGTTTTTTGTCCCCACCCCCTACATTTGTATAAATTTGGGCTCAGAAAGATGCAAGTGAACTAAAACTGAACAACAGGGGGTTAAAATGTCAGTGGTTTTGCAACGCTTACACTACAGAACCATGCAGAAGTAAGTTACGTTGTGAACATTCCTATTAGGGTAATTTAATACCAATATACATTTACTTAAACCCTCATAAAGATTCCAACACACCCCTTTCCACGTGTTACGTAATGAGAAATCTGTGGTACATGTAATTTGCATTCTGCCATTCTGTACATTCTGTCATTTTTATATAACACAGGTGGCAATCAAACATCTACAAACAACAAACATGTTGTGTCATTCAGGCTCAAAATCACCTTGAGGAGGTGTCTGCAAGAGGATCTCTGACTTGGTTCCTTTATGTTCTGTGAAAATCTATAGCAAAGTTGATTTAGGAAAAACTCAGAATCCTAATTGGTATTGTGTGACTAGGAATTGCAACTAGGTGTACATGCCAACTGGATGAATTTATTTTAACATCTAAGATCTTGTCAGACCTTGAATTGAATCATAAAAAAGTATCAGCAAAATCTATCCATTTCTGTACTAATTGAAAATGGAGTTTGTTCGTATTAGAAAAAAATATTAGTGGATTTTAACTTCAGTGATTTACTTTGGTATAGAACAACCTGCAGCTCTGAGTTCTGAAGGAGAAAATCAATTTTGTTAATTCATTTTACTGAAGTCAAAATGTAGGTTTTGAAACATGAAATCATTTCAAAGTTTTATTTAATACTGAGTTTTATGTTCTGCTGAAAACAATAAAAATAATTTGAAGTTCATCTCTGCAATTGTTGAAAGTAAATTTATTCTTAAGCCCTGGGATATCTTAGGGATAGAAATTTATTCTATCCTGTTGTGATGGATAGAATTACTGCTTAGAACCATGTGTGTTGAGGGACCTGAATATCAGCAATTTCAGGACAACTCTCAATAATTACTAGCAGTTCAAGGAGAAAATATTAGACACTACCAATGGGAATTTAGATGATAAAAAGGCTGTACTCTCACTCACTCTCACTCACACACGCCAAAGGGCCCCCCACCACTCAACCTTTGAGGCCAGCCATGTAAACACTCCCTGCGTCACTGCTGCCACGTCCTCCAGCCACTAGCGCAGGGGCTTCCTTCCCCTGCCCGCCTCTGCCTCCTCCCCTGAGCAGTGGGGCTTCCCCTTTCCTCCCTGCTTCCCCTCTCCATTCCCATCCATCCATGCTGCCTCCCCCTCCTGCTGGCTGTTGTATATGTGTGCCTGCCTCCACTCCCTGCCTGTCTCCGCTTCCTTCCCACCCGGTCCTGAGCAGTCAGTCACTGCCTGTTCTCTTGGTGGCGCTTGTGCAGTAGACCAAAAGTGTTATGGACAGACAGACAGACCAAGCTCTTTATTATATTAGAATGTGTGTGTGTGTGAAAAGGGTACATATCCAGTAGCATAGAACTACTGAAAGCCTAGTTCTTCACTATAAATGCTTACTTAGCTCTGTAAGAAATGGGAAGGGACTAGTTTAGAGTATGGCCTGGTGCCTCTGGAAGTTTATGGAATGCCTTCCTGCAGTCTTTTGCTGTTTTTATACAACTTAATTCTACAAGCCTTGCAGGTTATTTCTGGCTTATGCTGGAGGAAAATGCAAAGTTGTGCCAATTTGAATGCTGCCAGATCACTAAAAGCACTACTATATTTCTATTCTAGGGGAAATAAACAAGGGAAGAATGTACTCAAACATGTAAAAGCTGTGACAGTGTGACCAATATGCTTACATGTTAACAAAAAAAAAAGAAAAAAAAAAGGAAGTTTTCTTTTCATGCTAAATTATACTATTGTTTAACTTGTTTAATTCTATTACACTCCCTTTTTTCATTTTTCCATATTAGTTGTATAATATGCTAAAACTTTACATTGAACACAGGAAGCTGTATATGTAACACAGCTGAAGTTGTTTCTTCTAACAACTTGCACTCTTATATTCTGGTTTTATAATGAATTCTAGTTAATTAATAGATTATACTTAAAACCCACAAAAAATTAGGTTGATTGGTTGTCATTTTCTGCTGTTGCTTATTTGCATTCTTTGTTGAAAACACCTGGGTAGTGTACAGTGCTACAGTATAGGGTTAGAACTTCTGGGGAGGTGTAATACAATTCATAGATTGCAAGGGCTGGAAGGAACCTCGCAAGATCATTGCATACAATCCCCCTGCACTAGGCAGGAAACACAACTGGGATCGTATGACCCCCAGCAAGATGACTGTCCAGTCTTCTCTTGAAGACCTCCGGGGTAGGTGATTGCACCACCTCTGGAGGGAGCTTATTCCACACTCTGGACACTCTATGAAGAATTTTTTCCTAGTGTTAGACTCAGCAGACTAAATAAATTAAATTAATAGGATGTGCCAAGTGGTTTCTCGGATTAATGTTTGTTCACAGGTATTTTTCTGCTTGCTGTCTCTGTAGTATTCAAATCCATGTTGACCTAGGGCTACTTCTTTGCTATTTTTTTGTAATCACTCCTGAAAAAAGAAGGTGCATATAGTTTGTAAAAGGCTGGACAAAAGAAGATTCAACCATAGTTCAGCACTCAACACGGCACACCACATATGGAAAGTATAGGAGTTTTGAAAGTGGCTTCAGAACCATGTTATTTAATTAATTTGGTCATTCTTCATCAGTATTTTGGTAGACCATATACTAGTTAAATGGTTATGAAAGCAGAGTACTGCACATTAGTACAATGTAATTTTGAATATGCAGAAAAATACTGATGTGTACTTAAAACAGGTAATGTGCTTCATTAAAAAGATTCTCTGTATTCCCACTTTGAAAAGTTTAACCATAATCACTCAAAAAAGTAGAATTCAATAGTTTTCTTTGGAGTAGCAGAGAGCATTACACTTCTCTTTTGCCTCAAGAAAGGAAAATGACTAAGTGCTCTTTCAGTGTAACTTTCTTTCTTCTCCAAGCTTGTGAATACTCCAAACTGGTAGATGTTCACATTTTACAGAAAACTAACTTTTGATATGAGAACCCCCAAATAGGTAAATTCAGGTCAGTAATCCACAAAGAAGTAGATAAATCCCTGGAACAGAACTTCTACTGGGTTCTGCAGGGGCTTTGTGAGAGAAATAATGAATCTCCAATCTACTGATTTCATTACTGTTTGCTCACTCAGAAAATAGCGGGGAAAATACCCTCCTGAGCTAATTACATAATTTCATAGGATTCTCATTATAGTCCTGTAAGGTGCTTAACTATAATAGAGATGCTAGACTGAATTCTCTCAGTTACTCTAGTGTAAATCCTCCAAAGTCAAGGAAGTTGCTTAAATTGTATGCTTGTATCATTGAGCATAAGGATTACTATTATTAATTTTTTATTGTAATGGCAACAGATAGAAACTTAAAGGATCCTATCTGAAGCTAGCTCTTTATTGTGCTAGGCAGTATACACAGAAATATTGAAGAAGTGGTTCATGTCTCAAAAATGAGAAGTAAGAATGAGGTGAAGAACATAGTAAATGAACTAACAAGCAGGTAAGTTCAACTAGAAAAGGTCTTGAGCATTTGTACGGTCATTTTGTCTCAGTTTTGCACCTCTACTGCGTATGTGTCCTTTTGTAGCTAAATCTTAGGAAAATGAAATCAGGCAATTTCTACCCATTTAAACAAAATGTGGTAACTTTAGATTTTCAGAGGTTTGGATTACATTGTGAATATATATTTTTTCACAGCTCTGACTCCTACTGGATTATGGACTGAATTGTCACAAAAAGAATCAGGAGAATGATTAAAAATTGCTCATTGGTTTGGTTTGCAATCAATTATGCATTGAGCAGGGAAATATTTGACTGAATGCACGGAAGGAGAACAGCTCTGAGAGTGATGTTCCCTGCTTGCGCATGTGATCATGAGTGGGTAGGAAGGGGTACAGGAATGAGTAGAGCTTTGGCCCATCTTGATTGATGTATTGCCACAGAATATCAGCCCAGAGTAAGGGGAAACTGTGAGTTGCATTCTACTCTCTGTTGCCAGTGTGGTGGTAGCTGTTTTTCCTTGTTGTGAAGGGACAGCTGAAATTGTATACCTGTATTTCTTTCAATCTTTCTTTTTAAGGTTTAATTTAGCCCACATTCAAGGTATCCCAGACAAGGTTCAATCTTCCAGGGAAGGCTGTAAGTGAATATCCCAGGCAAGACAGCAGTGTAGTAGAGTAGGTTTAAAATGAACCTGAACTGCTGTTCACTGATGAGCAGCAGAAGATTAACAATGTGATAACTGGCAGTACCCCACTGGTAAGAGTATAGTGTACCATCACTATCTCTGATGACTAGAGTATCAAGGAGACTGTTGGTTGCAATCTTATACATGTTTGGTCTGTTTGTATGTGCTTAACTTGTCTAGGAACCTGGTAACTGAGGGCAACACTTCAACTGCTTTAGTTGTTTAATTTGCTTTTAAAACTATAGGTTTTTCAAGAAAACCATTTCACTTGAAAATATTTAGTTGAAGGCAACTGAGTTGTGAAAACATCAATCTCTAGACAAACCTCCCTACCATAATCAAAACTTATGATACTCAAGGGAGCTCCTTAATGTGCTCCAATGTTTTACATGAACTAGCAAAAACACTGGGAACACTGAATTTATCTTTAAAACAGAGCAATAACAATCTGTTACAAGTCTATATCTGACAAAGGAGCATCTTCATTTGTATTTTCAATTCCCTCCCCACCCCCCAGTTTCAGAGTAGATCCTGGCAGTAATTCTTCTGAAATTTTAACAAGAAACTTATGTAGCAGCATGCAGTAATTAACTATTAATTCAAAGAATCATTTTCTAAATGTTATAATTTCAAAACAATTAACTTAATAATGATTTTTCATATTGGTTCCATCCTGAACACATTAACTGCTCATTATATCCTTGTGTTGTGTATTGATCCATCAATTATGCCCATTTATTCCATTCTTATGCAGAGAGAAATGCTTATCAATTGCACCCATGAGCCTGGATTTATTGGAACAGTTAAGTGACATTTAATGTACTGTAGCTGGGAAACGGAGCCAGTAGACAAACCTATTATTATACTAATGGAGTTTCTGAATTGCATCTTGACTAAGCTCAGCATTATCTTCTACAGTATTCTCAAACCCAATGACAGGTAGGATAGTTTAATATCTCTGGAATGTGTACACTTCTGATTTGTTTGCTTAATGGATCCACAGTCTCAGACACTGTTTTCTTTTATTTCTAACACAGTTTAAATGTTTTAAAACAGTCATAAGCAAACCAGCCAAGCTGAAAAAGCAGCTCTAGCATCTGGAGGTAGCATTCATCTTTCACTACCTATCTGTTCCCTTCAGAGGTCCAATGGAGTAACAGTTTAGGAGTCACATTTCAGGCACAGAATTAAGCTAATGTAGTAAAAACTTTAGAAAAATCAAAGCCAAACTAGGTGCTGCTCCTCACAGGGGATGTCCACACAAACATGCATGTGCCTCCTGCCCTGTCTCAAACCCCTTTGAGGCAGGGTAACAGGCATGTGTGGGAACAAAAAAATGGTCCCTGCGCTGGAAGTTTTCAGCACGGGGAGAAAATTAGACCCCTGGATATCCTGAGCGTGCCCTGAGGCAATTGAGGACTGAGTCCTCTATAGAGACACTCTGGCTGCCAGAGCATTTCTATGGTTGCCCCTCGCCCTGGTGCTGAAACATGCAGCTGGCCAGGTCACGTGTTTCAGCACCAGGGCTCCAGTGCCTGTGAGTAAGGGGTCAGGGAAGCTGGAGGAGGGGGGAAGGGACTGTGGGGGGATGCCCGGTGGCCCCGCCCATTTCCCCAGCTCCCCCTGAGGCCCCCGCCCCCTGCTGGAGCTGGACCCTCCCCCCTGCCCTTGCCAGCCCCACCCCCACAAACCCCCCATCCCTGCCCCCAACCCCACATTTAAAAAAAAAATACCCTGGCACTTAGGTGAAGCTGCTGTGTGGCTGACTGATGCCCCACCTGCACAATGCAGGGCAGGCTGACAGCCCCAGCTGCTGCAACCTGGGCCCTCCTGCCCCTCTGCTGTCATAGGCTGCCCGGGGGGCCTTTGCCAGGAGGCCCTGGAGCCCCCCCAACCCCTGCTTCTCAGGTAAGCAGAGGCTTTTTTTCCCCGTTTTTCTTCCGGTTCTTTTTCTGTTTTTTTTTTTTTTTTTTTTTTTAAGTGATAGTGCCTGGGGCTGCAAGCTGGGGTGTGGGGCTGGGTGGGGAAGCC
>JAGPOW010000261.1:61249710-61284248 GCA_030014935.1 Caiman crocodilus | reverse complement strand
CGTTTTTCTTCCTGTTCTTTTTCTGTTTTTTTTTTTTTTTTTTTTTTTTTTAAGTGATATTGCCTGGGGCTGCAAGCTGGGGTGTGGGGCTGGGTGGGGAAGCCATTGGGGAGTCCAGGGAGGTGGGGGGGGTGGGGCTGGGTGGGGTAGCTATTGGGGAGGCTACAGCAGGTGGTGAGGGATGGGCCAGGTGGGGCAGCAATCGGGGGCCTGGGGTGGGGCATGTGGGCCTTGCAGAGGGGGTGGTAGCCTCTGCGGGGGCCATATGGCCTCAGCTGGGGGGCCATACCTCTTGTGTGAGGGATGAACTCCCTGTTGGGGGGCGGTAACCCTTGTGAGAGTGCGAAATCCCCTGTTGGGGGACTGAACCCCCTTTTGGGGGACCAAACCCTTTGTGTGGGGGATGAGCCCCCTGTTGGGAGGCTGTAGCCCTTGTGTGGGGGCTGAATCCTTTGTTGGGGGACTGTAGCCCTTGTGTGGGGGACCAGTCCCTTGTGAGGAGGCCATCTCCCTGTGGGAGGGCAGCAAAATATGTATTAATGAATTCATGAAACCTGTGTTTAGAGTTCACTTTATAATGATAAGAAACTTGCTTTAATACTGTAGATATATCAATGAAACATTGTCCAACTGATTGCTCTCTCTCTTTATAGTGGTCTTTTGTTTTACATATGGAGGAACATGGATTTGGGGGTATTTTAGAGAGCGATTTTTGGGATTTTTTTTTATCAGGGATTTTTAAATTTTCCAATAGGGAATACCAGAATTTCTGCTAGGAAGGCCAGTAGCAGGACCCTGCTCAGAGCTGGCACCTTGGACCCATCTGGCTGTGGCTGACCTCCTGGGCAAATGGGACCAGGAGGATATACTTTTGAGAGTTGAAAGCAGGCCACTACACCTGGAACACTTTCTGGGTGATAGCTGCCCAAATGGCTGGGCAGGGGCGCAAATGGCAGTAATGTTGCACAAAGGCCAACCCTGCAACTGCAGTCCACTGGCAGCTGTCCCAGAGGGGCAGATGCCTCTACTGGCTGTGCAGTCCCCATCCGAGTCTGGCAGCTTTTTATACTGCTGGGGACAGCACAGGTGCTGGCCCTGGGCTCTAGCTCCCCCTGGTTGCAGATCCAGGAGGAGCCAGGCAAGGTTATTTTGCCCCACGTGGCATGATTTGCTCCACAGCAAAGTGCATGTCCGAGCATGTGCAATGAGGCAAAAAGCCCTGGCTCAAACTTGCACCACTTCTATTTGAGCTGCTGCAAGCGCACATGCTTGCATGTGTGGATGTGCCCACTGGGTTCAAATGAGTTGGGCTTCACTGATTTCAAGGGAATTATGCTGAGTTGTACCACCTGTTTTACTAGCCCTGAAGTATTTCCTTGGATCCTTACTTTTTTTGTTTCCTAGAATGGCTGAATTCCCACAAGTCATGATCTCTTGAGACAACGGAGCAGTTTCCTTAGACCATTGTTGTATGAGATGTTTAAGAAACTTATACTATGGGTAGAATACAAACACTAAAAATCACTTCCTGCTCCACTTGAAGCACGTGGCTAAACCAAAACTGGCATAAAAACGTGGAGACCTGCTGGTTTACACCAGCTGATTATTTGGGCCATGATTCTAACTATCTTGGAAATAGCAAGTGACAAAAGACAAGAATCACAGTATAATGTGGTGATAGGTGATACACAGCTAGTTTCATAATATTACAGAGGAAGCAGTAACTACCCCTACATAAAGTTTGCCTAGTGCTACTCGTCATAATTATAGCTAGCTGAAAACCAGAGCTCCAGTTCATAGAACATGACGGGTTTTTTTAAAGTTTTGGCTTCTGTTTGGCTTAGACTGAAACAATTTTTTTCTAAAAGTTTCCAGCAAGCAAGAAGCTTCGATAAACCTGCTGCTTACAGCTGCTTAGTGAAACTGAGTACAATTCTGCTCTGGAACCACCATTTTCCAACATCTCAAGACCTGAAGACATTTTATTTTTATTTATATACATATATATGTATGTGTGTGTGTGTGTGTGTGTGTGTGTGTGTGTGTGTGTGTGTGTGTGTATATCTTCAGCTCTTGGTCAAAAAAAATCTTAGGTTCGATGAACTTTCACCAAATATAAGGGTGTACGTGCATGAGTGTGTGTGTGTGTAAATAAATACATTTCTGGCCAGCTCCAATTCCTTAACTCGCTGCTTATAACTTTAACACATTTTAGCCACTCAGACTGAAATGTACTGCAATATGAACAAATATTCAGATTGTGTGCATGGTTAAGCTACCAGGTCACTGGATTTAAATGCATTATTGCTTGGTTAGTTTTTGTTTCCATAACAGAGGCCATACACAAAGTGTATCATAAGGCTTCTTTTGTCCCACTGAACAGCATAGGGATTTCCTTATGCCACGGGCCTCCACGCTGTCCAGCCTGGCCCTGCTCCACCATCAGGGCTCCTGGGAGGTGTGGAGTCAGGGCTGTATGTGTGTGGGTGAATGTGCATTTGCAGGGGAAGGCAGTGCAGAGTCATGGCGTGTGTATGTAGGTGTGGGGTGTGCATGCCTGCCCTCTCCCTTCCTGCCCCCCCCCCCGCATCCTGTATTTCCCTAAAATTACCTTTACCCTAGCTATCAGTTAAAATAGCCCAGAGGGTATATTAGCCCCTGGTAGCACTGGGTAATCTGGGACCACCTTGCTTGGTTAAGCTCCTTCAGCTCTCTGTACAGCACAGGTATACTGTCCCTAAAGATCTGAGTCTAAGATTGGATTTATTTTCAGTGTTAAAGAATCAGAGCTAAAATTTGAAAGAAAAACCTCACTTTGTTTATTTGTTAATTTAAATGCATTTTTATTTTTATATGTATATTTTGGTGTAGCAAAGTGGAGAGCATAGCCTAAATCACAGATAAGATAGGAAAAAATTCAGAAGCACAGGAAATTGCACGTTTCAGAAATGAGAAAAAGATAGCCAGTTAGTTATGTATAGGTGATCAGTCTACAGATAAAGCAAGCAGTTATAAATTTGTGCTTGATGTAGAACAATACTACAATATTGCACAATACACTACAAGAGATTTAATAAACCATTTGTTCCTTGCCCATAGTGCACAGCTTTATTATGGTATTATTTATTTTCTCTTCAAACAATATAAAAATAAATTATTATAATTTTGCTTAAATTGAGATTTATTATTTACATTTATTACTCCACTAGGATAATTATGGAAAGAAAAAAGGAAAAATTACTGGTTTGTTTATGACCCCAAATTTCCTACAGGCAGCATCTTATTATCTGATTATATGTTAAAGAAAAGGCAAAGTGAAGATCTGTACCACCCTGAAGATATTTTATCAAGGGTCTCTACATGTGAGCAGTATTGCCTGGTATGCACCGTTTCCTTTTGTGTGCCATTCATAATAGCATGGAAATGGAACTTATGCGTAGCCCAGTCAGTGTTTGATGTTATAACATTCTCCAGAAGATATTTGGAATCATCCTGTTCCTTTTTGGTAATGACAGCAGGCAAGGTTGGAGAGGAGAGAAGAATCCAGTGTGGTGATTGCTGTTGAAGGCCAGTGATTTTGGTAAAATTCTCATTGGCTGCTTGTCTTTGGGATCATGATGCAGTTGCAAAAGTAGCAGGTTTTTATTTTAATGTCTTTCTTTGGCGTACTTTAATAAAAGCATTTGAAATTTGTCAGCATGTTGGAACCATTGTTTAGTTCAACCATAAACAATTCAAATCAAATGTCAATAAATTCCATGTTGCTAACAATGTATTTCTAGCATGACCCCCTCTAGAATACATCCTTCCTATAAGTGTCCATGAACAATGGATTTTCACAGTTTAGCAAACGTTAAATCCTAACTGGCCATAGACTATGTAATCCTTTGGTGCACTGGCATATAGTATGTTGTATACGTAAATGGGTCTATGCAGTTTATCATGAACTAAGCTGGCAAACTGACTGAAAAAGTGCAGCTTTGGGAGGGACCAAAGCCATTTTTGAATTCAGGGCATAATCAGTTAATTTGTTTCAATTAAAAAAAACCTCCGCATTCAAAATTAGCCTATATAAATGAATGTTAAGAAAAAGGGCAAGGAGACAAAAGACTTGAGGGGCACTTTGTTTCAGTAGCAAGAAAAATATTTTGAGATGACCCCAAATTACTTTTTTTTAAAAGTTTTCAGTAGCAATTTTTTTCAGTTTCTTTCCTGAATTACCAAAAGAAGCAGCTGTGGGAAAGGGCCAGAGAGCCACAGGACAGCAATTAGTGGTGAAAAAGGGTAATGAGAAAATCAGAATGTAAAATATATCAGATGTATGTATACATATGTGAGAACTATGGGGAACAAAGAAGATGGGCTGGAAGTTGCAGCCTGTGAAAGGGACACTGGTATCACAGAGACTTGGTAGGACAGCTCTTATGGCTGGAGCATCAACATTGAGAGTTACACTGTTTCTAAAGGATAAGGTTTTGGGAGAAAAGGTAGTTGTGTTTTTGTATATAGCAAGAATTAAATACACTTGTTTCCTGTTTTGGAAGAAGTATGTAGCAGATCAGCATGTATTTAGGTGTATATAAAAGGTGAAAGACACAGCTCCAATATAATGGTTGGGATTTACCATATTTATTCAAATATAAGATGAGGGTTCCCCCCCTTCCCCCTCCATTAGCACAGGGGAAAATGCTCCTTGTCTTACATTCACATACATGGAAAATTGATTACATACATTTTATGTCATTTAACTGCTGCCAAATGCAGCATGTGCTCAGTAATGGAAACCAACTATGAAGCTGACTAAATGCAGCCAATACTGAGCACCACTATAAAACATATAGCTCATATTGGGCAAACATACTAATGGGAACCAGTTGCAAAGATAGGTTTAGTGCGCCCATTGCACACAGTCCGTCTCAGCACTAACTCTTTCAGGTCACAGTGAACCACTACATTGAATACATTTCGACTTCTCCTTCACTCCCACAGCTGAGCTGTACTTTTATTTCCAATTTCCAGTGATTCGTCTTTCTTCACTAATGCCTGGCAAATATCACCAAGCAGGTGACCTAGAATCTTTCTGGTGCTATGTCTGTCAGCATGTTGTGTATGATTAGTGTAGCCCCTCCCTCCATGAGGTGGAGCCAGACCAGTTTGCCCCACACTGTGCTTGCATATAATTTTTAGGAGGAGCCCAGGACTCATGACAAGAACACTAAGTTCCTGTTGTGATTGGGGGTGGTAATTAGCACATGTTGGAGATCCTTTGTGGGAGGGGGAGTATCTGGAGCATATACACATACTAAGCAGCGCTGAGTTATGGGGTCATTGTGGCTTGAAACCCTGTTGACTCTGCTGGAGTCCAGCCCAATGAACTGTATAGTAGTTCATGAGCCTTTTGGCTTAGGACTAATATCATGCATAGTTTTTACTATATATGTAAGTAGGTACAAAATTTCTACTTCAAACTGTGTTTATGGAATACTTGTGCCAAAACTTACAGAAATTTCAGTGCAATCCCTGATTAACTAAATTACTACAGGTATGTTTATTTCAAAATAACTGTTTCCATGTATACTTCTTGCTTCCATGTACTCAGGGAGAGCAGGGTCTGGTAGTAAGTGCAGAGGGGGAAGGAGTGGGGGCATAAATTCAAGGCAAACCTCCAATACTTAGAGTTTATACCTGGAAATTATAATAAATTTATAGATTTTCCATAAATAAAATATAATTATGAGGGGAGGCATCTTATATTCAGGGTTGTCTTATAGTCAAGTAAATATGATAGCATAGGCCACAAACTCAGGAAGAAGAGGTGAATGTTGAATTCTTCAAGATGATAAAATTTTCCTAGAGCTATGGCATGGTACTGATGGGAAACTTCAGTATTCTGGACATTTGCTGGAAGAAGCATATAGTCAAACATAAAATATCAAGGAAGTTCCTAACTGATGTGGAGGACAACTTCCTGTTCCAGAAAGCTGGAAATTACAACTAGGGGGTTGTCACAGGGCACTAAGGTGAGCTTCCTCCTTTAAGGGCAGAAGTAGCCCAGCTAGAGAACTCTGTGAGCGACACAAAGCTCCATAGCTACAGGTTGCCCAGGCAGCAGGCTAATGAGGAAATTAGCTGGCACATACGCAGTCAGCTGACCAGTAGTAGGCAGGGCCCTGGGCACATTTAAGCTCCAAGACTAAGGCTTGCAGGGGTAAGTTCTCTGGCATCCACTGGGGAAGTAGCTTCTGCAAGAAAGAGCTTCCTGGCGACGTTTGATTGCCTGATCTGCTGCCTGCAACATTAATAGGGTTTTGGAAGCTCGTAAGGTACCTGGGGCTAGGAGGCGCACAATACTAAGAGAGAAGTTTATCACCCTAAAGGGGCAGAGTGTGGCCTCCATTGTTATTGTTATTTTGTACCCCAAGGGCTTGTGTTTCTATTGTCCTTTGTACCGATGGACTGGGATGAGGCTAATAGGGGAGGAGAAGGCCTCATTGGGGCACACTATTGTGTAGAGCCCCAGCACCAGAGGGGCATACAGAACCCAGTGCCAGAAGGGCACAGTGATGGGGGCTGCAGAGTCCAGCACCAGAGGGGTGCAGTGACAAGGGCCAGAGCCTAGTGACAAAAGGAAGCTGAGTTAGACCAAGACCTTATGAGGGAAACAATATTTATATACCACCTGTGAGGCATGGGGAGTGGTGAAGGGAAGGTTTTGAAGCCATGCATCTGGCTCATAAAGCTTAAAGTGTCCTATGAGGCACTAGCTTGGAGTGGGACCTAAAAAAGGATCCAAGAACACACCGGGTCTGTTGGGGTTCAGCAGAACCACAGCCACACAAACTCGTGGGCAGCCTCCTACTTATTATCTTAACCAACAAGATATGGCAGGTGAGATTAGAAGGTGCCTGCAGGAGAAAGCTAGCATGGTCACGGAGCCCTAAGGTATCACGGCCACCCCTGGGGACCCCACCGTGTGATGGGGATCCTCTATCTTGTATCTAGTACTGACCAATACTGAATGACTGGTGGATGATGTGAAACTGATGGGAAACTTGGCAGGAAGTGATCACAATACGATTGAATTTGATCCTGACACTGGGAAATCATGACATCAGCAGAACCAAGACAATGATTTTCAATAAGCCAGACAAAATCAGGAAGGAAAAGATGAGACATGAACTTCACCTGGTGTGATAAGTTAAGGACAAGAAGAAAAGTTTCTGTAAGTATGTTATCCAGAAAACAAAGACCAAAGAAGCTGTCAGTTCACTAGTAAATAGCAAGGGTGAACCTTTAACAGAAGATGCAAATAAGGAAGAGCTACTCAGCATCCTTCTCAGTCTTCATAAAAACATTAGGTTGCAATTCGATTAACCAGCTAACAAGGAACTACACTTGATCTGGGCCAAGATACAACAGGAATCACCACACTGTTTATCCTTAGATACTTATCCTTAGATAAGGAGGGAAACAAGCTGAGGCATGTGATTAAGAAAAGAAACAGTCAGATCTTTGGATGGGTCTGAATTAATTCAAGCCAGCAGGGCCTGAAGTAATGAGCAGAGGAGGTGTCGGAGCCTTTGACAAAAACATTTACAAAGTTGTAGGAGAAGGGTGAAGTACTAGAGGGCTTTCAAAGGGCCAACTTCAGTCCTTCAGTAGTTTGTCCTGGGTCCAGTACTGCTCAATATGTTTGTTTAATGATTTGGAAGTTGGCATAGAAGGTTTATTGAGCAAGTTCGACTGGGGTTGGGGAACCAGTGGTCGAAGAGAGCCCAGTGTTGGTAAACCACAAACAAGATGCCAGATCGCACCAGGTAAGTATTAAGGGGTTGGTAAGCCATAAACAAGGCACCAGACCACACCAGGTAAGTAACAAAGGGAACACATGCCATCAAGGCACAGGGGCACCAAGAGCGCTCTTTGGGGGACTAAAATGTCTTTATTCAAACACCAGGAATATGGGGAACAAGCAGGAGAAGCTTGCACTCTTGCTGAACAAGCAGGAGGAGCTTGCATTCTTTTTGCTAGCACCCAGTATGACCTAGTCGGACTAGCCAAGACATGGTGGGATTCTACACAACTGGGCAGTAGGCATTGAGGGGTATATGTTGTACAGGCATGACAGAGTGGGGAAAAAAGGTGGGGGGGGTAGCACTCTATGTTAAGGAGCAGTATATGTCTTCCACCATTAAGGCGGGGGTGGAGGAGGGGAACAACGAGGCATTGTGGGTCAGGATCCAGGGGGGGCCAGGGGAAAAGGACTTGGTTGTGGGGATCTACTACAAGCCTCCTCATCAGGATCAAGAGCTAGATGAGATATTCTCTGGGCAGCTAGCAGATGCCACACAGGTGAGGTAAAACAACCCTGAATATAAGATACCTCCCCTCATAATTATATTTTATTTATGGAAAATGTATAAATTTGTTATAATTTCCAGGTATAAACTCTAAGTATTATACCTGCCCCTGCTGGAGGATGGGGCAGGTATACTGGAATCCCCTCAAGGTGGGGGGCTGCAGTTCACCCACACCATCTCACTCTCCAGAGCCAGCTGGGGAATCCTTAGAATGAGCTCTCTCTGCTCCCTTTCTGAAAACAGGGACTGGCTAGGAGGGAGCAGGGGCCGTTGCTTGGGGAACCCAGCTGCACGCTGGAAACCAGCATCTAGATTCCCCTCCCCCCGGAACCAACAGTGAACTTCTATTTGATCTGGGGTATTGTTGTAACTCATAATGTTTCCTGCAGATCATTCTCAGTTAAAGCAGGGAGCTACACTTCTGTCTGTGCCCTTAGCAACAGGTTAGATAACGATTTGCCTGGCCTGGTTTGGATAGGGATGATCCTACTTCCAGCAGAGCTTGAACTAGATCTCCTCTAGAGGTTCCTTGGAACTCTACTTTTCTATGATTCTTCTTTTTTATGATTTCTTATCCATAGATGTGTTGATCATTCCTGTTGACAGTCTAGGAGGTTTGATAATATATTTACTTGTGCAAACATCTATGACCAAATTATTTTACAGAATTTAAATTAAAAGTATATAAAAAAATCTGTTCTTAGGAGCTAAATTTATAGGGGGGAAAAAAATCCATTCAAGTTTTGGTGTCATCAGAGCTCTTCAGCAGTATTTTCATAGATTTCATAAACATTAGGGCTGGAACGGACCTTGGAAAATCGAGTCCAGCCCCTTGCCTCAGGGGCAGGAAGTCAGCTGGGGTCATAGGATCCCAGCAAGAAAAACATCCAGGTTTCTCTTGAAAGCATTCAGAGTAGGTGCTTGAATCACCTGTGGCAGCAGGCTATTCCAGACCTTGGGGGCTCAGACAGTAAAGAAGTTCTTCCTTATGTCCAGCCTGAACAGGTCTTGCAAGTGTTTATAACTGTTCGACCCTGTCATCCCTTTGGGCACTCTGGTGACCAAACGTTGCCCCAGATCCTGGTGAACATCCCTTATAAACTTCTAGGTGGCCCTCAGATTGCCCCTGAGACTGCGCTTTTCCAGGCTGAAGAGTCCCATAGCTCTCAGCCTCTCATCATAAGGTCTGATTTCCTGACCTCTGATCATGTGTGTGGCTCTCTTCTGCATTCTCTCAAGCTTCTCCACATCCTTTTTCTATTGTGGAACCCAAAACTGGACGCAGTATGCCAGCTGTGGCCTCACCATGGCCCAGTACAACAGCAGAATGAAGTCTTGGGACTTGCTTGACAAGCATCTATGCATGCAAGCCAGTGTTTCGGTTGCTTTACTAGCTCTGGCATTGCACTGAAGGCTTGTGTTCATCTTGTGGTCAGTTCTGACCCCCAAGTCCCTCTCATCCATAGATCTAGTCAGCATAGCACTGCTAAGCCTTTAGATAAGCTACAGGTTTTTCCTCCCAAGGTGGAGAACCTTGCAGTTTTTGGTGTTAAACACCATCAGGTTCTCGTTCACCCCTCCCGCCCCGCCCCCAATCCTCAGGTGTGGATGCTTTACTCCAAAGTTTGGTATTAATGGCAAACTTGGTCAGTCCACTTCTGACAACAATTTCCACATCATTAACGAAGAGGTTGAACAAAATAAGTTTGAGGAAAGAGCCTTTGAGGGACCCCACTGGTCACATCACCATGATTGACTTCCGTCAACCACTACCCTGTGGGTCCAAGCACAGAGCCAATTTCCCAGCGGATCGTGGTAGATCTGAGGCCACAGTTGGCCAGTTTTGCCAAAAGGTGATCATGGGATACCAGATCAAAGACTTTTTTAAAGTCAAGATATATGACATCAATCTCTTCCCCCTTGTCCAGGTAATAGGTCAACTGGTTATAAAAGAAAATGAGAGAGGTCAAGCATGACCTACCTGCAACAAACCTGTGCTGGCTATCCCTCAGGGTTTTGCCATCAGTCAGTCTGTTAAGAATGGCCTCTTTGATAATCTTTTTTTAAGACCTTCCCCAGGATAGAGGTCAGGCAAATGGGCCTGTAGTTTGCCGGATCCACTTTCCTCCTTTTCTTGAAGATAGATGGGTACCACATTGGCCTTCTTCAAATCATCAGGCACTTCACCAGAGCTCCTGGAGCTCTCGAAGATCCATGCCAGGGGCTGAGCTATGATACAGGCCAGCTTCTTGAGTACTTGGGTGTTAATTGTCAGGGCTGGCTGACTTGAAGGTGTTCAGACTCTCAAGGTGTTCATTCATGAGGTCAGCATTGATGTAGGGCAAGGAACCAACCTCCCTCAGACATCCCATGGGACTTATGAAAGACTGACACAAAGTACCCATTTAGTAAGTTAGCTTTTTCCTCAGTGTCGGTCATCAGTTCTCCCTTCTGGTTTAGCAGGGATCCAATGTTTCCCTTGTTTTTCCTATAGCTCCCCACATATCTAAAAAAGGTCTTTTTATTGTCCTTGATACTTGTAGCCAGTTGGAGTTTCATCACAGTCTTGGCTTTCATGGTTTGCGCTTTGCAGGTCTGGACCATTGCAGTATATTCCTCCTTGGAGGTGGATCCCATCCTCCATCCTTTGTAGGTCTGTCTTAAACACAGGAGGACCACTAGTTCCTTGTTGAGCCAAGGGGGCTGCTGTGCCCTCTTGCTGCCTTTCCTCCAAGATGGAATAGCCTTAGCTGGTGAATCTAGGATTGCTCCCTTGAGGAACAGCCACTCTTCCTGGACTTCCCTCCCCTTGGGGTTGTGGCCTCTTAGGGCCTCACTGACAAGTCTCCTGAACTTGTCAAAGTCAGCCCTCCTGAAGTTGAGGACCTCTGTACTGCTGACTGACTTGACAGCTTTTTGGTGGATAGAGAAGGTGATCAGCTCATGGTTGCTGTCACCCAGCTTCCCTTCGAAGGTCAATGATTAGGTCATCCCCTGTTGCCACTACCAGGTCAAGCAGCGCTTTGCCTCTTGTTGACTCATAGACTTCTTGAGTCAGAGCTCATCCACGCACGTGAGGAAGCTTTGTGACCATTCAGATTTGGCCAAACGCTCTTCCCAAGAGGTGTCCAGGTAGTTGAAGTCTCCCATGACGACCATGGACTGGGAGCATGCTACCTCATCCAATTCCCTGGCAAACTCCTGATCAATCTATTGATTCTGGGAGAAAGGTCTGTAGTAGACTCCCACCATTGTGTCCCCTGTGCCATGCTCCCCACAGATTTTAACCCAGAGTAGTCCACCCTGGGTTCTGATGTCAGCTTGTAGGGATGCGTAGCTCTCCTTGACATAGAGAGCTGCACCTCTGCCCCTTTTGTAAACTCGATCCTTCCTGTACAGGGTATAGCCATCTAGACCCGTGTCATAGGTGGAGTCCCACCAGGTTTCTGTTATCCCTATGACATCATAATTGTTTGTGTTGAGCAGGAGATGTTCCTCCTGTTTATTCCCCAAACTCCTGGCATTCATGTACAGGCATGCAAATGTTCCTTTGGGGGGCCCTTGCCATGCCCAGAGCTTGCTCTAGGGCTGAGGCAGGGGTGGGCTCCCTTGGCTGGACAGAATGGGAGGTCCCGGAGTCCTCCTTTGTCCTGGAGGGAGACCATGGTTTACCCTTTATCTCCCAGGGGAGAAGGTCCTGGCAGCAGGAGTCTATCTCCTGCTCACAGTCCCTGACAGCGCACAGTCTCTGGCCTGTGGCCTGGAGCTCTTCCAGCTGCCGCATCAGAGACCCAAGTAGGGAACAGACCCCACAAGGGGAGGTGGCCATGCTTCTGGGCCCCAGAGCCTGAAAAAGCGACAGGCAGGCCCCACAGCTGAGAGCCAGAGGCTCTGTCTGTGTGGAGCCCAGAAGCATGGGTTCCATCTGGGTGGAGGCCTCTGAGGCAGGGGGGGCGGGGGAGGGTTGCAGGCCCTGAGGGGACCCTTGGGGTGCGGTGTGTGCTTATTTGGCGTCATGCCACTGGTAGGCTGGCTGCAGCTGGGACTGCCTACCCTAGAGGGCTCACAGGCAGGGCTTTGGGCCCTCCTGCTTGCCCTTCTGCATGAACTCTACACTAACTCACGCACCGGGCAAATAAGCATGCCTGTTTGTGAGGCTTTGGTCACATGGCTTCCTGGGTTAAGTAAGGGCCAGGATGGGGCAAGATCCCTCCGGTTCCTACTTAGCTGCCTCCCCACAGCTGAGCTGGGCTAGTCCCTTCCCCCACAGGCCCCACTTACCTCCAGCTGTGCTGAGTGTCCATGGCAGGCCATCTGCAGCAGTAGAGGATCGATGGGGGGATTCGGGGTGCAGGGGTACAATGGGCTTTCACCCATATGTCTTGCGCCACTCCCTAAGCCTCTCTGGGGCTTTTTTCCTTTGGCGGGCCCTTTGAAACTATGCACATGTGCAGTGGGCCCTCCTCCATCACCTGTCTACTCCTGGGCAAGGGGGGGCCTTGCCCGGGATTTGGGGGACCCTGCCTACCTGGAGAGGGGTTGGTGAGTACCCCCTGCCCTCTACTGTCTCCCTGGGGGGTGGGCCAACTAGGGGCTGGGGCGGGGTGAGGTCATCCCCGGTTCCTACTTAGCTGCCTCCCCGCAGCTGAGCTGGGCTAGTCCCCTCCCCCACGGGCTCCGCTTACCTCCAGCTGCTGCTGCAGGTTGACAGGGAGGCTGTTATAAAGAACTGTTTACTGCAAGTGTCTTTTCAAACAGACCTGAATCTGATCACTAAATTTTGTGTATGATTTTTTTAATGTACAATGATATGTATATGCAGATTCGGAGGAATTAAAGTATACACAGAATTGTCAGGGCATAATTCTAGCATATGATTTAAAAAACTGTTTTCTAGTATCAAGCTTTCCCCCATGATTTAATGGTACTGTCTGTCCCAGTTTTTAGAAGTGATGTGAGATAAATCATGTGATTTATTTAATAGTCATGACCATGTTTTAAAGGAAAAGGAAAAAAAGATGCAAAACAAAGTAATGGATTTTGAGTTCTTTTGGTTTGCACTTTGATGCAATAATGTCACATTTTCAGGCTTTTCCATAAACCATGAAGATCAGATTCCCTCATAGGCCTAGGATAGAGCTGGAAGAAAAACACCAAATAACAAACATGCAAATTTCAATCAAGTTGTTAAACTTTGATATTAGTGAATGTATAAAACTCCCTTTCTCTGTCCTGAGTGAATGTGAAGGTTATTCCTCAAATCAACAAATAGGTTTTGTATATTCTGTTTTTGCATAATTTCATATTTGAAAAATTGTTTCAGTAAAATTAGAATCCATTTTTGGTGGCATGTAAGAGAATTGCTGACAATCATATGCATGCTTATTGCTCTTTCATCTGCAAAATGTATTATGCACCAAATGCTTCTGCCTCTTTTTTCAAATAAAAGGAATGCTCTAGCAAATATTACTGCTGTAGTTTCATACTATCACACAGGGTAACATTGTCATATAGAGCAGATACAACAATTGGCTCTCTTTGCTTTGCTGTCAAAATTTTCTGCCTGTCATGACATTTTTATTTGCAATTTTGTTCGAAGCTAAAAATGAGGTTTTTCATTGGCTTATGCCCACGTAAATTGGAAATAATTCTGTTTAAGCCGATGCAGTGGCTTGTGAGAAGCGACTCAGGTATATTGGATTTATATTTATTCAGATTGTCAATGTCTGCACCAGACCCAGTGTAGCATAATCTACACATTTTTACTGGCTGCAGCACAATTTGTTTCTTATGTTAGAACTGCCAATGCACACAGGTAGCTTATGGTTCTTGTTATCCATTTATCTAAGGCTTCTATATATAAAGTGCAACAGAAAGAATGTCAATTCATTGCTGAGTATGCCTCTTACTGGATAAAAATAAGGATTAGTTTAGAGTTCATTTTTTGTCAATTTCTGATGAAACAAAAATGATCCAAGTACTGTGTGTAGCCATTCTCTTATATTTGTAAGGCTGTAAAAGTTGCAGATGGAAGCATAGAAAGGTACGTAGTTTTCTTGCTCCAACTGCTCAAACTTTTATGTCAGAATTGCCATATGGAGAATGAAAGCTTCATAGTTTTCAGAAAGAAAACAATAACCATTCTGGAGGACCTTATAGTGACTTTGTAGGTGAACAATAAAGAGTGATGTAATTAGAATTAAAGAGATCAGACTAAGAACTTGATCTAACATGTTTCTGAACAAAATGGCTCAAGCCCACCTCCAGTTAAGAACTTCAATTACTCTTCAAAGATGGCTTAAGTTTATACAAACCATCCACATATTAAGCCTTGGTAAATGGTCATTTTTACCACTTTTCCTTTTTTGGGGAGCCAAGCGATATTCACTTCTAGAGACTTCTTGCTAGCATAAAAATAAACAAATATGTTCCCATACATGGACAAATGCAGAATGATGAGTACTACTTTATCCAGTCAACAGAGAGGCAATAGCAACACCAATAACTAGGTAGTTAAAACTAAGCAGGAAAACATAATTCCTTTGTGTGAAATACACTTTACATAACTGACTATATGATCCCTAGGCAAATTATAAATGCTAAGCAATGTTGTTTATATTTTAGTTATAGGAACATAAGATGGTATTGTGCTTTCATGTCAACAGAAACAAATCACAACTCTTTTGGAAGGTTTTTTGAAATTTAACTTGCAAACATAACATGTGCTTGGTTTTGGTTATTATTTATTGGGCACAGTTAGTCAGACAATCACCATTTTTTACAGACCTGTGATACTAGAGCTTCTATTAGCAAAAGCCAGTGCTGAAGTAACAAGCAGTTTCCTGAATATGAGGTATCCAGAATATCGTGAAGAAGCTCTTTTTTCTTTTAACAAAGCTATGTATTCTGTTGCTCTCTGCATTTATTAAAGCTGTCTGAATATCTCTCTGTCACATATGGCTAGGCACATGGCTGTTTCACCAGTGTTAGAGCAGAGAAACTTCTGGACAAAAGAACTCCCAGAGCTTTTGATTTTCATGATCTAGTGACACAGGGTTACTAGGCTTCTCTCTTATTGATGAGCTGAATGAAAGAGAGTTATCACAACAGCCAGAGCCCACGTGGCATCCCCTGCCCATATTCTTTGTCATATTCCCTGAAAAGAATACATTAGTGGAGTCAACAGTTGTCTCTAGGTTGTCAATCAGTCATACAACAGTCTGTTTTGAGAGAGTGCTGACTGCAGACAGAATTGCTCTCTCTCCAGGCAGGAGTATCTATGTACTGTGTGCCAGGAGAAGCTTCAAGCAGTGTTAGAAAGTCAACAAGAAACCTTTTGTTAAGATTCAGCAGTGAGCTGAATGAGACCAAGGAACTTTGATCCGAGTTCTTTTAAGAATCAAATAAATTCACTCATCAGAAATAAAATAATTCTCTGAGAAGAAGGTATATTGGCCTTCCAAAAATTTCAGTTGTTTTTACTACCCTAATTACCCTTTCAGATGACCTGCTTTATAAGGAACTCTTAAATATGCTCTTTCAGTACTGAATCCTACTATAATACTTTTAAAAGTATTGCGCATGCACGCAGTTTAAAAGGGCCTGCCAACAACAAAAAAGCCTTAGTCAGGCTCCGGGAGCGGCGAGAGATGTGTGGGTGAAAGCCCACTGTGTCCCCGCTTCCCCAACCCCCCCCCGGGACTCCCCAGCAGCTGCAGAGCCCCCCGTTGATGCCCAGCACAACCAGAGGTAAGCGGGGCCCATGGTGGGGGGGATTTAACCCCTAGAAAGTGGGAAGAGATGGCTGAGTGGGAGCTGGGCCAGGTTTCACCCCGCCCAGCCCCCCACTTCACCCAGCCCCCCAAGGGAGCCATGCGAACTGACTGTGCAAACAGGCATGCTTATCTGCTGACACATGAGTTAGCGCGGAGTTCGCACAGGAAGGCGTGCGGGAGCACCCAAAGCCCTGCCTGCAAACCCCCTAGGGTACGCAGACTCAGTCCCAGCCCGCCTACCAGTGGCATGCTTTGAATGGGCACGTGCCGAACTCCGAGGGTCCTTGAGTGGTCTGCGGCACCCCCCCCCCCGGCACATCAGAGACGGCCACCCAGACAGAGCCCATGGTTCTGGGCTCCACGCAGACGGGGCTCTTGGCCCTGTGGTCAGACCCAGAGGGTGGTAACTGATGGAAGTCAATCGTCATGGTGCCCTGTGACCAGTGGGGTCCCCCAAGGCTCTGTCCTTGGACCCATATTGTTCAACATCTTCATTAATGATGTGCACATAGGAGTCAGAAGTGAACTGGCCAAGTTCACTGATGACATCAAAGTTTGGGGCAAAGCATTCACATCTGCAGACAGGAGGGCGATCCAGGCTGACCTGGACAAGCTCAGCAAATGGGCAGATGAGTACCTGATGGTGTTTAACACTGAAAAATGCAAGGTTCTCCACCTTGGGTGGAAAATCCTGCCACGTCCTTATAGACTCAGCAGTTCTACACTGGCTAGCTATGAAAGAAAGAGACTTGCGTGTCATCATTGATCACAAGATGAACGTGAGCCTTCAGTGCAATGCTGCAGCTAGTAAAGCGACCAAAAGGCTGGCTTGCTTCTACAGATGCTTCTCAAGCAAATCCTGAGACGTCATTCTCCCCTTGTACTCGGCCTTGGTGAGGCCGCAGCTGGAGTACTGCGTTCAGTTTTGGGCCCCACAAATAAAAAAGGATGTGGAGAAGCTTGAGAGAGTGCAAAGGAGAGCCACAGGCATGATCAGAGGTCAGGAAAACAGACCTTATGATGCCAGGCTGAGAGCTATGGGCTCTTTAGTCTGGAAAAGTGCAGGCTCAGGGGTGATCTGATGGCCACCTACAAGTTTGTCAGGGGTGACCACCAGTATCTGGGGGAATGTTTGTTCACCAGAGCGCCCCAAGAGATGACCAGGTCGAATGATTATAAACTACTGCAAGACTGTTTCAGGCTGGACGTAAGGAAGAGTTTATTTACTGTCCAAGCCCCCAAGGTCTAGAATAGCCTGCCATCGGAGGTGGTTCAAGCACCTACATTGAACCCCTTCAAGAGAAAATTGGATGCTTATCTTGCTGGGATCCTATGACCCCAGCTGACTTCCTGCACTTCAGGCAGGGGGCTGAACTCGATGATATTCCGAGGTCCCTTCCAGCCCAATTGTCTATGAAATCTATGAAAAAACCCCAAAAAGTGTAATTAGTGAGGGTGAAATATGGTAAGGTTATTAATTTGATCTTAGAGAGTTCAAAACTGTCCATTCAAGAGAGGCCTTAGAGTTTACTGATTTGCAGGAAAAAAAAATTCAAGAGACCCAGCACAAAGCAGAATTATGAATACCTTTTGGTTATGAGATTTCTCTCCCAAACTCCTTCATTCTTATTCTTTTAGAAAATGTGAAGCGGTGTTTTTATCAGGTAAGGCAGGGATGGCTCACCTGCAGCATGGTTGGTACAGGCAGGCTTTGTCTGATGCACAGCATATTGGGATGGAGACAGGCAACATTGTAGCAGATAGGTTAGGAAGCAGAAAGCAGAACACCCAGATTAGACAAGGAGTACAGGGAAGAAAGCAGAAAGATGACAGCAGATTAGGTAAAGGAAAGGGATCTGCATGGCACTCGGGAGGGTGCAAGTCCATTTTTATGGTTTTATCCCTACTTTTGGATGCCTTCTGACTTGCCTTGAAGAGTCTTAGGTGCTTTAGTTCTCTCTGGGGGTAGATGGTACAAGATGGAGAAACAAACAACAGGATATATGGGTCTAATGTATTTTAGGATACTGGCAATACTTGGTTTTATTCTGCATGTTGTGGGCATACCTTAAGTGCTAGAATTAATCACCATCTACTGACTTAGGTCTCACTTTTCATTAATTTTAGTTGGAGTCATTGAGAGTTGAAGATGGCCAGCACTTTTCAGGAGTAAAGCAAGGTGCTTCTTGCTGCTCAGGCACCCCTGCAGCTGTTTCCTCCCTTGCTTTCTTCTTGTTTCTTTGGTTTTACTTATACGTGCTAAGTAAATGTTGGCTGTCCAGTTATCATTGATATTGAAATATGGGTAGTATAGCACAAAATAGGCTCCTTATACTCTCGAAAGTGTAAATTCACACGGTCCTTATTGAACATTTTTTGGGAAAAAAATGGCATTTGAACAAAATGCAGTGTATGTATAAGATATTTATAGACATATCAACACATATAGTTGAATCTATAAGTGATTCAGAATTCATCATAATCCTTGGAATCATTTTCCATCCTGTGAAGCTTGTCAGTCCTTGTTACAGGCTATATGCTCAGCCTGCTAACAGATGTTGATTCTAATACCTTGATCCCAAGAAAGTTCAGTTGTTTCACTAGAACAAGTGATTCATTAACTACACTGCCTGTAAAGGAAGCAGAAATGGCCCTATGAGAAAGAAGGTCTAGGTTTCAGCAGATTCCAAAAAAGAAACAGATAAAAAGTTGAGTCTTGGTGGAAGGTACGATCTGGATCTTGTGTTAGTTTTATTTACAAATAAAAATAATTTATAATCAAACAAAATCCAAGAAGGGAGTAGGTGTTGATCCTCTTTAAGTTGTGAGAAATATGTTGGGAAACAGTTCCTGTTTGGACAGATGTGCACAAAAGGCTTTCCAAAAAATGTCTGCTGAAGTTGAAATGGCTTCTAAATTGAGGGGATGTATCATTGGAAAAGAATATTTAAAAAGAAAGAAAATGTTATGACACTAAAATGAGTTTAAATGTCCTCATGGCACCCATTAAAATAAGACTAAACAATAAGGCTGCAGTGTGTGTTGTAGTGATGCATGCATTGAACTTTTGCTAATGTAGATAGGAGTTGAAGTGAAGATCTACATTTCTTTGTGGACTCTTTAGACAAAAGTATTACAGCTATTGGTAAAATTGTGTGCTTTATTCTGCATGTGTAACCCCCATAAGAGTCAGGAATGTGTTCGAGGATGCAGTGAAACTTTGACTCTCCAGGTACCTCTGCACTTTTACCTGTGCTGCTCTATCCTCCTTCCTCCCACCCCAGCCTGTTATTCACCCCATGATGCCTCCATTTCCATTTCCACTGACTGGCTTTCTTGCCCGCTTTGCATGCCAGGCCAGCCTCTGGCTTCTTTTCTATTCCTTCCATCCAGCACCAGGAGATGTGCCAACTGCATGTACTTCCTCAGCCTGACAAAGGCTTTTTCAACCTGAAAGTTTTCCAAGATATACTTTTCTTTTCTAACTATTTTTTTTCATAATAAACATTAAAACACAAAGATAAGCCATCACACGCTATGAGTAACATATATGCAACACAACAGCTCTACTTCTTGCTGTCAATTTCTTTATAAAAAGAAAGGCTCTGTGACAGTTCTGTCTGAGTACCTTTGCTGCTGATGCTATTGGTGTTGAGCCAGCTAAGTTAATTTGACCTGCCATCATGTAGTGTTGGACCAAGGTGAGACTGTAGGGGAGGAGACCTCATGGGGACACACTGCTGTTGTGCAGAGGCCCCAGCACCAGACACCCACACACACACACACACACACACACACCCACACACACACACACACACACACACACACACACACACACACACACACACACACACACACACGTTTTGCTTGCCTGCAGTCAGAGGTGCAGGGCCTCAGAACCCAGATCCCCCCTGCACCTATCTTCTTGAGAGCTGACAGGCTTTGTGGCCACTGCAGGCCTGCAGTTTTCACCTCCTTGTGCCTTAACACACAGTGTCACCTATGTCATGAGTTTTGCTTGTCAGCAGTTTGAGGTGCAGTTTCCCAGAAACCCCTGCACCCATCACCTTGAAGTTTGGCAGGTTTCATGCTCTCAGCAGAGGCTACCACCCCTGCAAGTTTCATTTGAGTCAGCCAAAAAACAGCAAAGTTATAGACATTTCATTTATTCCCCATTATACTCTGGCCAAGTCTCCGAATCAGTTCCTAATCTTCCGAAGCAATTTGGCAGAATCGAGTTGGAAAAGCGATTCAGATGTCTGCATCAAATCTTTGGCATCCAAATGGGCTGAATCCAAATTTGAGTCATATAGTTCCCTATTCACACAGGTCTAATACCCATGCTATCATCAATTAACACTGACATGTTTTGGACAGCACCAAATTACCCTACTGGACAGTTTCCACATTCTGAGCAAGAAACTAACATGGACAGCTAGACCTTCTTTGACTCTGAAGCCCTGGGGTAGGCTTTGCAAAGGAGTTAGCAGTGGAGTGTCAGTCAGAGAAGTAGCTTGACAATGCTAGAAGGAGACCTCTTCAAGTACTCTGATATGGTTCCTTATTACAGTATAGCTTCATAGGGAAACTATTTTGAATGCTGTCAAGCACCATCTCACATATTCAAAATGCTGTAGAGCACTTACTTGTCTAAATATCAGATCCTACAAATATTAAAAAGTAGTGATGACACATTTGGCCAATATTTACTTCCCATCCTGCATGGAAGATAATAACAAAAGGGGCATCTACACATGCACTTTACTGCAGAGATGATTAAGTAGCTCCCCAGTAAAGCATCAGTGCCTACAGGTGTAGAGCTATTAGGGCAGCATAAGCTAATTAACTCTGCCAAGGATAGTACTCCCCAACACAAGTACTAACCTTTGGTACAGTTTAGTGTGCCACAACAGATGTATAGATAGTGACCAGGGCTGGCTGGAGCATGAGGGTGCTACAGCGTGGGGGCTGGCCAGCTGGCAGCCCCTCGCTGTAGCACCCTCACGCCCCAGCCAGCCCCTCTGCAATATGTTGAGCTGGGGCAGAGCAGCTCTGAGTTGGCATGCTGGCTTCCTGGGCCTCCTGCCAGCTGGGGCTGTGCTGCCCCAGCTCAACATGCTGTTCTGGGCACATGTTTAAAAAAAAAAAAAAATTGCACACAGATTACAGTTCTAATTAGGCACACCCTTAGCATTGTTATGCCCTTGAGTTCAGATCAACCAAGGCAAAGGTTTTTCAGTGCATTTGTGTTGCTTTGTGGATGTTATAAACCAGTCACTGAGGCAAAGGCAGTATTTTATTTCAGCATGCATAATGCATGACAACACAGGTTAGTTTAGGCTGCCTATGCAGATTGTGTTTCTTCCACTTCTGAATAGCTATAAGGACACCTTTCTTCCAAACGTTATCATGGCATACATTTTCAGTCAATTTGTATGTTGCCTTTTAAACAAGATTTTTCCCTAGGGTACTGTAACAGGGAGCCTCCTCGGCTGATCTCCGTGGCCTGCCCACCTGTCCTTAGGGCAACCTCCTGCCTTCTCACCCACCACACCTTGGTGTTAATTGATTCACTGATTGATGTCAATTAAACAGGATGCTGCCCATTTTTAGTGCCCTGATGCCAGGGGGCACTCTCTGCAGCTCCTATCCCGCCCCCCAATACCTCAGCCCAAGCCTTGCAGATGGCATCTTGATGTTCATATCCTCACCGGCCCTCACACTGGGGCCCAGAATCATCCAAACAGGACCCCTCCAATCTGGCAGCCCGTCTGCCTTCATCCAGGCTACCTAGCCCCCTGAAGCCATTTTCCTTTCTTGGGTGTGGTCCCCCTGGGAACTTCAGCTACCAGCCCTGGCCCACCATCAGGCCAGGCAGAACCCCAGGCCCCCAGCTCTTGGGCATCCCTTGCAGCAGGCTCCTGGCCCTTTTGACCCTCCTGGTCCTGACCCCAGCATAGGCCAGTCAAGGGTACTCTCTTATTGGGGGCTAGAGACCCAGCCCAAACCTCTCCCAGGGTCCACCTCTGGGCCCCTCAAACAAACAGGATTACCTACCCAGTGGTGGGAGCTAAGGATTAAGGCACCCCGACCCACATTCCACCGGGGTGATAACTGGCCTGGCATTTCCTGGGGGCTCCTGTGCTACTGAGAGCCCTACCAGGCCACCCACTCCCAGCAGGGTGCAGTTTTAGGTCATACCCAGGATGACCCAGGATGAGGAGCCTCCTTACCATTCCCTACAGCTCCCCCTTACCTCCAAAATACTCTCAGCAACCCTCCAATCAGACAATGTTGCTGCCTGGCCTCTAGGCAGTCAAACTGCCCTGTTTATATAGGCAGCCCTTGCATCCAAAATGGCTGCCCTTGTCAGGCACCTGGTGGCTGCCAGCTCCAGACCCTTAAAGTGGCAGGCACACACAGTGCCCTGCCACAGGTACTCATGACAGAATGATACCCCCCAATGTATAGAGGTGTACATGCAGTTGCTAAGTTGTCTATCTATACCTGGCTAGTCTGGGGTAGAAGTTTATGTTTACAGAGCCAGTTGAATGCTGCTTTGTGGCAGTACTCCTATGTGACCCAAATACAAGGAAGAGGTCTTTTGCTTAGCACACCATACCAAGTCAGGAGATGTTCATATCCCATAGAGAAACCCTTTCATGAATATTTCAAGAGCCCAAGATGCAACTTCTTCTAGCTACACCTGTCTGATCGGAACGGCATAGATGCGATCAATCGCTTAGTAACAGTTGTTTTTTTTCTTTTAGTTTTTGTTGGTTTTAACAGTACCCTATGTTCAATGAAGTTATTTATTGCAAAGATTTTATAATTTTTTCCATCCAAATACAACAAAATAGTTGTTTAAGGTTCAATGCATATTTTACTATTACAATCTAGCTTAAGATAAGAGCATCATGCTTCTGTGTGCATATTCGGCATTTAGCGTAGTCAATGTCTGCTAGTTCAGAAAATCTGTCTTCTACCCACTGGTAAGACGCTCTCTCTTTCTCTCACATATGTTAGGTAAAATGGTGCGTGTAGTTATTATGTGAAACAGATTATTGCTCAGCAGTCTCCAGGCTGGTGATACAGTGTCTCTGCTTTCTTTTCAGTCTTCTAAATGCACTCCCCACTGTTGTTGTACACTTAATCAGGATGTGGTTAAACAGCCTTTTTCTCCTATCCTAAAAATCTAGAAAGAAGCTGCCTAGGTTGTGAAAGTAAGGAATAATCAGGGTGTTCCAGAAAATAGAGCTAGGATCATAAGACAGCAAAATGGAAGAAAAAAAGATAGTTTGAACAGTGGAACATCAGGATCATTAAAAAGGGTAAAGGGAGATTAGCAGGAATCAGGGTGATAATAATGAGCCATGAAGTCAACTGATTCTCTCAGCATTGCCTAGACAAATGCTGCGTGTATTCCCAGGCAGTTGGTTTTAAAGTTCAGGTGGAGCTGGAATAACAGAGGGGTGCAACTGCATTACTGCAACCTCCCTGGATATCTGCTGAGAGCTGAATTGTTTTCAGATCCAACTTTTCATCTTTGACAAAAGAGTATTCAAATCCAGTTAAGTAAGGTGATGCCTCGATTAAAAACTGTCACACGCTTTATTCTCTTAATTTTCCTACCAGAAAATGAACACAACTTTATTTATTTATGTTTGCTATGAAAATATCTGAATATTGCTGGCGTTGGTTCAGAATTTCAGATATAACTTGTGATCCTGGTTGTTTTGAATTTGCGACAATTTAGCAATCTAGTTTTTAGAAAAAGTTGTTCTCTTTCTCTCTCAATCTGAAAATGAAACACCTTAAAAATGTCTCAAGGCAAGTACCTTAAAATTGGAAATGCCCAGTGTAGCCAGTTACTTTTAAAAATAGGGGCAAATATTTCCTCTGCCATTTTCTGCCAATCTGTTCCTGTAATTTTCCCCTGAATGTTACTGTCTTTCTGCACCATTACTTGTAAATGTAACAGGTAAAAGGAGAAAAAAAAGAGAAAACTAGCTATACAAAGCATTATCAGGAAGAGGAAACAAATACAACATGTGTGCTGTGCTGCTTGCTGTTTTCAAGGTAGAATGAAAACCAGTGCAGACCTATGTTAAAAACAGTGACTTGCTGAGGAAAGAGATCTCCAACCTGAGGGATAAGGTGATGTAGAAAGCAAAGAATTGTTTCCAGTGTCAAAATGTTCAGTCTTTAGAAATAGCTCCCCTTTGGATATGATTTTAATCTTAAATGCCACACAAGAACTCCCACACATCAGGGAAATAGGTCAAGCACAAGGTTATTTTCAGCTAAAACATACTTGTTGACAGGCTTTTACCAAGGAAGAGTTCTGGCAGGATACTGACAGAAAAGAGATTTTCATTTTCTTCGTTGAATAACCCTTCACTAAAGGGCACTATAGTGACACATTTCTGCAGTTTGAAGATACACATTCAGTATACATGCAGTAAACTATCCAGGGCCAAATGCCCAGTCTTCAAGCTTTTGCATGTGACCTGGCCATGGTTGTGGACCAGTGTCTCCATATCCTGGAGCAGTCAGCTCTAACAGCAGATTTCTGACCTGGCTCTAGCGAGTGAAGATGCACTGGAGCACCAGACTCTGCAGTAAAGGGGACCATTGCAGAAGTGATGGGAGGCATGGTGCAGCCAGGGCTTGAATTGCACTTTGACTCTTGGAAGGGTTTATGACAGTGGCAGCTGGAAGGAGTTACTGCCACCACCTGATTTGCTTAGAAAGGTATGGGGCGGGGCAGGGTGGAGGCTTTTTCCTCTTATGTTAGGGCTCAGCCCCCTCCGAGGCCTCCCCCCAATATTTTGAACCCTGTGCCAGTTCAGATCTTTGCAGGTCAAATTGGAACTCTCCATGTGCTGGATCTAATTGCAGGCTATATGTTGCTGCCCCTGGTCTAGACTGTTTTCTGGAATTCAATTGTGTATCTTCCAGTGGAGGTAAGCTTGAGTTGCTCTTTAAGCTACAAGAAGAAAAGCACATATTGGATTAAGAAGAATGTGTCAGAATTTCTTAAGAGTGGATAGAACGTTTCTCATTTTCATGTCATTGGATGAGGTGTCAAGGAGTCATATGATCTCCTTTTCCTTGGAGAGGAGTGCCTGCCTTCTCAAATGGTCATTAGGTCCAGAAATAAGGAGCGGAGTCTACACAGAATACTTGTAATCTCTCTATGAGATGGCAGAAATTCTACGTACAGACATGTTATTGAGGATAAGGTAGAAAAGGTTGGAGTGGGCAAACAGCTGCTTTATACAGGAGATTGGTAGTTTTATCTTGGAAAATGGATTCAGGGCTAGTGTGACAGTGCTGTGCAAGGTTTTGTTGCAGGATGTTCTACCCCATTGTGGAGGTATTGTGCAGTTGGGGCTACTAATAGAAGCATAGTTCTTGCTGGCAGCTTCAGTGGGCTGGGTACGCCCAAAAACCATTTAGGGTTGGAACAGAGTTTGCACACAGCAATCAGTGTGACCCGTGAACTTCTGGAATTCTACTCTTTCCCCTAGAGAAGGCAATACTTTAGATTCTTTGAATATGGGTCTGAAGGCAATAGTGAATGAAAATCAATACCACAAGAGAGGTGTTGATCTAGCATTTGGTGGGGAAGGGTGTTTTTCCCAAGCTATTCAGTTTCCCTGAATCCAGTATGAGTGGCAGAAGGGAAGATCACAAAGCTGCTCTGAATTTTGGAACAACGGCATGTGCATGTGTGCATGAATTGTTTAATATCAAAGAACAGATTGTTGCAAATTTTAGAGTATCACAATTTGCTTTGTATTAGACATTCATGATGACTTATTTGTTCTGTGAATTATCTGTGGTTTGTTAACATTTTCATAACAATTTTTGTTGCTTCAAATTATTTGGCAAGTCAGTTTCTAGGAGTAGCCCATGGTCTCCAGATTGTTTCCAAGCAGTTCACTGAAGCTATATGGAACTCATTACTGTTGGCTAATTTTACTTCTGTACATATATGTAGATCACTCAACTTGTTGACTATGTATACAAGGTTCCTTGGGTGAATCTGATATTTTTTATTAGACTATCCAAATAGTTGGAAAATAATTATTAAGCAAGCTTTCGGGTTCAAAAACCCTTCATCAGGCTAAGGAAGTTTCAGCAGTTTCTTAACTATGTATAGTACTTTGAGTACACTAAGTCCTTTGTGTAAGTATTCACATTGAAAGTCAGATTTCTATAAATATTTCCTGTTCAGCTGTAAACACAAGTGTAGAATACAAAAGTTACCTTCAATTTTTCATCCCATAAAGGGTGCTAAGTCCTGACACCTTTGAGATTTCACATTTACAGTACTGACCCTGTCTTCCATAAAAATCTCAGGTATTTGTGTGCCTCTGAATTTTGGCCAATATGTTAATATAGAATTAAGAATGTGAAAACCTTCAATTGTGCTTTTCTTGATTTGGGAATGTCAAAGGCACTGCTTTGGCAACTATCTCTGGAACTCTGGGAAATAATTGTGTGCTAGTCACCTACATTTGTAATTCTGATGTAAGTCTGTTATGGCTGTATGGTTACAATATGTTTGAATGTCATTGCTAGTACTAGCTAATTATAATTCTTGATCCTTCAGTTTTCTTCTTTATTATTCCTATAAGATGATGATCTCAAGAAATCCTACTTGCATTTGCAAAGGAGTCTTTAAGTGATTAAAATGTTCTGCCTTTCCACGTGGTAGATTTCTGTGAAGTCAAAGAGAATTCAAACCCACTAGATAATCCAATTCAGGATTGTTTTTCAAAATATTTGATGCGGATTTGGCATTCCAACTTGATGGGTTTTTTTTTCCTTGTCAATGGGTATGTCTATACATGCATTAGATCCAGAAGCAGTTTACTCATGAATAAACTACTGACAAGTAAACAGTCCCAGGCAGCTGCCTACATATGTAGAGAAGTGGGAACAGATTTGTTGTTAATGACAGCAAACTGCTCTCACTTCCTGAGGCCCTGCAATGACAGCAGGGGGAGATCTAGGCTTCCCTTGGGTGCTAGCCCAGGGGCTGGCAGGGAGCACTTGGCCAGGAGACAGCTGTCTTCTGGCCAGGGCTGAGACAATTCTCCTTACTTGCTGCTGGTGTGGGAACAATGTACCCCTGCCCCAGCAGCAGGGAGCTCCCAGCTCTAGCTCCCTGATCGGGGCAGGAGACTTGGAAAGGACTGCAGGGGAGGGGCAGGTACCAGCTCCCTGCCCCAATCTGCCAGTGGGGTAGCTAGTAGGGCTGTGTGAAACAGCACCATTTTGTTTCAGTTTCTGTTTTGCCATTTCAAAAAGACAGTGTTTCATTTCCTTTTCTTTCAAAGCTCTATTCCATTTTGTTACATTGAAACTGTTTCACTGTTTTGATACATTTTGACGTTTTGCCCATAGGCTATAATGGGGAATCATGAAAATGCATATAACTGTCATTTCATGCCTGATTCAGATGAAAATTGCAGGGATGGTAGCCCCTTCTGGGGGCATGAAGCCTGCCAAGTGTCAAGGAAATAGGTATAGAGGTTTCTGGGAAACTATATCTCACATTGCTCACAAGTAAAACTTGTGTGACTTGCCATCAGTGGCAGCCTCCTGTCATCTCACGCACAGATCCAGGGGCTCACACCCCTGGGAGGTCTCTGGGGTTGTGGCATTCTCCTCCTGGGGGTACGAGCCCCCAGATCTGCTTAGGATGACAGGAGGCTGCCACCTGGAACTGGTGCTGAGCAGTCCTTGCAGCGCAAGGAAGATGGGTGCTGCCACTGGCCCCAGGCAGCAACAGTAGCCTCCTGTCATCCTGCCTGTATATCTGGGGATCCACATCCCCAGGAGGGCTGTGGGGCTGTGCTGGACTCCTCCTAGGGGTGTGGGCCCCTGCTCATGATGACAGGAGGCTGCCACTGCTGCCTGGGACTGGTGCTGGGCTTAGCCCGTGCCCAGTGCTGGAAAGACTAGTGCTGCCACTGGCCCCAGGCAGTGTCAGAAGGCTGCTGTCATACTGTGTGCAGATCTGGGGGCCTGCACCCCCAGGAGGAGTCTGACAGCACTGGGAGGGCAAGTTGACTAGCCCCATGGAGCTCAGCCCAGCAGCAGGAGGTGGGGGAGAGCCAGGGCTGCACTCCGAGCAGCTCTGTCAGCCCCACGGACCAAAGCCCGGTGGCAGGAGGTAGAGCACAGCCCTGGTTCTCCCCCACCTCCTGCTGCTCGGCTGAGCTCCTTGCAGTTGGCAGAACTGGTCGGAGCACAGCGTTGGCTCTCCCCCACCTCCTGCTGCTAGGTTGCACTCCAACCAGCTCTGCCAACCCCACGAAGCTCAGCCTGGTGGCAGGAGGCAGAGCACAGCCCTGGCTCTCTTCCATCTCCTGCATCAGGCTGACTGGGTCCACCAGCCACACGGAGCTCAGTCCAAAGGTGAGGTGGCAGGAGAGCCGGTGGTGCAGCTGCTCAGAGGGCAGCCCTGGCCAGTGGCTCTCCCCCACCTTCCACCACCAGGCTTGTCTTCCTGGGGCTAGCAGAGCTGCTCAGAGTGCAGCCCATTTGTGGGAGGTGGGGGAGAGCCAGGGCTGTGCTCTGAATGGCTTTGCAAGCCCCATGAAGCTCAGCCTGGTGGAGAGAGGTGGAGTGCAGCACTGGCTCTCCCCCACCTCCTGCCACCAGGCTGCTTCAAAACTTGAAATGTTTTGATACTTTAAAAACTTTGAGTGTCCTCATTTCATTTTGAAGTGATTTCGAAGCCTTTTGTCTAATTTTGATTTCACTGTTTTGAGCTAGAAACAGCTTCAAACTGAAACACTCATTAAAATGTTGCACAGCCCTAGTAGCTAACAGTGAATCCCCAGTTGGGTGGGGATTCTCTGTCTAGCTGGGGGCTCGCTGTTAACTGCCCCACTGGGAGATTGGGGCAGGGGGCTGGCAACTGCTCCAAGTCTGCAGCTCTTTCCAAGCCCAGCATCTCGATTACCCGATGGGGTGTGGGGCTGGGACCTGCCCCTGACCAGGATAGTTCCCAGCCCCTGCTCCATGATCTTGGAGTGGGGGCTGGAAAGTCTGTTCCCTGCTCAGCTCTGTGATTGTGCTTCCACCAGCAGGGAGCTCTGAGCACCAACTCCATGCTCCGCAGTCCAAGCACCCCCTGCTCTGCGACTGTGATTGCAGAACTGGTGCTGGGAGATAAGGATCTCCCGGTTCCTGTTCCCTGATCCCTGTTCTCAGAGCAGGGGGAGGGCTTGGAGGTCCCTGCTGCTGGGATGGGGGACATAGTCCCTGCTGTGTTCCAGTGAAGGAGCCCACCCCAGCGGCAAGCGGCTCCTGGGCAGGGAACAATCTACTGCCTCCTGGTGGCCAGCTAATGGGACAAATCTGTGCCTGGTCAGGTATCTACATGAGTGCTACTATGCAGTTTGTAATCACAAGTAAATTTGCTACTTGCATAGCAGATATACTCATGATTAGCAAGGTTTGCTGTGCACTAAGCATGTACATGCTTAGTGCACAGTAAACTATGCTACTTTTCAGTAAAGCAGCTTGTGTAGAAGCACCCACTGGGTGTATCTACGTGTGCACTTTACTGCATAGTTGACTAATTAACTCCCCAGTGAAGTGTCACCATTACACATGTGCTGGTATTAGGGCACAGTAAATTAATTAACTCCGCCTTAAGATAGTACTGTCAGGACCAGACCTCCAGCTCCTGCCAGCCCCTCTGCTGCTCAGTGCCACCACCCAGAGCCTGGGGCTGACTGCCAGTCCAGGGCTGGTCTGCCCCAGCTCTAATTGCTGCAGTTTCAGGCACACATGAAGATGGTGCAGCCAGGAGCAGTTAACTCTGACAGAATCTGCCCCAGAGTTTATTGCATCACCTTAATAACACATGCAGATGCATCCATTATGCACCCTTCTGGTTATTTTGATATTGATGTTCAAGCCTGAAATAAAAATAACAAATCTCATCTTTATTTCCTAGCTCTTGGTTTCTTCCCATTATTTCTTAGTCTGTTGCTGGTGCACACAATAGTTGTAAATTTATTTTCAGCAGCAGCATAATTAAAGTTGATAAGGATGTAAAGTACTGAAGGGTTCATCAAAAGCCCACTTTTAAGATGTTAGCTATTCTCTATAAAACAGCTAATATGTTGACCTGTGCACTTGATTAGATTTCCTGGATGATTGGATGATGGTAGAAAAGGACAAGAAAGTAACAGTACCCAAATAGTGGCTTAGGGAATATAAAGTACCATGAACAAAAATACAAACAGCTGTGAGCTCAGCTTGTCATTCACATTTAAACAGTTAATAAGCTTTGTTGTACAAGAGTAGGATACAAAATGCCAAATATTCTTGCTATTAGCATGGTTTATAGGGGAAACGTTATAGGTAAGAGACTGAACTGACATTTTGGAAAATGTATTCCAAGTGGTTATATGATAAAGTCTCTAAAGTATCACAGGACTTGAATATTCATAACCCAGTTGTTTCATGGTTTCTTTATTTTGAATAAGCAGGGTGGTGCAGTGAAGACTGGCACAGAATCAATTCTCTGAGGATGCCGGAGAGATGCAACTGTGGAGAAAATGCCTTCTCTCCCTGTTTGTTAATCTGTAAAACAATCTAGCTCCAGAGACAGATACTGTGCTGGACATAGAAATGACCACAAGTGTTTCTGGTACATAATTCCCTAGCTAGTTGTACACGTAGAGAGGATTCCTTGCCGAAACAGAAAGAATCATATCCATTGCTCATGTGTCATGCTCTGTATATTCAATTAGATTTTCATTTATATTGTAATTTCTGTCTTTTTTTTTTTTCAACTCTGGCAGAGAAGCAAAAGATGCACACTGATATACATCATAACACAGAATTGATGTTGGTTACTTGCTTGTCTCACATTTATTCTTTTTAGTGTGGCACTTTATTGTGTTACTTCTCTTTCCCCATCTCTCTCTCATCTCCTCCCCTCATCTTATCCAGATGCAGACCCTTCTAATGATTTGATCTGAATCAATCAGGATGCAAATATTAGTGTGTATTTATTGCATATGTAAATGAGTAAATAGATTCTTATGCATACTGCATTTTATTCCTATTAACTGAAAGCATTAGAACAAATCGGAGCATTACTTAATGTGGCGTAAAATGATTGCAAATTTTATCTTGTTAATTGACTTCTCATATGCTAATAATGCCTTAAAGGTAAAACACTAATAGAGAAAAAAACTAAATAAGAAAGAATCCTCAGATCCAAATCCTTAGCAGAATTTACGGGCAAGCATTAAAAATGACTGACACATTTCTTAGAGTATTTAAAGATCGTTTCCTTGATAATCAACTCTCCTGACAAGTCCCAAATTCTGGGATATCACCACTAGACTTGATGACATCACAGGTAGACTTGATGACATCTGATGCTCTAAGTGAGGGGGGAAAAAAGAGGGCAGATCTAAATGCCTGCCACTGTTAGCTGTTTGTACAAACATCGTTCCACCCCACAACCTTGCCCCAAGCTTTCATAGTAATCGTCTCTACCATCGTGTGTTCCAATCAAAAACATTACTTGGCCTACAAAGTAAATAATAAGGGCTCCTCTTGCAAAGTAGAATGAGTTTGAGTTCTTCCCTCCCCATTTCTCAAATATCCTTGTAATGTGCTCAGTGCTGGATGGGACTGAAGCGCACGGGCTCACTTGGATCACTAGCCACCAATACAAATTTATTAAGGACAGATCATGTCAAACCAACTTGAATTCCTTTTTTTAACAGTAAATGATTGGATTGACATGATATACCTTGACTTGAATGAGTCTTTTCATATGATCCTACATGCTATTCTCATAAGTAATCAGAAGGGATATGGACTGGGTAAAATTATGATTAGATTTGGTTGAATAACAGTAAGTTAAGAGAAATGTATTAATCTATCCATGTCAAACTGGGAAGAGGTCTCAAGTAAGGCTTCACAGAAGTCTGCCTTGGATCCAGTGCTGTTTAACATTTTTATTAACAAGCGATCAGATTCGCAGATGACATAAAATAGGAAGGGTTTGCAATACTTTAGAGGATAAATTGAAAGAGTTATAGATTAATTGGAGGACTAGTCTAAGGGCAAGAAAATGAAATTGAACAAAGACAAATGTGAGGTGAGTCAATGTGGTGCTGCCACAAGAAAAGCAAATACAGTCTTCAAATGAATTAACAGAAGCCTGAGTAAAGTATTTGACTGGAGTAAAGTATTCTGTCTGGGGCACTGCATTTTAAGAAGTATGTAGAAAAATAGGAATAGATCCAGATATGAAGATGATTAAGGGCTTAGAAGGCAAGATGTATGAGGAATAACTGATTAGTATGCTTAGTTTAGAGAAGAAAAAATTAAGGGGTGATAATACCTTCTCTCAAATATTTGATGGGCAAATTGGAGAGACTCCCACAGGGGACAATGGAAATGGTTCAGGGCTGGGACACATGCCTTCTAAGGAGAGGCTGAGAGACCTGGGTTTATTTAGTGTGGAGAAGAGAAGGCTGAGGAATAATTTAGTAGCAGCCTTCAACTACCTGAGGGGAGGTTCCAAAGAAGATGGAGCTAGACTGTTCTCAGTGATGACGGATGGCAGAACAAGTAACAATGGTCTCAAGTTGCAGCAAGGGAAATTTAGTAATAGGGACCTACTGAAATTGTAGTAGAAGTGGGCTGTGTGGTGGCTCCTTTTATCTTGCAGTTTCCTTTGTACCCTCCCCCACTCTCCCCCTGGTCCCCAGCTGATTGGTGGAAGGTCCCCGCCAATCACTGCAGATTCCTGATTGGCAAGAAGGCAAAAACCATGGTTCTAAAGATGGTGCAGCTTTTGGTCCTGCTACTGATTGGTCAAGGGATCCTGGCAGGCCTGCTTTTGGCTGATCAGCCAGGAGGCAAAAAATGCACCGTATGTAAAACCACAGTTTTTGCCTCCCTGCCAATCAGGAGCCATCTGTGATTGGTGAGACCCTCTGTGGCAGGCCAGAAGGGAGTGCTCCTGTGCTGAGCCTCCCACCTCACTGCACCCGAGCACTTTCCAGGCTCTGAGTGCCTCCCTGGGGGTGCCTCATGTTTGGCTGACCCCCTTCCTGGAGCACACCTGCTAGCCTGGGGGTAACGCTGACACCACCCAAGGTCTGGAGTGATCCTGGCTCTGTGCCCCCTGGGAAACAGGCCTAGTAGACTCTGAGGGTACTCCACCCACTTCAAGAACTTGGGGGCTTCTCTCAGTCTGAAGCACAAATAGTAGTCTCCCTTAGTCAGCCAAACCAAGGGGACACCAAGGGATAATCTAGACCTACTCCCAACAAATCTTCCTTGCTAGGTACCAAGGAGAACTTTATTGGTTACAAGGGGTAGGTTTTGAATAGGGTACAGGGTAGAGCAATATCAGAGAAATTCCATAGAGCAAACTGGAATGGCTGGGTAGCCTTTGATCATGCATCTGAGTAACTGCAAGCTATATATCTAGTTAGGTCTCAGGTAACTTACTTACAAGTGTCATCCAGAGGCAGGTGGAGATTCCCTCTGGAGGCAGGCAGTTCCTTGATCATCAGTTTCAAGAGAGAGAGAGCAAGTTTCAGGTGGTTCAGCTTCTCTCTCTGAGTTTTCATCATGGCTACTGCTCCTACTCCTGGGCAGTCCTTAACTTATATACAACTGATGACCTCATTTACCTGGTCCAATGGAGGCCAGCACATGTTGGCTGCCAGCCAACCAATTTGAAATGCATCACTGGTTGCTGGGTAGACTGGCATTGCTCAGAACAATAGGGAGCCCAAGCCCCTCACCCAAGTATGTGATGCCAGTCATGTAGGCAGAGAGAGCAGGTTATCCCCCTCCCACAGGAATGTATCTAGCTCAGGTTACAACACAGGGTTACCTAAAGAGCCTATGGGATCCCTGCCCTCCTCAGGGACCATGTTAACCAAATAGTCACATAGCAGAGTTTTTAGGGAGAGACAGAGGTGGCATTCTGCCACACCCTGCTATTCAGCCATGGGGTGGAGCAGGGAGGGGACACATGGGGAAACTGCAAGATTGAAGGAGCAGCCACACAGCCCACTTTTACTGTCATTTTAATAGGTCTGTGGATACTAGGAAAAATGTTCTCAATAGGAGGAGAGTAAAGCACTGGAACAGGTTACCCGGAAAGACTGTTGCATTTCTGTCCTTAACTGTTTTTAAGACCAGGCTATGTTGAGCCCCAGCCTAAATCTGGGTTCGCGCCCGGAATGCAGACGCCAGTATACACACCGGGCAGTGGAAGTAAAAGGAAAAGTTTATTGCTAGCAACAAACGGTGCAAGGTAACAAGCACACTGAATATCATTTCTGGGGTATTTTTATACAGAAGTTTACAAGGTTTCACAAGC
>JAGPOW010000261.1:61228123-61249610 GCA_030014935.1 Caiman crocodilus | reverse complement strand
GGGGTGTGCTTTTTAGTATTATAATGAGTTCTTTCACCCACTTTCCTGTGTATCCTTTGAGGCCTCTTGCCTGGTATACCCCTCTCCTCCTTATCACTGGGGCATTTTTCACATAACAGTCACACAGTCTTCTCTTATTATGTCTTGGGAGGATGGTTCGAGGCCATTCTCAACAGCTGGACAAAGCCTTGTCTGGGATGATCTAGTTGGGGATGGTTCTGCTTTGAGCAGGGGTTTGGCTAGATGACCTCCTGAGGTCCCTTCCAACCTTAATTTTCTATGATTCTGTGATATGCTACCATAAAGCATCGTTTTCCCTTTGCTGGAGCAGGCAGGACATGCAGTAGCGCATTTAAACTGTAGCAAGGCTGATTAAGATTAGATCTCAGGAAAAAATCCTAAACTGTAAGAACAGTAGGACAGTGAAACAAGGAAAGGTATGTAATTGCCTATGTTGGAGGTTCTCAAGAGGCTTAATAGGCATCTCCTTTTGCTTCCTTTACAATATTCTGAGTCATTATTTGTTTGCGCTATATTTTTTTAAAGTGTAGTTAGCTTTGACATACTTTTCAGTGCACTGAATGAAATCAAAACAAAATACTGAGTTTTGCCATATTTTGGCTGAGTTCCATGTCTACTTTTTGGAAAGTCAAAATGTATTAAATAATCTTTTACATTGTGATTTTTTTTTTTTTGTAACTCACTTTTACGCTCTAATTGTATGCTACATGCTTCCTAAAGTGTATGTAAGGAGACAACGGCTGCAGCTTTTGACAGATATAGGTTGCCATGTTCGAAAAGACACGCCGCATGTGAAAAGAATTCACTGTTGGAATGTACTAGGAGTGTCCAGCACCATTCCTAGAAGCAGTCCCAAATTGTCACTGGGTACATGCCAAAAAACAGCTCTATGCCTGCCAATTCCCTCCTCATACGCACTTTTTTTTCAGCATGTAGTACATTCAGAGCAAATGCAAGTGGGCAGTTTTATTTCTTGGCAGGAGCTTTGGGAATACCATGGTGGGAGCCAGATTTAGCTTTAAATCAAAAATCTGTTTTCCCCCCATTCAGGTCAATTAATTATTTTACTAAATGTCACTGGAGGCTAAAGAACCATATCAGTCAATGGCTTTACTGAAATTCTGTCTCTGGACCATCATTATTCATTCTTAATATAGCTCCCAAAATGTTCTAGAAGTTGTACCGATGGATAAAGAGACAGTTATTTTGCTTCAAAATGCTTATAACTTAAATGGCCAATAAAATAAAGGATAAGGAAGAAATATATCCAATTAAAATTAAATAAGCAGCATGTCTTGCTAATTAGATTTAAAACCCAGAAAATATATTTTTCTAACACTAGTTTTTGTCAACACCTTCACTGAAGGGAAAAAGCTATGGTTATAATGGCTTTAACAAGAAGTGTATTTTTAATGAATGATTGTGCAGGGCTTATGCTACAAACAGAGATTTATTTTAACATTGACAAGAGCTTTTTCTAACATGGGGCATGGTGCCCTCATTATTTAAGTGTAGTATATAATAAACTTTTAGTGTGCAAACCTCATCTGGATTGATGAACAAAGTTCTGGAAAATAAGAGGCTTGGGCTAATAAAATACGACTGCTCTGCTGTTTCATCCTGAACCGGAAATCCGTGGCAATCACCTGCACAGATACAGGTGCATATATTTATTTAATATCTGAATTTTGAATGCCTTCCCCATTGTGGCTGCATTAAGCTCCAGTGATGGGTGCTTATAAACGTATTTGTGGAAATAATCGTTGTAGAATAGCATGTGGAGCGCACAACATGATGTATTGTTCTTTGTGGTATCGCTTCTTTTCACAGATGTCTTTGTTTGAAAGATTTGATTGAATGAGTTGTCATATCGGGAAACTCAGTAAGTCAATTTGTTATACTGATATTCCTGTAAAATACATGAGGACTGAGCCAAGAACTGCTGTGTTCCAATAGTCATTTCAACAGTCCTGTCTGATAAATCAGACTGAATCACATTTAGTAAATGCTGTGGCTTAAATTTCCTTTCACCTTGACTTCAGCTAAACTACAAAGCAAAGATATATAAAATCCAGTCACACATAGCAAGGCATGAATTGTAGGGAAGAGACAACGTGAGAAAATGGAAAGCCAAAGAGATAGAAAGGAAGTGAATTTTTTTGACAGTTCTTCACACCTGAAGCCCTCAGCCTGGAAAAATCCACACAAGACTTATATGATTAGAAGCTTAAGAAAACTAGTCAGTTAAATCTGGGAGAGGGACAGGTAGGCTTATAATATTGGAATACCAATCTTACAAACTCCTAATTGAAGGTATCGTGTAAAGATGTTCTGAAGTACCTTCAGACTCCTGTTTCATTTTTCTGCTTCTTGCAACCTTAGACAGCCTGGTATCTTATTTGGCTACCAGTGCCTGATTTAAAGAAAGTAATTTGCTGCATTGTTCAGGTTAAATCAAAAGGATCATGCTGTTTTGGGTTATTTTGCATCACAATTGGCATATATATCATGGAATTTAATACAAAACAGAGCACCAAGTATTCCCCACTTCCACTTTCTGCTTTAAATTCTTTAGGCTTCAGCAGAACTATTGAAATGACCAATGTTTAGCTCAGGGATAAATCTTAGAAATAACTTTTTGTCTGTAGGTATAGCCCCAAGTATTGGACAATTTGAAAATTCCCTGTTGCTGGAGATGCTCAACTCTTAGTTCCAAGGCATCTCTGAAAGGGGTGCATTGCTCTCTTTGTGCATCTAGCCAGTTTGTTCCTTTTTGGCCTCATCTTACCTAGTTGCTTCCTGATAAAAGCGTGTGGACTATATATAACTCACTTTGCACTGCACAGAGGATCAGAATATAGGTAGCCTGAGTGTAGCCCCTTTTAAACATTACAGTAAAACCTGTGTTTACCAGCATTTCTATTAACAGGAATTTCTGGCCAGCTAGCTGGCTGCTGGTTGGGGGGGAGGAAAAGGGGCGGGGAAGCTTGCACGTGGTTGCACCACCCACCACTCTGCGCTGCTGTCACTCCGCATCCGGCTCCCCTCCTGCCCCCCGCAGCTCTGCATCTGACTGAAAACCCCTGCCTCAGGTAACCGGGATTTTTATATAACCAGCACACCATATTCCCCACTCATGCCAGTTAACATAGCTCTTACTGTACTTCCTGTATCATTTTATAAAAGCTAGTTTAAATAAAGCCTTTAATGGATTCTACACATTCAGTGTTATATGTACTGTTTCTGTTTGTTTGTTTGCTTTAAGCTAGGGATATTATTAAGATTTAAATTTGAGGACTAAATGCAGAGGAAACAAAACAGTGTGTTCTTCTCTGGATAAAATTCCATAATACTTAGCATTATTTGGGGGTAAACGCTTGGCTAGAGTGATAGAAGGTATAGTTTAGAAATGCTCTCTAATTTAGAAGAGTTGTTTGGGAGATGCTGCCTGATGCAGGCTAGTTGGCTAGTCAGAGAAATGAAGGGACTACAGAGGCTCTTCTACAGCTCCACAAATAAAGGTTATTGCTAGTTCTTCCTTATCACATATGCCTGTGCTTATTGAACCGTGTGATCAATACAGTGGTGACTTCAGTGTGTGTTTACTCTCATTCAGGTTCAGGTCTCTCCTGTTTCCCCCCTCTACCTTCAAAACTGGTATGTATATTCCAGGGGTTTTCAACTTTTTCGGTTGGTGTACTCATGGCAGCCGGTTGAGAAGCAGGGATTCCCCCAGCCAGTCAATAAGGGCGGGGGAGTCCCCCAATGGCCGATCAATAAGAGGGTGAAACCGGAAGTGCCTCCAGTTCTCTGTGCTGCTGCCACATACCCCCTGGGGTCTTCCCAAGTATCCCCAGGAGTATACATACCCCTGGTTGATGACCCCTGTTATATTCTAACAGAATGTCACGGTTGCAGTGAATCATCATTTTCCAGTGCAAAATATTTTATTAGAAAAAAATTTCCAACCACATGAGAGGACTCAGTACTCCCATGTCTGAGTCTAGCACAGCATGGACTTGTACCTGGATCACTTGTATCCTTGTTCTGTTTCTCCAGCCACTGGGTATCTTGGAGTGGGTGACTGAATCACTTTCTTTAATGATATCTTAAAATGATTTTGGTTTCTTTCTTCAGTAAAATGAGAGAGTTTTTGAACTTTCTAGCACTTTTTTTTTGTAGGATAAGAGAATCATTTTCTAGTGCAGCTTTAACCAGATGCACCTGGGACTTGCACTGAACCATAAAGCCAAAAAACATATAAGCCAACATGGTACTCTTGTTGCAAAAAAGCCGACAGCATACTTGGTTGTATTAACAAGGGTATCACTTGCAAATAAAGGAAAGTGGTTCTTCCCCTCTATTCAGCACTGGTGAGGAGTACTGTCTCCAGTTCTGGACTCTACTTCATGAAGGATGTAGCAGAAACAAAAAATGATTAGAGCCTTGTGAAACATGATTTACAAGGAAAATCTCAAAGAACTAGGTTTATTTAGTCTGGAGAAGAGAAGACTGGGGATGGGGGGGAAAGGGATTTGGTAAGAGTCTTTAAATACCTTAAGGGTGATTATAAAGAGTGGAGAGAGAGTCTTTTCTCTGTGGCTGTAAGGGATGAGACTAGAAGTAATGGCTTCAGACTGTAGCAGAGGACATTTAGGTTGGAGATTAGAGGGAACTGTTTGACTGAGAGTGGTTAAGTATTGAAATGGCCTGCCTAGAGAAGCTGTGGATGCTCCATCCCTGGAAAGTCTCAAATACAGGTTAGACAGACATTTGATGAGGATGGGTTAGTCAGGGAGGTTCCAGCTTTGCGAAGGGGCTGGACAAATCAACTTCGTGAGGTCCCTTCCAGACATACTTTCCTATGAGCCTAATGTGAAATCCTGTTATGTGCATATTGCAAAACTGCTTACTCTGTCTTTGTCTCGTGACACTTATCTTTTACCGATGTACTCCTGCTCCTTTTTACCTTCCTCAGATGACTAACCTCATTGGCACTGATTATGTGAGTAAAATTTGCCCTGTTGAACTGGCCTCTCCTCTTCTTTTACATTTTTTATTTTTTCCATGTGTGCTTCCTCCCACCCCTTTTAAAATATGTACAGAGAGCAGATGGCATAAAATGGATTGCATTTTAGAATGCAAATAATAGGCAGTTTTAAAATATAATGCTAATGAAATGCAGGCAATGTGCCAAGACAGATCTCTTGTATTATAAGCTGACAAAGCCCTTCCTTTTAATAGATCTGGTATAAATTAATTTTTTCCTTTTTTAATGCAATTTTCCTGTAAGTAATAGTCATGAAAGAAGCTGAAATAATCAACTCTGTTTCATGTTCTCTCAAAGCATGTCCTATTTACCCCAGTGTTTTGGGGCAAATTTTCTTGCTCTGCCCATCTATAATATGAGCTTCAGTATCCGTTTATTCCTTGAAACCTCAGCAGATAGTATGAATAGGGGAGCCAATTGTGCTGTTTCTATTCACTTCTTCCTCCTCTGCCATCTATTCCCCCTCCCCCACCACACTTAAGAATAAAGCAAAGAGCACAATGGTATGTTGATTATGTTATGAAAAGTGAGTTTGAGCCTGTACTGTTTCAGCTACTTTCAAGCTAGCGATCTAGAAATGGACACACTTTGGGGCCCACGGCAAAGTCATCCAGTTCTTCCTGTGCACTTTCAAATTCTAACTAATTCATGAACTGCAGTTTTAAAACAGCTGAAAATATAAACAAAATCTTCCACATCACAAGCTACCGCAGGAATTTTTATGCTACTACCTGAAGAAAGAAAGTAGCAAGGGAATGAATGTCCCAGTGGTCCTGGAACCAACAGGTACAAACTAAAATGTCCTGAAGGGTGCATGCTACAAAACCATATTCCTGCCCCTGCCTAGGGCAGGGGCATGAGTACAATAGGAAACCCCTTTTTAATGGAAAAAGAGGATGTCATTTTAACTGATGCCTTGGAGTGGTGGCCAGAACAGGAGTGGAGTGGAATGTGAAGAAAAGCCTAAATAGCAAAAAAGATGTCCTGTGAAGAGAAGAATTCAGATACTTTCTGAATTCTGGTCCAAATCAGCAGGAACAATGGCATTCTTTATTAAAACTCCCCTGTGGAACAGTTTATTGCAGGGTCACTTTCTATTGCAGTTTAAGGAAAAGAAGTAGGCACAGCTGTGCCCTGTTCTCAATTTCTGCAGGCAGTGCAGCATCTGGAGGAGATCAGAGAAATGTGACTTCCTACACTATCAGTCTTCTGTGGCAGCTCTCACCTTCAGAGAAAGAATATATTGCTGTCCTCCAGCAGTTGACCCTTGTATAAACCTTTACTGTTTCACTTCTATTTCCTACTGTACCTTTCTCCATTTTCAGTCAGGATGAATAGACAGTGCTTCTAAAGACTGTCAGATACCTACTGAAATAGTGTGAATGAAAATGTTTTATTATTGATCATTCCATTGTTTACTATAGGCTTTGCAACAAGATTTATCTTATCTCTTGCAAACCTGTCCTCAATCCCTTTTTACCCTTTCCAGGCACCCCAGCTATTTTATTTAACCATCTCCACATCTCAAGATTCCTCCATTAAATTACAACACTTTCTTTCTTCCTCTTCTACTGTTTCTGAAATCCCCCATCCCTTTCAAACTGCACCAAGTGCCCTCTAGTCATAGAGTTCTTCTGTCTGATGTGCGCCTGGTGGTGTTTTCTACCCATTACATTCACTTTTCTTTCTTGTTTTGTCTGTGTATGTCATATTAATAAAGTGTAAAAGGCAATTCTTTTTCCTTTTTTGTGAATCACAACAATTCTATTTTCAAAGAAAGGAAAGAACAAATGGGAAAATAAGTAAAAGTGAATGGTAATGATTGCTAGGTTACTAATATCTAGAAGATCAGATTAGCTGAGTGTGACTGGAAGCATGGGTTGTTGTAGGATAACATGTGGGTATCTGAAGCCCAAGAAATGGATCTTTGGAGATGCTTCAGGAGAAGCATATTCAGGGAAGCTTTGTTCAGAGCTGGTGAGTGATGCCATTATTGTTTGCCTTCATGTAGTCTGTGCACATGTATGTATGTTGTGAGTTCCTTTTGCTTATGGTGTTGGAGGTTAGAAGAACACAATCTGTCCTCATTGATCTGAAGTGGATTTTTCTTTATTTGCTAGCCTGGTTACTTCAGGGCCAGATCTTGTGTCCTCCTGTAAAGTACTATGATATGATCCTATCCCATCCTACTCAAGTCCCTGGAAAAAAAAATAACATGATGAGTTCTATACATGTTTGTCATCTGAGCCTTAAGACTAAGCAAAAAGCAGTGAGCAGGAAGAGAGGGGAGGCATCTACTTTTTGTGTTAACTTTTATTTCAGGTACTCGAGCAAGGAGAAAAGAATCATACTTATGTACCTAAATTGGTGTAGGCACCTAATAGCCCTTCATCTCAGACACTTTTTTTAATCTTTCATCTCCTCTATCTCCAAACTGAAAACTAGTGCTCCCATCATTGTGGCATTTGCAGTTATTTTATCATCTAGTGAGTTTTTCAGATTCCCAACAGAATGTAATAGCAGCATTGTTTTCCTGACTCTGCTCTTGCTGCTTTAATTCCTTGTTTTTTTAATAATGCACCATCCTAAATTGAATTTCTTAGCTAATCAGTTTTATGGAACAAAAAATGGATGTTTCAATGAAAGTTGTATGTGAGCTAACCCAATGTGGGACCTGCCTTGAAAAACATACTGGTCAAGTAAAATCTTAGTCTCCCGGTTATCAATAAAGAATTTTGGCATTGCCTTTCATGGGGCCAAGAGTTCCCCTAGAGAGTACAGCTTCAATGTAATGCTCAGGTATGCATTATTATCTATCAATAGCATAGTTGAGTCCTTGTCTCTCACTTTGAAAATTTATATTTAATTTGACACCAGATTAGGGATCACATTTAAAAAAAAAACTAGTGTCATTAGCTTAAGTACATGTTATCCCTGAAAATTACCTCCAGTGCATTTTCAGATGCAAGGTGAGGTCCTTCCAGAAAGACTGAATCAAATCAATTAGCTCTCATTTACTCTACTCTTTCCTGCTTGAATTGACAACTGAAATGAAAGGCATGCCCATATTCAACAGTACTTCATATTTCACACATCAAGAGGAACTTCGAGTCAAAAGCAAGGAAGAACAGCTTGGCAGTCATAAACATTGGAGAGAGAGGTTGTGTTCCGAAAGTCTCAAATTTCAGTTTTCAATTTGACCCATGAAATGGGGTTTACTGGCAATTGTAGAGATATGGACCTATACATGTTCTGTCACATTCTGCATTATTACTGAACTTATGCAGTAAATAAGCAAAGCCACAGGGAATAGGCTACCGTTGAGATCAGAAACCTGGTCATTGCTTTAGAGAAAGTGCTGTGCCTATCACCCAAAATGAGCAACTGCTTCCTACCCTCTGTCACGTTTATTGCAAAGGCAATTCAGTATTTCAATGGCCATGAACCGAGCATGTAACTTGGATAAATCCTGATAATATCAGATTTATAACCTAAAGTTCTTACTGAGCCAGGCATGGAGAACATTGCTTCTTAGATGAGAAATGAAGCAGAAGGCAAAGGTCTTCATGTTCACAACAAGGAGCAGTATTAAAAGCTGGACAGTGTTACTTTGAATCTGTTTTTTGTATAATTTAGGAGAGGAGAGGATCTCTTTAGATTGACAAAGGACTCTCTTTAAGCTTCTTAAAGCATTTGTCTAAAGAAGACAATCTTTCCCTTCAAATTGGAGGAAATAAAAGGGAAACTCCAAGTACTTTTTCTGATTCATGCTTTGAGAATTACTATATTGGGCAGTTAATATTTGTAGGATGAAGGCATGAATTTCTTCTGACTTTTACCAGATTTTATCTGTGTTAAAACTCTTAAGTTAAAGATGCTCAGGATACTAGATATAATTTGTCAATTGTATAATTGTCTCACTGCAGTCAGGGAGAACTTTTCAGAAAAAGGAAAATATGTCAATAAGAGGTTACTGAAGACTTTGCAGAAAACTCTCTTGATAAGGCTGTATGTATGCTTTTTGTGACAGAATGGTGTCATGTATTAACTACTAATGACATCTGAACAACATACCATAACACTCACCACTTCTAGTTTTTATGACCGACTGCAACAGAACCATGTTCCTTTCAAAGGTTCTTGCTCTGCACATAGAAAAAGGCAAGGATTTTGAAAAGGAACATTAGGTTGGGTTGCTCAGGCTGCATGAGAATGAGGTGGTCCCTAACAGAATGCTAGGGAACAGAAATGACCTAGGCCTAGAGCAGGTTGAAGAAAATGTAATAATAAATTTCTAAAGACCGTCCATTCCCTTACAGTGCCTGGAAGGAAAAAATTCGCTGAAAAATTGAAGGAGTATTGTAACAGTTTTAATTGAGGAAGATGTTTTATCTTGTAATAAGTCTTCATTGGGAGATAATTACATGTGTTTGGTGTTCTCTTTATTTACATCAGAACCACCTGGACTTTATCAGAGTTGTTCATATTATAACTAAAGTTAGTATGTCTTGGGAACTAAACCTAATCCCTAGAACATTCTAAATATGTACATAGAAATCCCATCAACATGTGTCTTGCTTGGCATATGTAGAAAGTGACCAGTGGATCATGAAAAGAGACAAGATCCTAAGTAGCATAAGGAAAGAAAAGTGTGAGAGAAGTAGATGTCATCTAGTGCGATGAATGGCTTGTGCATAAAAAACACAATGTCACAGTGGGACAGAGGTGTAGCTCAAAGCATTTTGTTATGCCTCCAAGTCAGAAGTCTCCAATCAAGAACCCGGGGCTTTAGTCACATCTGGGACAGAACTCTGGATTTATTGGGTCACCCTCATAGTAACTGCACAGCAAGTATGGTGCAGGATGGGCTGTTACTGCACCACTAAATGATGGCACAGTAACAAAGGCCCTGTACAGCCACGTGTAGATGCCCCCACTGAGCACTTGTGACTTGCTTTTCAGTCAGAGTTATTTGTAATTTAGAGAGTACCTGACATCTCTTTGTTTGAGTAGGAATTATGGAAAACATAACAAGAAGTCCTGAATTATTTTCTTATGCGTTGTGCAGAAATAGCGGCCAGAATGAAGAGCTAATTCCAAGTAAGTTCAGGGAGGGCAGTGAGAATGCATGGTGATCTACCAAAGACTACTGCAATTGCGACAGTTAGTTGATGGGTTTTGTATGGCCTTTAGAAACCATAAAGTAAGGATAAATAGATCTAGCTGCACTTGTATTCAGTAGATTTCAAAGCACTATCCAAAGGTCAGTCTCATTATTTCCATTTTTACAAATGGAGAAACTGAGGTACAGTGAGTGAAGGGATCTCAAAGTCTCAAACCACTGTAATAGTAGAGAATAAAGTTAGCAGTGAACTCAGTGAAGGCTGGCAAAATCTGATCTGTTCTGATAGTAGTGCAAAATCTGATCCGCTCTGAGTAGTAATTGCTCCGATGTAGAGAACTATAGATGAACTTCCTGTTTTATTGGATATCTGGGTCACAGTGACTGTACAGCTGCAGTGAACCTTTAGACTAACCACAGCATGCTTTACTATAGAATATAGTGTCATGTGTAAACCACTTATCCCAAAAGAAGACCCAATGTAGTATTACCATTGGTTCCTTTCCTTGTCTTTTCATGTCTTATCCAGGTAGCATTTGTGCACAAATTGCACACCTAAGAAACTAGTTCTGGCTCTGAATGAGAATACTTTGTGGATTGTGGTCATAGATACATTTCCAAGTTTAGTTTGGTATAGCAAGATTTTTTGTTGTCTTTGTAAAATCCTTTCCACTCTTTTTGTCTGTAGTTATAGAAATCTCTGATTGTAGGGTAGTCTTATGCTTCTTTCAACATATGTCAGTGGGAGGAAACAGTCTGGATATTGGTTATGGAGAAATAAGATAAACACTATCTCTGGTGTGATTAGTTGCTAGCAATTATTAGGGAGCTCCTGATACTTGGGTCAGGACTGGGAAATTATGCTAATGTTTTTCAGCCGTGTTTCTTAGATGCTGTTTTTATCAGCACAAACTACTACTAACTTGGTTGGTTAGTACATGGGTGGACAATTATTTGGGCCCAGGGGAGACAGAGCATTTTGATGAGTTGTCACAGGCAAGGTCAATACCCATCTCTCACACCCCTCCAGCCCCTTCCTATAACAACAGTTCACCAAAAATCTCTATGTGGACTCTGGTCCTAGATGCGTGGAGAGCAGTCATCAGGAGCAAGATGGGCAGGGGGGGTTGCAGGGTCCCCCTGTCCTGTGGAGGAGGGTAGAGGATGGGGTGCAGTGTGTGGGAAGGCACATGCATGTGGTTGTGTCAGTGGGGATGCCTGGGCACTAGGTACTGAGAGCTGGCTGGGGGTGAAGGGAGGAAGTAGCGGGTAGGGGAGCACATGCAGCAGACCTTGTCCAGGGACTGTGGCTTGTGGCTTCCCCCACAGCACTCTGCATGGGGCCTAGCACTGCGTGGGGCAGCCTGTACCACGCTCCAGCCCAACCAATTGGCAGGTGCCTCCAGCAGGCCACGTCCAGTCAGTTGACAGAGCGGATCTGGCCTGTGGGCCATATTTTGTCCAGCCCTGCTTTAGTAGCATCATGAAACTTTGGTGATATAGTCCAATTGACAGGCACTACACAAGCTATTAGAAGAAACAATTCATGTTGGGAAATCCTGCAATTTAAATTTATAAGATATTGTCTTCATTCATAGGTTGAGGCAGTGTGAAGACCTATACAAAGCCCTATATAGAAACACTTTTTCTTTTTCAGCTTTGCTGAAATCTGTTTCCAATTGACCTGAAGTGAGCTGAGATGAGCCTCATTTATAACCATTTAAGAGAGGTTTTTTTCCAGCAACTGAAAGCCATTTGCATTGCTTTTTTAAAACATTCTTAAATGTCACTGTTTAAGCCAACACAACTTTGTGTGTAAACAAGTGCTAAAATGTCATGGAAGATGACAGTTATATGCAACCATAATGAAGACAGGAAGAGAGAAAAAGTGATAGGAACATTTGGTTATAATGTAGGCTAGGTATCTGCAAAAATTACTGCTTCCAAAGCAACTATTCTGTTTAGATCTAAATAACGGATATTAACAAAGTCATTAATTTGTGCTGCCTGCCTGCCTAGCTAGTCTATCCCCTGTCTCCTTGAGTGCTTTTGGGTGGCATGATTATGTGTAAGTTGCTTTCAATTATTTGTCGGTAATTTAGGGCAGAACTCATCGTCTCATGATTCTTGGTGCCACAGGGGTTGATTCGTTCTTTTTGTTTAGCAAAACAAAACTGAATTCTAATAAGAAAGTTAATGTGTTGGAAAATTACTCCAAATGGAATAAAAACACATTGTCCCAACCAATTAAATTATTTTTCATTCTCCAAAATAAGAAAATGCAGTTCCCAACATTCATGTCTCTCTCCCTGCTTCTGAGGCCTTTAGGGGCTCCCTTGGTCTTTATTCTTTCTGTTGCTGGTCTGCCGTTCAAAAAGCCATTTTCTCTACAAACCTACAGTCTGCACCAAAGTCTCTTATGCCTTTTTTTCTGTTACATGGTTTATATTTTTGCCATTCATCCTTTCAGTTCTTTGAGGCATTTTTTGTACCCTCCTTATGAGTCTTCCTTCTTCCACTAGTCTGTTAGACTGTTTCTTTCTGCCTTTCTCCTTATCTCAGACACTCAGTTATTAAATGTGGCTTGCCTTTTCTTACTTTTTTACCTCAAAATATATTTTATCTCTGTTGGGTTCATGAGTATTCCCAGCTTTTTTTCTGCTTTAGTATTTCCCACCTAAGTCTTCATGGCCACATGTTCTAACAGCTAATCTCCTGGGTAAACCAGATATGTAGCAGATTCTCAGGATTAGTACACTATTTGTCAGCAGCATTGCTCTTAAACTATGTGAGGTACTGTCACACTGTGCTCCACAGATAAATAGCTTTTATGTGTTCCAGGCTCCTGGTAGCCCAGAAGGCAATTGGCCAAGATTGAGAAGCAGACCTAAGTTTTTCTCATTGCTCTGCAAAGTAGCTCTGAGGGAGCCTGAAGGAATTCATCACTTTGTTTTAAGTTAACATCCCAAAAGTCAGATCTTTATCTGATACATAACTATTAGGGTGAAGAAATTTATCTAGGAAGCACTTGTAAATACTGATTTCTACTTTTGCAAGATTTTTCAGAGCTCTGTTGCTGTTAGAAGAACCTCAAGAACTAGATTTTTCTCTGGATATTTTATTTTCTTGTACAATATAAACCTAGGAATTTCAGATGTAGACTTTTTAAAGTGCTAATAAAAACCTTGTGAAACCCCAAAGGGGTTAATTCACTGAGCTCTGAAGCATATGTTAGTCTCTTAAGCCTAAATATAGGTATGTAAATAAATGGTATGATTGGCAAAAGCACCAAAACTTCTAAAGCTTTAATTGCCATCAGTGGGATCTGTTGAATCTTCTGAACCTCTGGAAACAAAACCATTTATTCAGGTGCCTACACATAGAGTTAGATCAGTGGAGGCCTGTTCTTGTAAGTTGTTGGCCTAGACCCAGGAACTCAAATATTTGGCCCATGAACTGGATCTGGCCTACGGGGCTCCTAGAGCTTCTGGGAATTTAGAGATGGGGCATGCCAGGGTAGGCCTGGCCATGAAATTCCTAGCTACAGAGCTTCATAGGTGACGTGTTGGTGGTAGGGGGAACAAGCAATAGATGCATTAATCTCCACACTGTTGCTCGCTCTAGCACTGCTGCCAAGTCTGGATCTGGCCCAGAGGTTCTGGTGAGTTAGCCATCGCTAGCCTAGATGTTTCAATACCATACTGAGGAGTGGGCAACCAGGGCACCAACCTTGGGTGCCCATTTGGAGAGGATGCAAGAATAATAGCCTAGTTGTTGCATTGGTGCTGATGTTCTGGTACCTGCTGCTGCCACTGCCTAGAGTGCACCATTTAAAAAACCCATCATTTCAGTTTAGGAAACTAAACCCCCATCATGTGTACAAGCAGCCTATACGACTAAACTGAGGAGAGTAGATGCCTTGGGGAAATGCCAGTAGGCCTAGAATATGCTTCTAGGTTTCTGGCCTCTTGGCATTTTCCTACTTTGCAGGCTTTAGGTGTACTATTATTTTAAGGATTCAATTGCTGCCACTCCAGGATCTATTTTATAATTCTTTCTCCATTATGACTCAAGCTGTTTCCAAAACTCAATTCTATAAAGAATATAACTACAGTTATAAAATAAGAGCAAGGAGTACAAAAGGAAAAAGTTGTTACTTTTAAAAGAGAAATATAATGCCTTCAGTTCTAACAACTTCTGAGTGTTATAAAAAAAAAGCAGACACTTAAAGAAAATCACAACAGGTATTTTCAGTCACAACTCACCATGTAAAATAGATGCTGTGTTGTACTACATACTGAAGAAACATTACATCAATAAAGTGCAAAGTGTGAACTGAATTTCTTTGTGCCAATCAGTGTTCCAGCACAAATGGAAGTTTATAATTTAGTACTTAAACTGCAGATTGAGAATGGCCCTTGTGTTCTGGTTTTGAGTAGCACATTATCATTTTTAAAATGTATCTACTGGTATTTCTTAGAATTGAAGCAATATTTCTTATTTTGAAAAAGATTACCTACCAAGAACTCTCTCTTTCTTTTCTTGTTTCATTTCTAATAAAGTTTCTGTACTATAACACTGTATAAAACTCAGTCTTCAATTACTTAATTCTTCAAGGAGTTTGATGCCCTTTTGACTCTCACACTTTATGTAATTCTATTTCCCAAATGCTCTGCTTACTTTTATATTTCTGTGTTGACTGCTGTATGTAGTATACCCTTGGATTGATTTTTGCCTGAATTTCTTTGTACCTTCACTGACTTCAGTCCTTTACCCGCACTCTGTCACTATTTACAGCTTTTATTGCTGCATATCCTCAGCACTTCATCCTGAGGCGGTCTCACAGTATTTCACAATAGCATGTCACTATTGCTTCTGAGCAGACCAGAAAGGTCGCTTCAGAGCAATTCATGGTATTATCTAAGCACCTTTTAAACTTTGAGCCAACTGTTTCAATACTGTTTGCTAGCCTATTAAACAGTCATCCAACGATGGCTTTCATCCTACCAGGTGCAGGTAGTAGTTGTGTTAAAAGAGTGAAAGCAGTACGGACAGGCTTCAGACTTACAACACAGTTGGTTCTTGAAAACCATGTCTTAAGTCAAAATGTTGTAACTTGGAACCAATTTTCTCATAAGAAACGATGTTATAAATGGGGACTTGGTTCAGGAACCAATCCCCGATACCCTATTTTTACCAAAAGTGCCCCAGAATATTGTACTCAATTAATTAGACATGAGTAATATAGATACATTAATGTATTTATATTGTAAATAGCAATCATATTGATTTGGAAGGACTTCTTTCAGGTGACTTTGCTGGACTTTTTGAAGGGGTCTCGGCTGGAGTCTTCTCAGGAGTCTTGGCTGCAGGTTTTTCTGGAGCCTCATCTGCTTTCTTAAAGAAAGTGTCCAAGGAAGTTTGGACAGAAGTTCTCCAGGGAGATGGACGACGCAGCAAATTTGTTCGCTGGCATGGCGTTGCGTCAGATCAAGCATTGTAAAGTCAAAACTGATGTTGGAGTTGAAAGGGTATCAATTTATCAACATTGTAAGTGTGAAATGTTTCAACTTGAAACATTGTAAGTTGAGGACTGCTGAGACATCTGTTGTAACAGTGCTGTAGTAATCTAGTTTCTCAGTAGCATCACTGTTTCTCTGGGCAATTACTTATTGGCATGTTTCTCAAGAATTGGAAACATTCAAGGAAAGATATTTGCCATTTTAAAACTAGTTTCACCTGTTCTAGCCAATTTTTTTATTATTCCTTTCAAATGTATTCCTTTTATTCCTTGTTTAGTTTTTTTATTCCATACCTTTGTTTTTTCTAAAGCACCCACATTGTAGCAAGTCCTGGAGAAACAACACCAGTGTGCTTGCTATCTGAGTTTACAGACTCTAAAACTCCTGATACCTTTAATAACAGGAGAAAAAATTCCTTTCTAGCAACATAGATCTTGATCCCTCAGTGAACCTAGTGTAGAACAATAATGCTCAGTCTTCTGGCTGTGTGGGCTGGATGAGTGACATGAGGCTGGATGAGTGACATGAGGAATCTGCAGGCTGGATTCCTCAGGCTTGCTCTAGCATGGGGTGGATGCATGGGATCATGCTGCAGGTGCAACTCTATGTGCCAGATTTAGAGTTTGGCACATATTTGCCTACAAACTGAATCTGGCTATGGCATGACCCTGCGTGCCTCATCCAGCTATGGTGTGATCCCATGCAGCAGCGGGGTCTCCCCACAGGAGCTCCACACAGCTCCAGGCTCGAGGTTTAGCACCAGTGTGTAGGACAGTGGTTCCCAACCTCGGGTGGCAACCCAAATGTGGGGGTAATGCCCGTGGCGCTGCACACAAAAGACAAGCTGCTCTGCTTGCCAGGAGCTCCCCCACCTCTGGGCTGCCACCACCACATTCCACTCCCAGTAGTGGATTGCGGCAAAGAAAGGTTGGGGATCACTGGTGTAGGAAGATTCATGATTCAGCACAGAGCTCCCATGAAATCAAAGAGTGCCAAACTAGAGCTTGGTGCAAGACTAAGCTTAAAAAGAGGAAAAGGAGGAAGAATAGGGGCTGTTGTAGTACAGTGGATGAAGCTCTGAATGTTCATATCATAGTAAAAGCAAATTGTTAGGTATGCAGATATTGTGTCTATTCAGCAAAGTTAGTACACTAGCCGTGGTGCCCTCAAACAGGCCACCCCCTTCTGTAGGGTCTGCTTTCTCACCTGGAAGCAGTGTAGACATGCTGAAAGCCATATCCACAGATCATCCACTCTAGCCTTATCCACAAATCATCACTTCTGGGCCAATGAGTGTAGGGTGTGGTTAATTGGCATTGTCACTCAACACTGCTAGCTAGCACATTTGACGTGCCTTGTATCTAAACTGCATCTAATTTAGAAGGTAGCTTATGTAGAGCTCATTGCCATGTGATCTGTTTCAGTGCACCACCACCTCATGCAGTAAGTAGACATGCCCAAATTATCCTCATCTCGGCTGTTGCTGGGTAATTACTATTAGGCATCAGTGACTGGCCATATTAACCTTGTTGTCTGACTTAAATGGGGCAGTATTTGTAGAGAGGCTGCTGATAAAGATTTTTATCACATAAAGAATGAGCTATGAAATATACCAAATCAGTATATTTGTGCAGTATACACAAGCACTAAGTGGCATTTAGTAGCAATGCAGTAGTATTCTTTTTATGTGTCTGGCATTTGGTGCTGCTATAGTTCTATTCTCCAAGTGTTGGATAGCTTCCCAGTTATGCAGGTTTGCTGGATATTTTAGAACCTTCATAGTCTGTGGGATGAGGACATAACAATCAAATAAAAATGGACCTAACTCTTTGATTTTTTTTTCCTCACTCAAAATTAATTGAAGCTAATACTAAGTTTGAGCAGATAAGGACCTCTGAATTTAAGTCAATAATGGTTTTTAGCAGTGATATTGGGTCTGTCTTCTTCACAGTGATCCAACATGAACAAATTAACCCACAAAACCCTTGTGAGATGGAGTTGTTTATCCCCTCTTATGGAAAAATAGTGGAAGAGGATTCAAGTGCTTAAAACAAAGGCACTCAGCAAGCTCATGGCAGAGCCAGAATTCAGATTTCTGACCTTTCCCCACACAACTATATTCTTACTGGTTCAGCATATACCACCCCAAAATGTTAAATCACTCTGGCTTTCAAGCCTGCCTCTTATGAAGGCAGAGGAAATCAGAAAGAGCGGTTCTAGCATAAGCATGAAAACTAGTATTGCTGAAGGGTGTATATGGACTGATGCCTGCTTGTTGCTTTATTTGGAGTGATGTGGGACAGGTAACTATCCATTGGTAAAAATTTTCATACCATAATTAAGAGACACCTTTTTCCCCCCGTTACCACCTCTTTTTTTTCCTTTCTGCCTTCATTTTAAATTCTCCATTGATTTTAATTAAGCTTGCCTTGGACTCATGACATAATCAACATGGAAACTTCATTTTACTTTAACAACATATTTTCCTGTAACATCTATTCATCAAGTTACAGTTCTCAACTGTAATGAGGTCTGCTTCTGCAACTTCCTTCTCTGCTGTCTAACTCTTACTTCCTAGTTTGCTTTCAAAATAAATAAACAGCTTTCTATATTCATAATATAAAGCAAGAACATGCATAAAGAAGCAATGCCTTGAGATGGGGAATGTATTTTCACAGTTAAGGAATATATTCTTCATTTAATATGGGAAGCCTTTAGCTATGTAACGAAAGCACATATTTTATGTATTGACTGTTCTTTTTGATGACTTTCTTGTATCATTCTCACTTGTCACCTTACTATACAGATGTCTTGGAACAGATACATATATGGGAAGAGAACAGTTAGTGAAATCTTTCTCTAAATGACTTTAACCAGAGGCAGGATTTTTATTGTTATGGAATTAGAATAAGTTGTTTCTTCATCTACCATATAAACTTCAAATCCTTTTTAGAATATCTACCCTGGGTGATTGGCAGCCTGGCTTAACCAGATCACCTATTCATGTAGACAGAGACGTTTCTTTTTTTGAGGATTTTTCATATTTTGCATGAATATGATTGTTAAGATCCAGAGCAGTAGCATAACTGGAAAGCAACCTGGACTGTTGCCCCTGAGGCCAACTTGAGGGAGGGAGTGGAAAACAATGCTGCTTTCCCAGCTCTGCAATTAGGTAGGCGCATGGTGGCAACCAGAAGTCACCTCTGCCCCCATGTGATGCCCTAGGCACTTGGCTTCATTGTTACATCTCTGAATTAGATTACGGTAATTCCTACTTAAGTGTTAATTTTATATCCAGATGTGGCATCTCCTACCTCTGAATTTCAGTCAGCTTTGCTCACTTAGGTGTTCAGGGAATTTTAAGCTATGACCTATGATGTCCTTCATGTTTGGTTAAATTAGCAAAAAAGCAAAAGGATCTACTATATGTGCAGATAGTCAACACCTTTCTGCAGAAGGGCTGTGGACTAACAGTGTCTTTTAAGCACCCATTAGACTTGTTCAGTTCATGGGGTGGATGCACAAACAGTTATTCAGTATTTTATCTTCTTCACCCATCATGTTGCTCCAGGCCTTGTTTACTATGTACTGTTAAACCCATCATTTGACTACATAATTATTCGTTTTCTAGTAGTGTTTCTGTGTCATGTGTCACTATAGCATGTGAGTGCTTTGTGATCCTTAATAATTGCATTTTCACAAAGGCCCAGTGTGGCAAGGCAGTATTATCTTACAGGTGGGGAACTGAGGCACAGATAAATTAATGTTTAAAATACTTAATGTCACTGCTTTTGGTGCCCTGTTTGAGATGCCTATGGCTTCATTATTTATAGGACTCCTATTTTTACTTGTTCAGAGTAGAGCTTCCACTGACTTCAACTGCAGCTATAAGTCTTTGTTATTCTGCAGGTCAGACTCAGGAGTCTTAATTTGGGGCATCAAAAATGAGGAAATTTCAAGGCCAACCATGAGAAGTTGTCCCTAAGCAAACTGCAGTAGCAACTTTAATTTTGGCCTTTCCTTACCTCTGAATATTTAACATTTTTTCTGTCCTAGGTAATGAAATTATCCTTATTGGCAGAGTTGTGTGTGTGGCAGAATTATGTTGTTGTGTGGCAGAATTATGAATGTGTCATAATTTCTAATACCCCTGTAAGATAAAGAAGTGCTGTTATCACCATTTTACAGATAGGAAGGTAAAGGACAGTGAAGCTAAGTCATTTGTCCTGGGCCTCTCAGGAATTCTATAATAGAACATGGACCTTTTTCTCACCTGGTGTCCTACCCACTGGACTTCTTATCTTATCTGTTAGCATAGTTATTTAAATAAATGTAGTTTTGGTTAAAAATGTATAAGCCAGTGTTCCAAAACAAACAGTGTAAGTAAAAGAAATCTTTCACACTGCAATTGTGGCACTTTATCTGTAGATTTCTGGCTCTACTCCAGCTCTAGTGGAAGTGATTAAAACTGTTACCATCTCATGCCTATGAAGTTGCCTTGATTTCAGTCTCATTTCAGTGGGCAAATAGCTACATCAGGTAGGCAGAATTGGGTCTGACTTTAGTGGCCGTTCCCTAATTGACAGTTCTCTCCATGCTAGTGTGTTTGTATTGACATCTGCTGGCATGGCTGCACAAGGCATCTTTCATTTCTACTGTCTGAATTGTATCTTGTGACTTAAACAGAGCTCAATGGTGTCCATGGTTGTCAGCCAAACAACTTTAATGACACATATGCTAAATATTTAATAACAGCAGCAAAGATAACAAACCTGGAAATAACTTTGTTATCAATTTAATTTCAATTATTACTAACACCCCAGCTGACTGCCACAAGCTATGGGTTTTTTCGTTACCTAGACACAAAGGCTGCTGTAACCTAAGTGACACCTGAGTTGAACCTGCCAAGAATTAGGGAGATGCAGATGTAGCCTGACAGCCACTCTTGACCACCATCTTTGTTCTTGTTCCATTGTTCTTTTTGCTTTTTAAATAAACCCAGAATCTTCTTTGTTATGATATAGAGCTGGTTACACATTTTGTGAAAGCCAGAAAATTCTGGCTCATCAAAAATGAAAGGTCCCACAGGTTGTGATGCACTTTCGCCAAAACATAGAAGGGTACCACTAGAAATATGCTTGGTTTCTTGCTAGCTTACCTAGCAGACTGCTGGAAGAAAGATTGATGACTCCAGGGTAGCTCTACCCTGAGGAGTAGCAAGAACTCATGGTTGCTAGTGTTCATAGCTCTACAGCACTGCACAGTTCTTGGCTTGCCTTGTTGTGCAGATTTCTCTGGGGAGCAGATGCCTAAGGTTTCCATGCTCTCTATTTTAGAGCTAAGAGACTGGAAACCATCAAGATTAGGGACAGGCATTCAAAAAGCCTAAGCCTGAATTGATTCAATCTTTGCAGGTTAGTTTAACCTAGCTAGGCTAAATCAGTTTTGTAACTGGACAGACATGCCAGAAATGCAGGCACATGCCTTCAATGCCTCAGGCTAGAAGCCGGTGGGAGCGCTAGAGAAGCCCTCCCTCCTTCCACAGCAGGGAGCTGAGGGGTGTGTGGCCAGGCTCCAGCAGGACACTGTGATTACTCCAGCAGGGAATTGATAATGGTGTTTATCACCCAATTAAGAAACTAGCAGAAAGACAACCAGCTACTGGTTGGTTCTGTCTGTTGATTCAGCAGGGACTGTAGCCAGTATGTGATCTGCTAGCTAATTTATAGACCCCTCCACAGCAAGGCAGAGGGGAGGGGGGAATTCCTGTGT
>JAGPOW010000261.1:61208994-61220497 GCA_030014935.1 Caiman crocodilus | reverse complement strand
GAAGACACAGTTAGAGTTTCATGTTGTCACTGTTATGTTTCTTAGTTAACAAAGACTACTGAGACCTACTGTTCTCCAGGCCTAAAACCACAAGCTGTTCTATTCAGGAACAAACAATACCTACCTGGGAAAATGAAAATAACTCTGGAACAACAGAGGGTAGAGTTCTAGCTCTCCAGAGCCATCCCATAATAAGGACTAACAATTTAACCCTATAATTGCCCAGTTACTACACCCTTTCTTTGTATTAGAGATCTAAAAGCCATGCCTACAAAGAACAATTTCTCCCAAGTTTACAAATACAATAGCTTTTCTGAGTTGTCTATGGGGATGGGATGTAAGTTCTTGACTTTGAAACTGGAACACATATACATCATATTTTGACTCTAATTTGCTTCTGATTACACTATGCCAATTGTCTTTCAATACCAGCCTCAAAACTAGGATGTTAATAGGGTAGATTGTAAGCACTGACTATATTGATTTGTCTTAATTATTTCACTGATGCTCTGGACTTTGGTATGGTATGGACTGTGGGGATTCTTGCCCCTTTCTGTAGTGGGAGGACATGGCCTTCTTCCCAGATCTGTTTAGCATAAATTAACAAATTCACAGAAGCAGGGCATTAGCTGTTGTGGTACTGCTGCTTTATCTGTGGCAGGTTAGGATGTTATGTTGTGTTTTGCGTTAGGACTGATTGTCTAGATTTGCTAAGAGGTTAGACAGTGACTTTGTATAGGATGGTTTGTGTCGCAGGGCACCTCGGTGCTCTGCTCCTAGAGTGGGGAAACTGCCAGGGAGAGATCCCTGGCAGGGAATAATGAGCTCAGCTGTGGGTTGCCCAGGGCAACCAGGAAGCCAGATGACTGGAAGGGGCAGGGCCTGGCCCTCATAAGGCCCAGGGGCTGAGACCAGGCTGGCAGTTCCCTGCCAGCAGCCAGAGGGGCAGGAGCTCTTGGAGTTAGGATGTGCGAACTTCAGGTACAGCTCAAGCCAGATAAAAGAAGGCAGCTCTAAGATGTTTGAGCAACGTGATTATAGCCAGGTGGCTTACAGTTATGTTATAGCCTAGGGGCTTGTGTTCTGCGTTGTTGTTGTTATGTATTACACCAGTGGTTTGGGTGAGGCTATTAGGGGTTGGAGGAGGCCTCATAGGGGAACCACAGCAGCGTGGGGGCCCCAGCACCAGTAAGGGCACAGCTTATGGGGTGTATAGACCCCAGCCCTTAAGAGGGGCATTTGAGAAGCCCAAGTGTGGGCATGGAGAGCCCCAGAAAGGGGGCAACAGTATTGCAGAGCTCAAGTTGGGCCTGGCGAGCCCTGGAGAGGGGGTGTTATTGAAAAGCCCCAGTATGGGTGTGGCGAGGCCCAGAAAAAGGGTACTACTGGGAAGCCCCAATGTGGGTGTGGTGAGCCCCTGAGCAAGGGCATGGTACTGGGCTAAACCCCAGAGAAATGGGGGTAGTAGTGCGGTGAGCCCTGGAGAGAGCGGGTAGTAGTGTGGTGAGCCCTGGAGACAGGTGGCTCAACCAAGAAGTTCCAAAGTGGGCACAGAAGGCACCAGAGAGGAGGGCGACGGTATGGAGAAGGCCCCAGAGAGTGAGCAAGTGTATTTTGACTGAACAACAGCTATCCCAACTGCGAGGCTTGGGGCATGGTATAAGGGGTGGTTGGAGCCATAAGGCTAGGGTGCCCAGGACACCCATTTGCAGGACAAGACCCATGAGAGCTCCAGGGGTCCAAGGAGACAGAGGTCACAGCGAACCGCGTCCAAGAAGACATGAGGCAGCCTCCCAACCTGATCTAACAGCAAAGACGTGGTGGGAAAGAATCAGAGGGTGCCCTTGGGCTGACTTGGCATGGAGGAAAGGGCCTCAAGGAGACCACGGCCCTCCTGTAGAACCCCACCATGACAGTTTGGATAAGATCCTGCCTTATGCAAAGGGTTAGACTAGATGACCTATGGAGTCCTCATTCATTATGATTCTAACAATCATTGGTAGGAACTAGTTCACAAATTGGCCTTTATTAATGAAAGTCTTCATATTGAAAAATTTGTGGATTCCTCCAACTGTTCATTTTTCTCTGAAGTTCTGCTGGGATGAAAGTGTTGACTAAAGAAATGTCAGTTATAGCAATATATTTGCATAAAATTACATGTGTGCATGTACATGTAATGACACACCAAAAAAAAAAAGGAGACATGCATTCTAAACAATTCAAATTAAATGCCAGCAAAAGTCTTCTCTTCAGTTTCAAATATTTCCATATGTACATATATTTAAATGAAGTGACTATTGCAGTATATCTCAAGCAATTAAATGATAATAGCCTAATCCAAAGCCCCTGGAAATTAATGGACACTTTCCTTTTCGTTTCAAAGGGAGCTTCATGAAGTCCAGAGTGACCAGCTTCTTCCTCGAGACTGATTTGCTATAATGTACTCCATGCTTCAGTGCCTCTCACCTCCAGCAGTAGTAAAATAAATTCTTCCTTTAAATACCCTGTAAACTGATGGCTTACTATCCATGACTGTAATTCCTAAATATCATTAACAAGGAGGCTGTTTTCTCCAGTGGAGTATATAATAAGCATCTAATATAATAAAGGGCTTAGTCTGTCTGTCTGTCTGTAATGTTTTTGGTTAACTGCGCATGCACCACTGAGAGGGCAGGTAGCGATTGGCTGCATGGGCCTGGGTGGAGAGGAAACAGAGGCAGAGGTGGGTAGGGGATGGAGGCAGGTGGGCACATACCTAACAGCTGGCAAGGAAGGGGGGTAAGGCAGGGGGAAGCCCCACTGCTCACTGGAGGAAGTGGAGGTGGGTGGGTGACAGAGGCAATTATGTACTCACTCAGCAGATGTCAGGGAGGGGGAGATGGAGGAGAGTTGTGAGGGAATGCAAGGAGAAGGCCTGCTGTTTAGGGGAGGAGGCGGGCAGGGAGAGGGAGCCCCCGCACCGGTGGTTATGGCGCAGGGAGTGTTTACGTGGCTGACCCCGAAGTGTGAGTGGTGATGAAGGCGGGGAGCACCTATGTAACACTCCATTATTTTAAATCCATCATTCATGATGGGCAATTGGTTAGTTTTATATAAAATACATTTTGTTTGTTTGACTTAAAAAACCCAAATTTGACTACTCTGAAAAACTAAACCAAGGATCCAACAATTCCTGTCATGTCCTGTCTTTCTTAACATATGCCTGCCCTAGGGCTCTCGCTCATCTCTATCCCTTTCTTAATGCCTCTCCCTTTCTAAGCCTGCAACTCCTTCCAAGCTCTGCTACCTCTTTTTCTCCCTTTCACGTGTATTGGCCTTCTCCTTTTACTACTCAGGGCTCTTTGTCATAGAAAATTACCATCTTTAACTGTGGAGTGGTTTCTACCACTTCATAGCATTGGTTATGAACCTTTGACTTATTACGGACTTTTTCTGCATCCATGACTCTCCATTCAAGATATTTATATCCATGCAACTGCCCACTGAAAGGCACATAATAGTTGGATAACCATTGACATAATGCCAGTAATTCTCAACTTAGGTGCTACAGGACCATGGGATGTTGTAAGATCCTTTTAAGGATGTCATAGGGTCCACACGTAACACATTTGAACTTTTAGGTATGCAAACACCTACACATTTCACAAGACAAATCCAGAGATTTCAAATAGGAATCCATAGTGCCAAAAACATTCTGATGTGCTGTGGTTTTTCTGAGTTCTTTGCAAAAAATTAATCTATTATTTTTCTGTAGGAAAAAATCCATTAAAATTATTTTCTCAATTTAGTTGTACTCCATTTCAAGAGTTGTGGAGGATGTCTTCAGGCTAAAAATATTGAGAACTATTGGCTTATACAAGAATCCTCTCCCATCCTCTTTAGCTTTGTAGGACTACTTGACAAACAGAAATGATGTGGTTCCACTATGCAAGGCAGGCCCTTGGGTGAGGGCACAGAGTCATGGACTTTGCAATGCGTGGTGTACCAGTCAGTGCGGATTCTTTGTACTGCTATGAACAGGCCCCAAATGGATAAGGATGAGAATTAACTCTGAGTACCTAAAGTGTTGTAGATCCTTTTGTGCTCTTTTTTGTGGAGGACAAAGGATTGTCCTTGGGCTGTGTACAATTGCTTGGAGCTTGGGGGGAACCTTGTGCATCTGGTGAACATGAAGTCCAAACACCTGGAATGGTCCTTGGGTAAATATTTGTTACTTAATAGAAATCTCAGATATGGGCTGACATCTTTCAATACTGTTCTAAAATGAAGTTAAGAGGGATGAGAAATAAGTCATACTCACCACAAACCTATAATAAACTCGGGCACAAGGGGCACATCTACATGAGATATGTTAGTGTGCATTAGCCTAATTTAAGGATCACTACGGGCATGTGTGTGCTCTTAATGCACATTAAAAACTGTGAAATGATGCTATTCACGCCTAAATTTGATACTTGCAAATGCAGGTATTAACTTTAGGCATGATTAAAATGCATTAATGCATGTATAAACATAACCTGGCACTAACTTTAGTGCTAGGTCTGCCCAACCACTAGGGGCACATGGCAGGGCTGCAGGGACTTGGTATTAAGTTTAGTGCCAAGTCCCTGCATGTGCAGACCTCTGCCAAAAATCACTTAATGCACACTAAATTGAATTGTGCTTAAATGCATGCGTAGATGCACCCAAGGACCATCAGGGAAATTGCTTCATTTATGTTTAGCTTTAAAATATGTTACTTAAGATGGCAAATGCATTTTTACTGGTTATGTATTGTTCTCTTAACATTTCAGAGCCCCAGACAGACCTGGGGAAATCACCCTTGGGTATTCTGACTTGCACACCAATATTTTTGGATTTTTTTTGTTTGGTACCTGATGTGACTAGATTATTTTGGGAACTTCTTTCACCTTTTCCACATCCTTCATTCCCTTCCTTGGGTTTCATATCACATTCCTCTACTCTGTACTTAAGCAAAAGAGCCACAGTTCTCCTATGTAAACAGTTCAATACAATTAAAATTAGATCTACAGAAGGTGGGGGGCAATTATCCTTTCAGCACTGGGCCTTTCAAGTACAAACCTTGTAGATGTTTCAGAATTCTGTGGTCTGCAAGAGCAATTTCACAGCTTTCTCTTTTTGCATATTCAAAGGATTTAAAGAAAATTCTTATGTCATTTCATAATTTCTTCACAGGGATGAAGAGTATTTTGCACGCACAAAATAAACACATGATTTTACCCCTAAACAATCTGGACTTTTTTAAGAATAAAAGTAATATTGTTCACTTGTATCATGCTTCATTCATATGACTGAAAAATATTTACCAAAGTGATTATTCCTGTTTTACAGTTCCAAGTAAGGAACAGATTGTTTAAAGACCTGATTTTTGCATGCATAAAGCACTCACACTTCCATTTAAAGTTAAGGGGCGTTAAGTAGCTTAACTCTCATGAAAATCATACTCAAGAAACAAAGTTGGAAGAAGAACTCGTATCTCCCAGTTTGGTGCCTTATGCCCTAGACCAGGGGTTCCCAAACTTTTTCTTATTGCTTATCCCCTTCCACTTTTACCAGATGCCCACATAACCCTAACAGCATACATTTTATATTTAACCCTTTAAATGCCAATTATTATTATAATTAAAATTAAATCCACCATTGCACAATTTCTCCCACATACCCCCCAGAGATGTCTTGCATAAAAGTATGCAAGAGAAATTTGGGAGCCCCTGCCCTAGACTATGTTTAATCTTCAATATCTATTAATTTAAATAAAATAATAATTCTAAAATCCATATGGTAATTAGTTCTAGTTCTCTTTGATCTGAATCATATGGAATTGTGAGTAGGTGTCAAGTTCCTTGAAGTCAGGAGGGCTCTTTTTGAGGGTATCTCCATGGCAACACTATGCCGGATGCAGAATTTCCTAGTAATGGAATTTTGCTACAAAGGAAAGAAACAGGAAAAAGAAAAGAAAAAAAATTCATATGAATTATGCACGTTATCAATAACTAATCAAAAGTGGGGAATACAGAGAGACTCTTTCTTAATACAGTTGTTATTACTATCACCTCGGCATAGCAATGGTGCACTAAAATCTGTATTGATTAGCAATTGAAAACTTAAAAGTAAGCTAAAAGCAGCAGTATGTAATTATGCCATCCTCTCATTTTCTTTACAATTGCTGTTCTCTGTCCTGAGACAGTTGTACTGTCACAATGTCCTACCTGCAATTAGAAAAGAGATATAAACTAAGCAACTGTTATGTTTAGTGTCTGAGCTTTTGCATAGGTAGTCCAGCCAAGAATGGGACAATCCCTACTTCCTTCTTGGAATGGTTAGGTAATAATTAGAGCTGCTCAGAAATTCCTGGGGAAAAATGGTTGTCAGCTTGTTCAAATGTAAAACTATTTTGTGTGAACAGCTCTGTTTTAAGAGACTTTTTCACTGAAATATAGGCATTGGTGCCTAGCTATGCTGGCTTTATTGTAGCTGAGGACCTCATGCTGCCAGGCTCCGTGTGGAGGTGGAAGTCTGAAGCCTCTGGGAGTCTAACAGGAGATTTAAGTGATTAAAAATATTAAGCATATCTGAGTAGTTCTCTCCCAAACAAGCTGCAAATGGAGCACCCACCAACACAAGTAGAGAGCTCACCAACCTTGTAATATGAAGGAAGAGAAAACAATAATGCAAATGAAGCAGAATAGCATTTTTGTCCTCTTTAGATGTTTAATGTAGTGACAACCTCAGAACAGCTAGCTTCATGGCATGCACGAGCTCTAAGCGTACTGTAAGAGCTGACTTGACTGAAGGATTCAAGTTTCAAAAGCTAAAGTAACAGAACTGCATTGCAGGTGGACAAGTACAACTTTGAATGAAGTGGAATCAGTTGTAATTTAGCTTGTTTATACAGTGTGTGACTTTGACTTGGGAGTACTCTTGGCTATAGCATAGAAAGATACCAATTTTAAAAAGTTATTTTATTTTCCATTTCCTATTTTGCCTTTTGTGTTTTTTCTCTTTTCTTGGATAGCTGCTGTTTACTGTGATATGGAACCTGTTTCACAGATAAAGTATAAGTTTTGTATTAAAATGCTTGATATAAAAGATGGAAGAAAGAAACACAGCTGAAGAGAGCTGCTCTTGGGGAATGGGTATGTTTGTTATTGTATACCATATTTCACAGTGTATAAGTCAAGGTTTGAAGCCCAATTTTTAAATCTTAAAATTCAATCTCAATTTATACACCATACTTGGTGAGCAGTGCAGGGCTCAGTGTTTGACTGGCATGGCCTAGGAAGCACTGCTGGCAGGGGATGGGGCCACACTGTCCCTATCCCCACCCCCATCCCCTGTGAGCAGTGGCGAGCCTGGCGCTTGGCTAGGAGTGTGCCGCTCACAGGGGACAGAGACAGGGCTGGGCTCGACACTCAGCTGGCACGGCCCCATTTCCTGTGAGTGGCACTGCCTGGGCTGTGTCACCTAAGCTTCGAGCCCAGCCCTGTCCCTTGTGAGGCAGCACCACTTGCAGCAGATTAGGGCAAGACTTGGCTGGTGCGGCCAAGGCAGTGCCACTCACAGGGGATGGAGCTATGCTAGTCAAGCTCTGAGCCTGGCCATGATTTATACCCCGTGCCTATGAAAATCATCGCCTTTCAAATTGAAAAGCCAGGGGTCAACTGGTGTACCATGAAACATGGTGTATATATGCATAATAAGAAACTATAGCCTGATCTAGCTCCCATTGAAGCCTATTCCACTGACTTCAATCAGAGTGCATCAGATACTTAATATTCTGTATGCATACAACTCATCTGTCAGACAAGAAATTTCTTTGCTGTTGAGCAAGAAACCTAGAAGCCCTGAGATGGTTCTTGGGGCTAATAGGCTCATAGATGCATTGCAGGCCAACAAGCCCAAGTTGTATACCACATAGACAGGTTAAGCACCCGTCATTTCGGTAATATATTAATTCAGGGCTGCACTTGTCCATCTGTACTATGTAGCTTTGTTACTTTAGTTTGAATCTTTAAATCAATATAGCCCTTACAGTATGCTTAGGAGCCTTAGAGGGTGGTTTATGCCATCCTCTGTTCTTAGGTTATATTAAAGCCACTCAAGAGAGAAAAATGCTATTCTGCTCCATTTTCATTATTTTTCTGTTGGTGAGCCTTCCTTTTTTATTGGTAAGTGCTCCATTTGTTCATTTGGAAACAAACTACTCAACTCTGTTTTATATTTTTGTAGTACAGGCAAGAGTAGTAGAAAAGATATGCCCCGTTACATCCTCCCTGCTATATATGAATATGAATTACATTTAGACAAGTGATTTTTTTAAAGGCCTCTGTGGTGAAGATAGAGGGAAACTAAAGAAGCTGATAAGCACTAGAGGAGATAAATAAATGGATACTTAGAACTTTTCAAATATAGTTTCTCTCTCTTCCTTTCTCATTTATATTCATATATTGGAGCTCTGCAACTTTTAGTCACCAAAGCACTCCCTGACAGTCATTTACCTGAGAAATTACACTGATCTGACCTTCCCTGCAGTCACCTTATACTGGTGGATAAGACTCTCTAATGAGAAATATTTACCAGGGCAAAGCTTTTTGCCTGCTTGCCTGCCTCTTTTTCTGCTTCTTTTTACTTCTGTATACAAAGCTGCTGTTCATTTATTTACCTTTCTTTCTCCTGTATATTCTCTAAAAGCTACCTAACAGACTGCCAATGACTACAGGTTTTCTGTCAATAAAGCCTTGCACAATTGCATATAATTGATTGTGCTAATCCATAACATAATGTACATTATCCTGCATTCAAAAACTAGAAGCTCGCTGATTGGTGAAGATGATGTTGCTGTTATTCTAAATTGCCTAAAAATGCCCTTAGAAATAGCAGCTGTAAATACTAGCTCATGAAAAGAACCCCAAACAGATTACTTTAATGTGAAATATGCTGGTGGCAGAAAGGGAAAGCCAAATTTTAAAGGGACAACTCTTGTTCACCGTTCTCAAATGAATAGTTCTTCTGAAGGTATAGGGTTTAATCATGCAAGTCAGTTGAGGAAGATTTTGCTTTTGATATATGCTATCATTTTATGTCATCTCTTACTTTTAAAATACATTGAGAGAGTTTTAATATAGTTTTTTCTATTTTTTCTATCTGATTTAAATTTAATATAGCTTCCCATCTGTCTAAGTAGAGATAAGTATGCTACTTTCTTCAAAGTTTACAAAATTGCTATGTCAGTATTTTGCAAGGAAGATTTCACAGTCATCATGGCAATACCAAATACCTAACAGAGTGGGGATGTGCTGTTGTAATCCTTGGAGAACAATATTAGCATTTCTGCATTGCTAATCTTGACAATGGGAGCATACTTCAACTTGATAAGTTTTTCATTAATGCAACACAGACTTCTGTCCTAGTTTCACATTTCTTTAATATTAATGACCATGCGCCTGAGACTAGATCACATTTAAATGTCAGTAAAATCGGTGGGTGGACCAAGATGTGAATAAATTATTCACATACAAACAAGTGCATTAATGATTTTTTGTAAGTCTTAACTTTTGGGAATAGCATTTGTATATAAGATGAGAAGCACTAAATGTCTGCAAAGGGAAAGTGTAGTGCAGCTGAATTGGTAAAGACCCACATCTTTTAACAGATGTCAATTTAACTTCCTTGTGTAAAGGAATAAGCTTGATCTAACCTCAGACTGTAAATATCAAAGACATTTAAGCAAAACAGGCATTTTTGTATAATTCAAATAAAGGTCAACTATAAATATTGCATTAGCCAAGTTCATTAATTTCAATTACACACAAACTAAATCTAATCATATCACTCTTCCTCTCATCTCTAGTTAAATTGTAAGAGTAAATGAATTCATTGTGGCGTACTTGACTTCAGCAATTAATGAAGTAGTATTTCAAATGAATTTTACTCAACCTTCAATGCTCTTATATGAAGTACATCAAACTTAATAAAGACTGGGATCAATTTTTTCCCTAGTGGAATTCCCTTGTCTGGAAGAATGAAAATGGATTTGGCCTTGAAATAAATTTGGCTCATTCTAATCACAAGACACCTTGGCCTAATGATGGTTATTATACAAGCAGAAAGTTTAAATTTGTCACATAGCTTTTTAATACCAGACAATCTATCGTATATGTAGATAATCTAACATATCACACTTGTGTGTGTGTATGTGTGTACACACACACGTGTAATATAACATATATAAATGAAATGCAGAAAATGTGAATAAAAGTCATGGTACACTCTTTTCTTTTTCAATATATCTAGACAAGCTATTAAGCTTTTTCTCAGTTGCTTACATATAAACAATATACTATATACAAGGAATTCTTAAAATATGAAGCAGAAATAAATTGATTAGCCCCTGGAAAGAATATGAATGGGCATTTTTTTGGTGATGTCTACAGTCTCTACTGGAGTGTCACATGTAACTACTAATTGTGTGATCACTTTCATTTGTCTGAAGAACACTGTTCTGACCTGCAAGAAATTAAATGTAATGCATAATTGTTGTTATGCATTGCTTAAAACTGCCACTCACAGCTGGGGGTAGTAATGTAGGGCCTGAAACCAAATGCACTGAGAATAGTGATCCATCCCATTGACTTAAGATCAAAGTGTTTTTTTCTGCCCTAAAGGAAATCTGGAATTCACTCAGAAGGTATGGAATAAAATTATGGTGCATGCTTTATTCAGATTTCTCTAGGATATGGTCAGCTTTTAACTTCAGTAAGAAGTTCTGTTGTGAGTTTTGGGATCAAGCTGATGAAGACCTGTCTAGGCCAAGCGGATTATGCTAGATCAGGGGTTTATCATAGTGGAAGTCAAACTCAAGATTAGGTATCAGTCCTAGTACAGGATGGCAGGCCAAAAGTTGAGACACAGTCACAATCAAGGCACATAGTTGATCTAGGTCAGGAGTTTCAAGACAGGAACAGGAGCAAGCAGGAACCCTCAGGAGGGTCTGTGCTAAATGTTCAGAGCAGTCCAGAGGCACTGCAAGATATTATGTTGCCCAAATATCTGCAATCTAGTCCATCCTAGCTTATGTAGATCAGTATGAGTGGAACCCTCTTCCTGAGGGCTGATTTTCTTATTTCCTGATTACTTCCAACTGGATCCTGAAACTAGATCTGCTTCAGCTATATCTCACCTTATTGCAGACAGGCCTATCCTATCCTATCCTATCCTATCCTATCCTATCCTATCCTATCCTATCCTATCCAGTCTTACTCTGTAAAGTATTGCTGCATTTTTGCTATCAGTGACTTGTATGGTCTTAGTGCTCTATGAGAACCTCTGATGATTGCACAAAAGGAGAAATATATGGCAGGAGTTCTGTCTCTGCAATACTGTGTTATTCATAGTTTCATAGTAACTAGGGTCAGAAGGGGCCTAGAGCAGGCCATCTAGTCTGACCCCCTGCCAATGGCAGGAACGAGTGCTGGGGTCACAG
>JAGPOW010000261.1:61185490-61208894 GCA_030014935.1 Caiman crocodilus | reverse complement strand
CCGTGTAGGGGTCAATGCCACAGCTCCCCATCTTTTTAATGAGGATGGGGTGAGAGACCGTGTCAAACGCCTTCCTGAAGTCTAAAAAGACTATGTCGAAAAGGACCCCCGCATCCATGGATTTGATATTGCTAGAGTTTATTATACATGTACCTGCAGACCTAAGTCTAAATTCACTCCATGGGTTCAGTGTCTCTGTGGAATCTGAGAAAGCTGATGGTACAAAATCTCCCTTGGGCCAAGTGGAATGATACAGACCAAGGCCACTGGTAAAAGTCTGATACTACATTCAGTCAGGTTTATTTTAAACCAGTTTCAGCCACTTTGATCACACTCTGTGCTCACTTTTATCACAGAGGGTTCTAGAGTTGGAAGGGACCTTACGATCCATCTAGTCTAGCTTCCTGCACATGTACTGAATACTCTGTTCCTAAAATATTCCAGGCAGATGCCTATCTGGCTTCTCTTTGAAAGTCCCTCAGTTGAAGAATTTCCACAGCTTCCTTAAGTATCTTGTTCTTTTGCCCTACTTTTCTTACAGTTAGGAAGCTTCCTTGAGATACTGTATGAATCTACTTTGTTGCAGTTTAAAATCATTGCCATAAGTACCAACTCTGCAGTAAGGGAGAATAGCAGTTCTCCCTCTTCTTTGTAGCATCCTTTCAGATATTTGAAAACTGCTATCTTCATATTTACTTGATTCTATGATGACTTCACATTTTGTTAAGATCACTCCCAATAATTCAGTCCTATACATGGAAAATTATAAATTTGTTGTATTTTTCTGTGTCTAAAATCTAACTGAGGGGTTCTTACATTTTTCCTCCTATTGCAGCAGGAAAACATCAGCAGATGGTCAAGCAATGGAAGAAGCAGAATCAAGGGTGCAGGTGAGGTAGAAGTACAGGTGGGGTTAAGCAGTGGGGAGGACCATGAGGTGGGGAAAGCAGAGGCATGTCGGGGTAGGGGAAGCAGGCATCCTGCTTCTCATCCATTGACACCCTAGTGACTACTACCCCACCATTTATCTTTGTTTTCTGCTGCGTTTATCTGGCCACATGTGGAGCCCCACAGCTGCTTCTGTCCCATGCTGCAGGAAACAGCTTTAGGAACCTGACTCTACACCTCACAGATTTCACCTTCCCTGTCCTGCTTTCTTTCCCCCTCCCCCTTCTTCTTTTGTTTAAAAAACAGGAGATGTAAAGAATAGAGCTAGTTCCAGAGTTCTCTTTAATTTAATGTGAACACATAATTAAAGCAAGTTATTCATACTTTGGGGTGTTAATATAATCCTGAAGCCTGTACGTTGATTGTGACCATAAAGTAACAGGCCCATTCATCAGGGTTCCATTGTATCCACATTCCCTACGATAAGTTAAAAAGTGAAGAAAGTGGGAGTAACTCCAAACTGTGACCATTTGTTCTGGCTTAAATCAATTCACTTTGGGCATGTCTACATGTCGATTAATGCACCTTTCCTACTGTGCATTAAGTTTAGGACCTCTAATATGAGGTACTATATGAATTTGTAGTAGTTGGCACTACTGTGCAGTAGTTTTTGTGATGCTTAATGTACAGTAGACTAGACTCATTCAACTATGCATTAGTCCATTAGAATGGCTTTTGCCATGATGCACTAATGCACAATAAAATTAGTCTACTGCACGTTGTCTCCTGTAGATGCACCTTTGTCCATATACGGATCCAGATGCAAACACAATTCCATCTGAATTAATCAGAACTAGAAAGTGAAACTGACTACTTAGAATCATAGGGTGCCTATACACAAGCAGCAAGACTGCCCCGACGTGCTGTAATTATGTTGGATTAATTGAGTCTGCTGGGGCATGGTAATTACCGTGCTCCAGCACTCCAGCATCTTGTGTATCAGCATCCCTGCTCTTTAAAAATAGTAGCAGGGAACTCTAACTAAAGTTTGTTTGATGAGCTTCAAATAAAGCGAACCTGCCACCATTTTAAAGCATGGGGGCGCTAATACATGAGACACTCTGGGAACTTTAATTAGAGTGCTTTTGGAGCCATTCTAATTAAAATGTCCCTACCCCCCACTCCCAGAACATGTGTATAAATGCTCAATAGAGAATTAGGGCTGGAAAGAACCCTCAGAGGTCATGTAGTTCAGCCCCCAGACCAAGGCAGGATCATCCCTGTCCAAACCACCCTGTACAAATCCATTGTCTAACTTCTTAGCCCAACTACCCAGTCAACCCATACATAATACAAGACATAGCACCCTAAGCTGCTGCAGATAAAGCAAGGGGGACTATGGTGCCCAACATGTTGCTGCTGCAAAGGTTGTTAAAATATGCTGGAGTAGTCCCAGGAGGAGGGGTATAGGCCCCTGCTATATTGGAAGGCAAACCCCACCCCCCAGTCTATACTAGTATGAACATGGGGTAAAATTCCTCTCTGATCCCAAATATGGTTGTTGGTCTGATCCTGTAACCAGGAAGCTCTGAATTTTGGTCCCAGAAGAAGCATTAGCCCCCCCAGTCAAAATCCACAACCTTGGCTGCAATCAACACTGAGTGTTTCTAAGGAAACTGTAGAGGCAGAAGGCCCATGTGGCAACCAGCAAAACCTAGACGCATGGGATATAGCCACAGCAGAACATGCCTATAGTTATACTGGGATCATTCCTGTCCATGCCCAACCTCTTCTTGAACATGTATAATGGAGATTCAACAACTTCCTTAGGCAGCCTATTGAATTTGACCTAATCAAGTACAAAAAATATACAAATGGTTTACAGTGGTAGAAAGTAAATTGGATTTAAACAATCCATTTTAATATTTCAAAATGAGATTAATGCAAGGAAGAAGTCTTTTAAACACCATTGTGTAGCCAGTGTAGATTATTTAATTATGAAAAGTCTTGATTTGGGATGGTGAGGTAGATTCTTAAGATTGAATATCTTTTGAATATTAGAGGTTAGGAAGGTTAAATATATTATAACTAAACCAGCTTTGTTCAAGTATAGAACAGGAAGGACTTTTTTTAATATGCATAGATACTAGAAATGTACTCAACTGGGATATGTAATTATGTGTATGGAAAGTTGTCTATACTGTTTTTTAAAAGAATCCCTATTGAACAGGTTGAAACCCTTAGCTCAGTGTCTCAGAAATCCTGAGTCATGTATGACTGAGTTGTTTTCCACAAGTGGAAATTCTCCATATATTCATTTGTTATTTCCTTTTTTATTTAAATGGTTATTGATTGATGCAGTGACAAGTTTGATAAGGTTTCAATTGTATATCATAAGCCTGGAAGTGAATTAGCATAGTATCTTAGGACTTTTATTTATAAATGTATGCTTACCCTGTTCATCCTTAATCCAAAGACATCAATACCTGAGATAATTTAAATTATTAATTGATTTGGCTAGGAGTCTTGATTTAAGATTAATTGCTCCAGACAGAAAGCTTGCCCTATGGGTAATTACAATAAGCAAATTATGTTCCCCTTTCTCCCCTCCATTGGGCTGCTGCATCATTACAGATCTCAGATGCCAAGAAAAGTATATTTTAAGTTAAGTGTTCTATCACAACAGAGAAAAATATTTAAATAAGTAATTATTGATAAACTGACCTTGATAATAAACCAGCTGAATGTAACTTCTAAGACAAGAGTCTGGAATTATGTTTAGGACTTGAGTACATCATAAAAAAGTAGTGGAGCAAGGAAGTGTGAGGAGCATCCACAGACGTATGTGTGGGATTTCTTTTTTTCATCATACATCCTCCTCACTTTGAGGGACTTTGAAGCTTCTGTGATTATTTATCCACAATGGGCCTATAGCCTTTAGAAACCTTTTTATGATACAAAACCATAGATAAATAGGTGGTTCCTAAACTTGGGGCCAAATTCTGCATGGACTTACATCCCCATGGAATTTGAATGATTTCAGGATGCAAGTCATCATCAGATCTAGCATCTTTCGTTCTCTAATCAAAGATAAATCTTGTGATTTGAGAAAATTCTTGAGTGATCCTTTCATAGAAACAATGGAAAATTTAAATAAATCTACCCCCACAATTCTTTAATTAGATAAAAGGTTTTGCTAAATGCTTCAGAATAGATTAAACCAGTGGGAGGCATCAAGGTTGGAAAATACAACCAGTCTTTACTTTCCCCATCGCTTTACTTTGACTTGAATACTTGGCAGATGCTCATTGTTGAGGTGCTTACCTAGCTTTTAGGTGCCTTATTTCTAGATCAGAATCCACTATTTTGATTTAGGTATCTGTGTTAGCTATTCCAGGAACTGCCTTTTTAGATGCTTTGAGGAAAACAAGAGGTATTTTACTTCTCAAGAAGAATGCAGTTTAATAGATACGCTTTTGGATGAGCAGCATCAGTATAAATGTGGTTTATTTCAGTTTAAAATTAACTTATGTGGGCTACTCTTATGCCAAAATAAGACTGAACTAGTTAGAAACAAGTTAAATTAGTTTGACTTTGTAGATGTAGATATGTAGATAAAGTCTACTGTCTGAGTGTCAGGCACCCTAAAATAACAAGATTCTGGCCTCTGGAAATTAGTAACTAGCTTATGCCTTGTTGAACTGTTCCACAAGTGAAACCACAATCAGTTTGCTTAAAAGATAGCAGAGCAGATGATTATTGATGTCCTCTGTGAAAAACAAACCTTGTTATATGAGTTCAGTGGACAGTAGTCATCCTCACAAACCTGTGGCATGATTTAATGCAATTGACAGAGGTACAGAGATCGAAATGCCATGGCTTAGGTACAAAAATGGTGGGCATTTACAACCTAACCCTTATTTAATGCTTCAGATACAAGGTCTTGTTTCATTACAACTTTCTTTCATTTTTAGGGCCTTATAGGATTTGAAGAAATAGCTTTTTACAATAAACCTGCATGACAAAAAGCCTTCCTATTGGTCATATTATAGATTTATTAAACCTCTTGAGCCTCCTCCTCTAACACTTGATTCCACTGTAGGCTGGAATGGAAGTTGGAACGCAGACTGGATATGAATGGATGAAATGGAATGGAAACTGGCAGTTTGTTTTTTTGCCGGGTGAATGTTATTTCTGCCTGACATGTAAAAATCAGTGGTTCAACTTGTTTGTTTCTCATAACAAGATTCTCTGCAGTTAAGAAGAAAGTACAGGTAAAAATGAATGAGTAGAATTAATTACATAAAAAATAATATTAAAAATAAAACTGTATACAAAGGAGATAAAGTACTCAGTAAAGGATGAATATGGCTTCTTGTAAGAGAATTCTGTGCCTGGATCCTGACTTTTTTTTCTCTTCTGAATAAAAAAAATTCAGGGAAATATTTTCCTATTGCTGCTTCCTCTAGCTCTTGAGGGCCAAAAATCATTATCTTTGGGTTCAAGCTCTGTGTGAAGCAGGGCCTGAGGTAGGGGGAAAAGTACCTGTCACCTCTGATGCCCAAGTGTCACAATACTTCAGTGTTAACGTCTGCTCACTTTAGCTGAATAAGATTTAGCTCATAGATAAGTTCCAACCTGCAAGAGCCGTTTGCAAAAGGGACAGGAAAGCCCCAGCCCTGCCTGGAGGGGAAGGGAGAGGGGGAAAGGGCAGGACCCTACGCTCTCACGGGAGGCTGCCTCAGGATTAGTCTTCTTCATTCCTGGAGGTAAGTGAAATTTGGGGGTTGTGGGGCACGGCTTGAGAGAAAGCTGACTGGGGGCTGAGGGAGTAAGGATGCGTTGGGGGAGACATGGAGTGTCTGTTGGCTGACAGGCACTCCTGGTGGGGCTTCTCCTCCCTCACCCTGAGCAGGTGGGTGGGCAGGCAGGAAGAGGGGAAGAGAACAGAGCACAACCTGGGTTGGGGTGGTAGAAGGGCGAAGGGGCAGTGCCGGCCCCCCACCTCAGCTCATTCTGTGCTTGTTCCCAGGAGCATGGCCGGGGGCGGTCGAGGGCAGCAGTGTCCCGTGCAGGCCACATGCACGCTTCCCAGCCGGAGGGAGAGGGGAGCTCACACATGGCAGCCACCACCACCACTGGACCAATGCCACTTTACCTCGTGCCACTTGCCTGTGACTGGCAGTGGGAAAGCCGCACAGGATGCAAGACATAGTGGTAGGGTGGCAGCCACTAAGTGCGATTTCCCCCCTCCCTGGACAAGCAGGTATGGGAGGCACGCAGAGGGGCATTCCTGCCCTCACCCCTGCTCTGGGCAAGTGGTGCAGGGCATGGTGGCAGCAGAGCAGTGGTGTTGGTGGCCTTATTCATGTGAGCAGAATTCAAAGAGCACCTCGATAAGATGGCTATTGTCACTAAAAGTTTGCAGGGGTATGTTGTTATTTAGAAAACCTTGCAGCCAGTATTTTGTTTTGGATATTATGATGATGCTTCTGAGTCCTGATGGCCTCATTAAAAGAAAAAATAAATTTAATTTCCATGATGTGGAATCCAATTCAAATGTTTTCTTCAGTGCTTCCTCAGTGGACAGTCCAGGCATTTTTTTTAAATGAGTTGGTTAAAGTAGACATGATAAAGCCAACTACTGTCCGTACAGTATATAAATATCTATGTATAAGTTCTAATAATGTGCTTATCACTATGGTGTCTGTATGCTTTTCAGTAGTGTTATTAAGTACTGCAACTAAAATCTGATACATATTTATTATCTCATCCTTGTCCCGTGGTGAAAAGTGTATATATAATGAGCTGTCTCGTTTGGATAGAATTTTGTTAGGTGGGGAGGAGGTTGAAATATTTTTGTTTTTATTTTATATGTTGTTGTGTGATTAATGTTAGAGAAGGTACGGCAAAAAAAAAAAGGCTTGGACCTGGTGCAGGATGTATTGAGGTTCATAACGGTCATTAATTCAGTTGGGACTTTATTCTGTAGTTTTGGATCAACTTCCAGCAGAAATTCACATCCAGCACAGATTAATTTGACCCTTGTTTGAATTTTACTCCATGATGCTTAGAGATATCCTTTGGCATGCTCTATTAGCTGGTGTTTCCTAGGTGCTGAAGATTTCACATCCAGATGTATCCTAAACCTTAGTCAGCCAAGAGGTGAAAAAGTTGGGATAATTGAAACTAGGTCATCATCTACCATGATGGGATAGAGTATCCTAACCAGCTTTATATTGTGGAATTTATTATTGAAATCTTTTATGATGTGACACTTCAGTGTACATAAAGTGACACTAAAAGTGTACAAACTATAGATTAAATCCAGCAATTGTGAGCATATCTGCAGACTAATCACAGACTAATCAACTGTACAATAAATATCTTTGTGCTTTTACATGCACCCCTGTAAGGCTGGAGTAAATTAATTTATTCTGCAGCAGGATAGTACTTGTAACTATATGTAAAAAACTCTGCTGCAGCACACATGTAGAAGTTGCAAGGGTACGAGAGTGCTTCAGTGCAGGGGCTGCCTGCTGGCTAGCCCTGTGCTGAAGCACCCTCGTCCCCCAGCAAGCACGCCTATAGCACACTGAGCCAGGGGGAGCAGCCCCAAGCTAGCAGGCTGACTCCCAGGGCTCCCTGCCAGGCAGGAGTGCTCCAACCAGGCTCAACATGTTGCAATTCTGGGTGCATGTGCGAACGGTGATAAACTCCAGAGTTTATTGCTTCCGGATGCATGTTCAAATGGTGTGCCCAGGAGCAATAAATTCAAAAGCAATAAACTCTGGAGTTTATTGCTTCACATTATTTGTACGTGTAGATGCACCTTGTGGGTATTAACCCCTTAACCAAAGGAGAAATGTACTTAGGCTGTGAATAGTTCAAAATTCTTCCCCTTTTTTCCCTACTATCACCACTATCTTGTTTAAGTTTGGCTTCAGGCAATATAATTTTCAATTTTTACTTGCTATCCTAAACACAATTCTGTTCTGAAGTCTACTTAGATCATATTTGAAACTGTGTATCCTAAACTATTTCAATGTTTCATTTTTGCATATGACACCTAAACAGTGATGTCATATGATCATACAGCCAATGATTCTTAACTATGGTGTCATAAGATCCTTTGAAGGGTGTCACAATATGTGAGGAGTTCAATGAGGTGCAAGGAGATTAGCAGATAAGCATAGGCTTAGGCTTGTCCCTGCCTGACTGATCCCTTACTGCCTAGCCCCTCTTCAAAGAAACAAGCACTGTAATATAGAAATTAGTTTTTTAAATAGGATGCCACTCCATTCACAAAAGTTATGAAGGGGTCCCTCAAGTGCAGTGTGGGGTGTCTTGAGTCCAAAAAGGTTGAAGGTTAACTGCCTAAACAAATCAATCTTTCTCTTCCTTCTTTAAGTTCTCTTATGAAAGAATCACAGTAACTTTCATGCTGCTGGTATCTGAAACTACTCGCATGACTTCATTATCAAAAAACAGCAAATAATCATAGATTTATTATTTCATTAAAAATATTGGACAATTAGTGAGCTTCATGATGGTGAGCTGGATGTTGCCATGTCATGCTTTTATAAAAGTCCTGTTGACTTCAGTGGGAGTTTTGCCCAGGAAAGGATACTAGCCCATATGTCTGAGCCTGTGACATTCCTAAGAGACCTTCTCCCTTGATTTTTAAGAGGAAGGAATTGGATGCAGATAAGATGAAATAAAATATGTTTAGTCAGTATCAGAGCTGTTTTGAGAAGAGATTTAGAATTTTGACATTTAAGTTTTCATTTGATTGATTTAATTCATTGCCATTCTCCCGTTCCTAGTTAAGATGCAAGGGACAAAGATAAGAGGAGGTGAAATCATCTGCAGTCAGAGCAACAGTGGCTTAATAATACCAACCTCAGTTTTTGTGAGAGGAGAAAGAATAATGAAATTCTAGTCAAGGAATTTGTGAAGACAGACCCCTGGCATCTCTTTATGTGATGCAAAATAAACAACAAACCAGAGTAAGCCAAAACAAATCAGTGCAAGAGAGGGAAAATGTTTTCTCTTTCTTTCCATCAGCTTTTCCTTTTTTTCCCTAACATTAATTTGGTCTAAATAATAGTACCTTGCTGCAACTGGCTTGAACACTAGTCAGTGCAATAACGGAGTGCAAACCAGGAAGGAAGGAAGGTCTGTGTCTGTGATAGTAGAGCACTTTGGATTGGGTATTCACCTTCAGGAAACCTGTTCTATGGAAGAGCAGTGCTCTTAATTTTTACTTATTTATTTATTTTTACTAAGACTTTAAAAAACCTGGCAGGGGCTTAGTGGATGCACTGCTAGAATACAGTTCATTAAAGCCCTCAGTTAAAGACTTGATGTGATTTTAATTCGGGAAGAGAATTCTCTGGTAAAAAAAAAATCAGACTGTAATAAGTTTAACGCATGAGCATGAGAGAAATTTAATTTTTGCTAATATTTTCAAAGTTGGACTTCTAAAGTAATCACATAAACACCTCTATGAGATTCAAGGTGCAATTAAATTCAGGCATGCATCTATTTGTAGACAGCTCCCTCTAAGATTGTAATGTCCTGCATTTCATGCAGTACAGGCAAATGTCATTTCAAAATGAGCATTGCTTAAGTCTATGGGACAAAAGTCCATGCCTTAGTCTCGTCCCCTGTATCACTTGATATTAAAACTGTACAAATAGTTGATATTTGTGTGTGTTAGCATGTCACTGACTAAACAATAAAGTATGTTTTTTGAACAGTGTTTCATTCACCCCAGTACAAACTATTTCATCACAGTATTGGATTTCTTAACTTTGATTTTGCAGAAAGTAGTAAAAACTGTTTCAAAACATAATTCCAAAATGAAATATTAAAATGTTTGGCTTAAAACATCAGTGAGTAGTTTCAAGTTTGTTTTTTTCACCTGAAACTATTAAATGAATTAGCTTGAATTTATGACCATTTTCAATCAACCTGGGACAGATTTTTTTTCTGTGTATAATTGTTAAAGCTCTCAAATCCAACCAAGTATATTTAGAAGTGGTGACTACGCCATTGAGCTGAGTCTTCATAGCCACTTCGTACACAATTTTCTTTTGAGGTCAAAAGTAGCGGAAAGGGAGGCACAATGGTTAAAAATGCACTGTTCCCAAGGGAACTACTTAGTTATTTCTGGAAAGGGCCATAGTTCTGTGTTTGTATAGCACCAGGCACAATGGTGGCTATAGCTGGTTCTTTAGCTGTCATCACTATAAATAATAATAAGGGACCATACCCATCTGCTGCAGACTGGATCTTGATTCCTCCCCCTGTTCTTGATTCTCACTTTCTCTTCTTTTTTCCTTTTCCGGTTTGCCCAGGGCAGATGCATAGGGCACTTCAGCCATTTTTCACAAGTACTTAATCAGCCAGTCCTTTTTTCCTTATTTTTTTCCTTGTTTTTTTGTCACTGCTATCGCATGGAAATAGACAACAAAGCAGTTTTGGCTACTTTCTTCTGTCTTCCAAGATATACTAAGTGGCTAGATAGAACACTGCTAAATAACGACAATGGAGAAGTTATAGCAGCTTTTTGGAGTAGTCCTAATTCACGTTAGAGTAAAGAACTCAGAAACTTCCCTCTGTATTGATTTATATGCTTTGCTTTTAAAAAGCACATCTTGGAAACATTATTTCAATTAATAATAACAAAGACTTTTCTTCTCAAAGCAGTTGCCTTTGCGTGCCACAGTTCAAGTTTGCCTGCCACATGTCTGCACTAATATTTAGGGCAACCTTTAACCAGCAAACTGCCCTTTGCCTTCTATACCTTACACTGCAGCCTGCACCAAAGTGTTCTACAAAGTGCTTACCATTCCTTGGAGAGAGAGAGAGGTAGTTACCTGTGTTAGTCTGAAGTCAGACACAAGGCAGGGAAAAGCTGCATCTTATAGACCAATTTAGAGATGCATAAGCTTTTGTAAGCAACAGCTCACTTTTCAGATGCTATAAAAGGACTTACAGGGAGAAGGCATTCAAATATAAACAGTGATTTGAATACAAAGGATAAGGAAGGGATGGAAAGGAAAGGGGGCATTGCTGAGAGAGGCTGTCTAGGTATTAATCTATTACTTTTTTCCTCTTATATTTGGCTCTAATTATGGGCAATACAGGCAGGACTTGTGCTGCAGAAGAGCCAGAAGCCAGGAACTCAATTTGCAGTTCTTGGGACTGCTATCGGCAGATTCTTGCAGGCCTTTAAGTGGGTTCCAAACAGGCTGTAGGGAGAAGCAGGCTAGGGGAGTGACTTAATGGCTAGGGGGAGACTTAATGACTGGAAAAGGCTAAATATCATGCCCATCTTTAAGAAAGGGAAGAAGGAGGATCCAAGGAATTACAGACCAGTCAGCCTGACCTCAGTACCTGGAAAGATCATGGAGCAGATCCTCAAGGAATGTGTTGTGAAGCAGCAAGAGGAGAACAAAGTGATCAGGAACATGCAGCGTGGATTTATGAAAAGCAAGTCATGCCTGACTAACCTGATTTCCTTCTATGACAAGGTGACAGGCTCTGTGGATGGAGGGAGAGAAGAAGATGTGGTATACCATGATTTTTAGGAAGGTTTTTCACACTCTCTCTCATAATATTCTCATTAGTAATCTGAGGAATTTCAGACAAGACCGGGGGGGGGCAATTATTTTGGGCAGAGGGCCGCTTACCCAGTTTTGGCAGGCTGTCGAGGGTCACATGGGTTATCTCACCCCTTGATGGGTGCCCCGCCCCCTAGTCACCATTTTGAGAACAGTGTCCCAATGCCTTGGGACCAATGTCCCAGGGCCAGCCCGGTGGGGCCCACAGTGGGGCACAGGCTGGCAGGGGTCTGTGGAGCTGGGCTGAGCTGCACCAGCAGAGAGAGGGGAGAGCTGGCCTGGCTCCATAGAGCCCTGCTGACCGGGACCCTGAGTTCCTGCCACCCTGCTCTGGCCCCCTTTGGCACTGGCTCTGGGACATCAGTGTGGGCCCTGTGCTCCAGATGGCTTCCTGCCCATTCATATCTAGTACCCCCCAGCCCTGCAAGTGGGGGGGGGGCGCAGCGCACAGTTCTAACCCCTGGTCACCAGCAGCTGGTGCTGAGCGTGGGGAAAAGTGTCCCCTCGTCCTCCCCATGGCTGGTACTCCCTGCTGCAGCTGCTCACAGCCCACACGGGGCTATCTGGAGCAGGCGCAGACAGACCCAGGCAGGCCGTGAGCAGCTACAGCACAGGGCACAGTGTGCCAGCCAAAGGGCGAATCAGGGCATCCCCCACACTCAGCATCAACTTGTAACCTGCCCCCACTGTCAGCCTGGGCCTTGCGCCGGCTCCGGGCTCACCTGTTGGGGCTATGCATGGTGGCAGCAGCTGCAGCCCCCCTGCTTGCTGCACTAGGCAGTGTTGACTGCTGCTGCCCGCCCAGAGCTTGCGCACTGGGCAGCCCACAGGTGGCGGTGGCAAACACTGTCCAGTGCAGCAAGCGGGGAGACGCAGCTGCTGTCACCATGGAGCCGACATGGGACCCAGGCTGGCAGCAGGGCCATGTTAGAAGCTGGTGCTGAGCATGGGGGGTGGGGGGGAAGCAGCCCCTTGCGTGCCTTGTGGTCTGTGCCCCATGCTGCAGCTGCTTGCAGCCCTTCTGGGGCTGCCTGTGTCTGCACGGGCTGTAAGCAGCTGTAGCAGGGAGTACCAGCCATGGGGCGGGCAAGAGGCTGCTTACCTCCATGCTGGGCAGGAGCCCAGGGAAAAGCTGAGTGCAGGGGGGGAGGAAGTGGCCCTTTCCCTGCCCCGTGGCTGGTGATCCCTGCTGCAGCTGCCTGTGTGAGGCTGTCCGGAGCAGACACAGGCAGCCCCAGGTGGGCTGCGGGCAGCTGCAGTGTGGGATGTCAGCCATGGGGCTGGCAAGGTGTCACTTTTCCCATACTTCACACTCAGCTTTTTCCCGGGCTCCTTCCCTGCCCAGGGTCCCCCCCACTTTACTCCTTACCTGTGGTTCTGGCGCAGGGCAGCCATGCAGTCTCAGGCCATAAGCCCCTGCTGGGGTTTCCGGCTGGGGGGTAGAGCTGGGCAGGCCCTGCTGTTGTGGGAGCCTGCTGGGGCTTCCAGCGGGGGCGGGGGGCAGGGCCAGGTGGGTCCTGCTGTTGTGGGAGCCCGCTGGGCTTCCCCTGGGTCCTACTAGCCAAGGGCAGATAAATATTAATTTTCTAAATTTTTTAGGGGCTCCGCAGGCTGTATTTTGCCCACCCTTGGACTAGACCAAGGTACTGTAAGGTGTATACACAGCTGGGTGAATCATCAATCACTCCATGTGTAATTGTGAAGAGATATCAAGTGGGGCTTCCCAAGGGTCTGTTCTTCATTTAGCATTTTTCAATATCTTCCTAAGCAATTTGTAAGATGGTATTGAGTACATACGTAGCAGATTGGCAGACAATGCCAAGTTGGATGGAGTTGCAGACACTCTGGAGGGTAGGACTTGGATTGGTAAACCAGAGAAATGGTCTGAAATGAGTCAAATGCTATTCAGCAAGGCAAAGTGCAAAGTGCTGCACTTTGGATGGAACAATTACATGCACAAATACAGACTGGGGAGGGACCAGCTAAGACAAGCTAGGACTTCAGAAAAAAGAGCTGAGGGTTACAAAAGACCATAAGTTGAATGAGAGCCAACATTGTGCTCTTGTTGTGAAAAAGGCCAAGAGTGTATTGGGCTGTATTAATAGAGCATCTCTTGACTACATAGTGATTCACTCACTCTATTCAGGTATTGGTGAGACATCATCTAAAATACTGTGCCCAATTTTGGGTCCCTCATTTGAAGAAAGAGACAAATTAGAAAGAGTCCAGGGGAGAGTGGCTAAATTACTGCATTTACTTGAATCCAAGACAACTTGGAATTTAAAGTGACCCACCCCAAATCACTAGATTCCAAGCATGGAAAATTTATACATGTGTTCTAATTTTCCACGCATAGAATCTAATTATTGGAGCATTGTCTTAAAGTCATTCACCCCACTGATGCAGCAGAGAGGCAAGCAACAGCAAAGGACAGGCAGTTGGAGGTGCCTCGGCTGGCTGACCGGTCAGGGCCGATCAAGGCGGGGACGGTGTTAAGACATCAGGCGAGCTGGTGGATGGAGCGGTGGGATACAACGTATTGGTTGCAAAAATAACTTCTACTTAAGCTTTACTTACGCCACTGGTGGCCGCGACGCAGGCAGTAAAGTTGCTTGAGTAGTTACAAAAAGAAGAAAATGCAACGAGCTTCCAGATGGAAGCGCAATGAGCATGCAAGGCTAGGGATACATTGGGAACAGACAGGGAGATGTTAGTGGGTGATCAGTCTGCCAGCTTTTTTCTGATGCGTGGCAAAGTCCTCTGTACTTTATCACGTGCTCAGAGTTCTCCAACTTGGGCAGAAACAACTCAGGCTTTTATACTTTTAAAGCAGCTAATTACAAACTGCCAAGTAGGAATACTTAAGTAAGTGGAACACACTAAATTTAGAACAATGCCAATCATTTGGAGGGGCGGTCTTAATGCTAATCATGCAAAGGTGTGGTCTATTGTGTCAGGGACACTTACTTGATTTGGGTTGTGACAGGGGGCAGGCAGCAAGGGAGTCAAGCACATGTATAGGCCTCATAAACAATTAGGGCTGGAAGGGACCTTAAGAGGTCATTTAGTCCAACCCCCTACTCTAAGCAGGAGTATCCTCAGCTATATCATCCCAACAAAGGCTTTGTCTACCTGGGTTGTAAAAACCTCCAAGGATGGAGATTCCACAACCTCTCTGGGTAGCCTGTTCCAGTGTTTTACTACAATCTTATCGAGATGATTTTTCTAAATATCTAACCTTAACTTCTCTTGCTGTAACTTGAGACCATTGCTTCTTATTCTGTCATCTGCCACCACTGAGAATAGTCTAGCTCCATCCTCTTTGGAACTACCCTTCTGGTAGTAAAGCCTGCTATGAAGTCTTCTCTTCTCCAGACAAAATAAGCCCAGTTTCCTCAGCCTCTCATCATAAATTAAGGCCTATTAGCTGACACAACTGATTGCGAGAACAAATTATGCTCCCATGTTTGTACCTGTGAGTTTTATACCTACAAAAGAAGTAGGTTGGTTCAGTTCCTAAATTTGCCCTAAATATTTCAGTTTGTTTAGAACCTGTGTTTTGTGGCAAAAATACATTTTTTAAATGAGTGTCAAAATTAAACATTACAGCCAGCTGGCAGGGAAAGCTAATATTTAATGAGTGAGCTATATCCTTAGAGCTGTGCAGGAAACAAATGAAACAACCACAGTAGTCTATGGTGTTTAAAAGCAGAAAAATAAAATAATCGGTAATTGCCAAATTGCAATAGGACAGACATAGACCCTGGTCTATAATTAGCCCCATTATACTCATAGAAATTTCTAGCACCTGTAAATATATTCATACATATAGTTTTGGCAAGATCAGCACCCTCCCAGGGAAGAAGAATGAAAACAGGGGAACAAAATGCAGGCAGGAAAAATGCTTGATAGTCTGAATGACTTCCACCACGCCTGCCTGTGAATTCGAAGGCAGATGTGAAATACCTCATAATCTGACAGTTAAGTTTATTTTTAAGTGTTATTCAGTGAAATGAATGTGTCTTCTCCAAACTCAATAATGGTCCTTTTCTCAGGTGAAATGCTATTAGAACACTTTTCTTAGTTTGAACATCAGATCTTGGGTTCTAAGAACATTTTTCACATTAAGAGTCATCCAGCCTATGGTGCTTCTGGCCACAGCTGCCAGAAACAAAGTTAACACTGCTGCTTCTTATCTCCCTTTGCCATAGCTACCAGAACCGCTGTGTCGGTGTGGCCACCACCCAGGGGGCCAATGCTGCTGTAGGCATTGTGAAAAAATTTACAACACTGGTAACACCTGATGACAGCTGCTACCAAATTTAGTGTTTTCAATTAATTGTTGCTGGCAGCTAAAACCAGTAGTAGTTGGAGATCGGGGTTGAGTGGTGATTTTATTGTTAAAAAGTGGTGACTTTGTTGAGTGGTGACTTGGTTGATCTGGGGCTGGTGGTTGAAGGAACAGTGACTCCAGCAGTCATAGTGTTAAGGCTTGAGTGGCAACATTAACTGCTTTGTTGCTGGTGCCAACCCAGCAGCTCTGGTCATCTCCTTGAGAAACCCTGCCATTTGGACTGTCTCACCAACTCATTTGAGTTTCATATCCCTGAGTTAAATTATCCTGTCATACAAGAGCCACAGCATAGAGTAGAATAACATAGAGTAGAATGGCAAAATCTTCATTGACCTCAATAGCAGCTGACACAGCCTCTCTAATTGTACATGATATTAAAATAAACATGTTACTAACTTTGTTGCTCCATTCTTTCAATGCCTTGAGCTCATGTTGGGCAGATTGCCATGCAACTGGTTGAATGACAGTTGGCGAGATACAGGAGGAACAAGGATCCAGCAACCTTGTTTCAAGTACCTAGTCCTCCTATCACATGCTATCAAGCATTATAAAAGCAACATGATGATGACATCCTCTATGTTTATCCTCACCATGAGTGTATACCCAAAAAAGCATTATTTGTTTAGAGTGTGACAATTATCTTGTATTCCACAGACAGCCATACTTTTATGGATTCAGGTAATCTGAAACAAGTGATTTATTTTCTTTTGACTGTTGTTGGTAATGAATGGAAAGGATGACATTAATGGTACTTTAGAGATGGATTTAATTACCTCTCTTTTTGAGAACACAAAGACAATTTAAATCTCGTGTCATAAATAAGTTAATTTCTTCTGCACAGTATAATCCTTCCTTTTAAGACATAACTGGTATGTAGTTAACTTATATAGAAAACTCTAATATTCGTTATGATCGTACTGGTGGAGAACAAAGAAGAAGGGGGATTCAGTATCAGAGAAAGCACAGATGGATTTCCTGATAATAGCAGTACTTTCTGTTTGTTGAATGTTCATATAACAGGTCATTCTTTGTATAAAAGGGCATTCCTCTGAATTGTTACTTGTAAGAGAATGCCATATCATTCCAAACAGACCACAGAAATTGTTAACATAATAAATCTGGGATTTGGTCCTTTCAGAAACCCATAGAAGAACTGAGCCACCATGGGCCACACATAGTATCATAAGCGTGTACATTCACAAAGTATTTGTGTGCACACCCCTAGAATCAAGTTCAGTTGAGAAACTTCACTTAGTTTAGTCAGAAGATAAGCAGGGCAGGTGGCATTCATAGCATCTGATAAATTAAGTTGTTGCCTATGAAAGTGCACTCTGACCCTGTTAGTTCTTAAGGTTCTAACCTGCCCTGCCTTCTGTCAGCATGACAGCCTCCATCCTGGCAGAACTTGAAAAAAGTATTCAAAGAATCTTTTTTGCCCACCATTACTTTCCTATAGCTATAAAAATAATTTAATGAAATGTTTCTATGTGAAAGGAGAAAGCTGCTATGCCTTTTAATTTAGTGGCCCAGAAAACTGTCTGTGATATTGATGTGACCCCAGAGCATATGCATTATAATTTATCTGTGACAGATATTACATATTAACATGATATTGGATGCCTTGTCATACTAGTCATACACTTTATCTTTTTTCATGTTGTTTTTGATCATTTCTGTAGGGCATAGTTCAGTAGTGGAAATTGCTACCCTTGAAAGAAATGCAAGTGCTTAGCATACATGTTGGAAGCCAGGACAAAGTATTAGTTTGTTTTTATTTCTCTGAAAGTGCCTACTTCGCACTGCTGTAATTTAAAGCATGATTGAGTTCAAAATATGATTTGAGTAGTTGTCCCCAAAAATCCAGATATATCTGAACTTGAAGTACTTGATTCATCGCTAAGCAGGACATTTTCATTTGTAGTCTCACCTGTTGTGAGAGTTTTTCACACTGTTCTCAGAATTATCATCCGTCTTTGGTCAAATAAGCTTTTGGGAAGAAGTACCTTTGATGTAGTTATGTATGTTTGGCTTCCTGAGGACTCCCCCCACTCCCCTCTCACATTGACTTACTGTTAGGCTAGCTCTGAATGGAAGTATTATGTGTGTGGAGCTGTTTTGTGAAATCATTTATGGAATTACATTTTTGCATTGTTTGCAGTCTGCTAGGTTACTCGGGTGGCAGAAATTATTGGTTTTCATGGCTGTCCAGGTTTAACTAAGATAGAGTAAAAGGTATTGCAGATTGTTTTGAACTCAAACTATGCCACTAGCCTACATCATTGATACAGATGGAGAGCCTCCAGCCACAGCAAAACACAGGGGGGTCTGTTGTATAGGACGACACAGATGCATTCCATCTGTAGTTTGAAATCCTGTTTAATGGTTGTTCCCACTGCATAACCATTGTGAAGACTTACCCAAATAAGAAGAGTGGGCTAAAAATCAAGAGTGAAAGCATCAGGTCCTGGCTTTCCTAGATGCTGTGGTCAATTTATTTTCTCATGCTTAGAGCTGGGAACTAGATTGTATTTAGGGTTCTTCTCAAGCTCCTGGCTTTGGGAATGGATTCTTTTGTTCCTTTCAACCTTATGGGCTTTGTAGTGGGGAGCTAAAAGGAATAAATTACATGGCACAGTCATCACATTTCTTTGTATCATATTAGGTTGTATGAAATTAGAGTTCAAATGCCATAGGTACAGCACTAGGAAATGTCCTTAGTTGATGTTGAATTCCAGTTTTGTACTTGGTTTTGTGTGCTGTTCGTTAAATGGCACACAACACAGCTCTCATGTTGACTGAAAATAAAAGGATGAAAATGTGTTTTCTAGATAGCAAGTTTATATAGGTAATCAACATTTCTGTTCTACATTTAAAAGATAGTTTGCTTTTAGTTCTTTTTCAATTTAAAGTTTTCTGTTTATTTGTACCAATTCATAAGATCTCTGGGAAACATGCAGTATAAAAGACAATGGCATTTTTTATTTTACGTTGCTTGTATGTGTAACAGGATGAATATGGAACATGCTAGAAACAGTATTCCTAGTATTGCTCATTTTTTTTCTTTTCCTTTTTTTTTTTTTGAATTGTAATCTCTGTATGGCAATGCAATCTCTAGGGCTAGGGACAGACATTCAAAAAGTCTGAGCCTGAATTGATTTAACTTTTGCAGGTAAGTCTAACCTGGCTAGGTTGAACTGGTTTGTAGCTGGACAGACATTCTCTCTGGACTGAGGAAATTCAAGCATGTGCCTGTAGTAGCTCAGGCTAGACGTCGGGGGGTGTTAGAGCACATCCTCCCTTCCCTTCTGCAGGGACCTGCACTGAGGGGGTGTGGCCAGGTCCTGGCAGGACCTCTGATTAGGGAGGTCTGCCTGCACCATCTTGGGCTTTTCCCTGATGGCTGCTCAAGGGGAGGAGATTTACCAAACACCAGCCCCCTGCTAGCACTTTATCTATTTGTAACACTCACACCATGGGCCCATCCAGATAATTAGTAACCCCTTGGGCTAATGAGTGAGTGGTACAATAAAATATTTAAGACAACTAATGAAAAAAAAAGGTAGGAGTGTCATGTGTGTCAAATGATCAAAACATGAAAACCTGAGGGGGATACTGAGCAGAGCCCCCAGGCTGCACCCACTGGCCCTCAAAGGAATCCAAAGAGCTGGTGGATGCTGCCCACTGGTGCTCTGCCTGGAGACGTGCACAGACATGTTGAGAGGAAAGTGGCCTCGCAGTCTCCGGGCACCTTCCCGGCCAGGGCCTCCTTCCTGGTCAAATACAGGGCCCATTTGGCCACCTGCTAACACTCTGAGGCAAGGAGGGATGTGCAGTACATGCATCTGTTGATATGGAGCTTTTCAATCTCCCTCCCTGCTTCTTTGTACTATCTGCAGCAAACTGCCAGGCAAGAAAGCCAGCAGGAGTCTAATAACACTGTTTATCACCCCAACAGCAAAACAATAAATCTCTCCATTAGTTCAAACTCTTCTTAAACAACTTACCAGATGAACTGTTGATTAGCTCCAAAAGGCCTAAGTAGTCACTGTTCTGTTTGCCTGTCCCAGTGAAATTGGAGACACACACACGGATACCTCTCGGCATTAGTTAGCAGACTATATGCGTAGGGTCCGTGGGGCTGGGGTGTGTGCTATGGAAGATGGGAGGGATTAAGTAGGGGATTCCTGCTTGAGCAGCGAGGTGGGGGAAGCCAGGCAGACCCTTCTGCATTTGCAGTCTCTGCTGGAGCTCCAGTCAGGGAACAGAGGGGAGCGGCCAGCTCTGCTGTGGAGCAGGAGGTCTCATCCAGCTCAGAGAGCATGCCAGGATGCTGGAAGAGTTTGGTTTATCTTAAACCAGCAGGGGGTCTGGGACAGACATTGTATAAATCAGTTTGAGTCAAATCAGTTAAGTCTGAAACTGCATTCAATCAGGTTTATCTCAAACTGGTTTCAGCCATTTTCAAACTGATTTATGTGCACTGAAAATCTGTTCTTTTACAGGTTTAAGTCAGTTTCTGATCACTTAAACCACTTTGTGTAATGTCTGTCTATAGACTAGAGGACAGAATTTCTGCTTGGTAAGTGAGAGTGCAGAGTAAGATGTTGTTGAGAGACCAGGACAGTGTAATAAACAAGAATTTAAAAGCATTGATTTAAGGAAGTGAGTCAGTAAGAAGCACCCAGTAACCTGAATGATTATTCTTCTAATGGGGCTAAAAGTTTCAGGAGCCAAATAGTTCCTGGGTTTTGTGCTGGATGTACAAATTGGCTATGAGTGAAAGATCCTTCCTTACTATAATGGACTGTATACAGGGCTGAAAGTCTCAGAATCTTTGTGCCTGGCAGAGGATAAGAGAGACTCTTTTGTTTGCCCTGAGTTCTAAATCTCCCAAAAGAGGGGAAAAAAGGAAGTAAGTCTATGAACACCACTGTTTACAATGGCCTATGGAGCCCACTAAATATAGAGGAGGCCACTCTGTACCTATATGCTAGGGAGGAGTATGGGAGATTGCATAAACCTTCCAGGATCTTCCTCTCAGTTAGGATGGTGCCTCTAGTATGGGCTTGTGCCTTATTGACAGAACCTGGACTAGAAGAAATGTAATGATAGGACCAGTCTAGTTTCTACTATTGCGCCAAGTCAAGGATGCCAAATCCATTCCTGTATTTGTGGAGCTTTCTCAGTTTGTATTGCTGTTTGATCCATGAAATTGTACAAGAAAAAAAAAGGAAACCTAGCAAAAGGTTTGAGGCCAAGAAGAATAATCTTCAAGAGAAGTCTCCAAGGAATCCTGACAACACTAGAATTTGTGTAAATTTAAAAAGGACAAGTTTCTTGATGCATGCTGGTCTTCAAACTACTTCCAGAACAACTGGCGACAGGACCCCACTCAAGGGAGGTGTCATACAACTGCAGAAGACCATATATTTGAGCAGGAGTTACCCTGGAAATTCTTGCTGGAAGGTTTGTGATTCTGTGGGAAGTAGGTATGCTTTCCAGGATTTTCTCTTCTGTACGAAAGAAGTGAAGTGTATCCATGGAAGTGGCAGTGAGGGATGGGTGTGGAGCCAGCACTCTGTTTCACAGACCAAATTTCCAGGAGTTGAATGTTTTGTCTGCTTGTGCTTATTGGTCTTTTCTGCATAATCACTGTGGTGCAGTAAAGATCACACACTATCCAATATTGCATATTCTTATGGTTTCCTTTTTATTTATTCAGGTATGATCCATCTCAATACTTTAACCACAACTGCCTTCTTTTCATAATCCACTACCACCCTGAACTTTACATTTTTAATACATAAAGATAGCATTGGTTCCCAATGCAAAGAACAGCTTCATTTTGGAACTGAGAGCTAGTAATTTAGGCATAGAGAATTAAGGAAATGTATCAGGCAGTGAACACTGGAAGGCTAGGATGGCAGCAGCAAGCAGTAAAATGAACTGAGAAATCATTCTAAGAACAACAAAAAAACCAGATAAGACTGGAACTTATCTTTGTCCTCAGGGAAACACGAAATAAAATACAGATCTCCTGTTCTCTTTCCTGAATCTTTTTTTGCAGAAGTGCCTTAAACTGAATAGTTAAGGAAAAGAAAATCAGTTTTGGGTTTTTGGATTTAATTTCAAATCGCCATGGAAGCAAAGCACCATGGAATGGTGTAGGACTGTGCTGTGGCTTCTCTTAGATGAGACTGCATAGAGATATTCCCTCTCACAGAAGAAGCTGTCCTGAGAGTGATTTAACCCTGGTGGTTCCCAGGTTATTTTTTCTTGGAGCACTCATTTTTTCTTGGGGAGAAAAATCCTGACCATCTGTGCAGTTGTGGTTTCTCCTGGAAGAGCAGAAACTCTTAGCTGGTAACACTGACTTCTCCCACTCCTCCCCTGTTCTCTGGCATTTGGCACCCCCTGCCACCATTTCCCAGCAAGGTTTTGCCCGTGGTGCAAACTTACCAGTTACATGTCTGCCTGGAACATTGAGTCCTGATTGACTGATTCACATGCAGAATTAAACTTCAGGTAAAAACTGTGGAGATGAAAGACTCTAAGAATTTATTTTAAAAAACCCCAATCCTTTATTTTTTAATGAATTCAACTTATAAAATGATGGATCAAAGACATTCGAAGCTATATCTAATCCCTCAAAATATATACAAAGCAGATACTATCTTCCATTTTCCCACCAACAGAATTTCTTGATAAGTTAGTGGAGGAACTGATAATTTTATGTCAAATGTCTGCATAGTCCTTGGCTTCAGTGCAAAAACTAGATGAAATAGCATTTTTTCAATTAAAACCAAAGTAAAATTCTGGTGTTAAGAGTACAAACACATGTTGATCTATATTAAGGAAAATTTTTTGTAAATTCCTGTAAAATAAAACATCTGCTTTTAGAGAGTTGTGCATTATGTTCCCTCAGTCTGTGTGGGCATAATCAACTAAGGAACAGTAACACAGGGGGCACCTTTGGGAATTGGATGAATCTGGTATGTCTAACCCACTATGTCTAAACAACCTAATTAAATCAATATTAAATAGCCTGCATGTGCTTTTTAAAGTGCTTCTCTGGTTATGTTCCAATATTCATAATTAAAAAGCATGGTTTTCTTTAAGTTATATTTGATCTAATTCCATTTCCTTATTAATGATTATTATTATTGCACATTTACTACATGCAGAAAGGCCTAGTTTGTACTTGGAGAATCTTACACTCTAAAGGCTTGATCCAGCTTCCATTAAATTAGCGGAAAGTGTCCCATTGACTTGAATGCCATTGACTTTTATGTGGCGTTGGTCAGGCCGCAGATGGAGTACTGTGTCCAGTTCTGGGCGGTGCACTTCAAGAGGGATGTGGATGGCCTCAAGAGGGTCCAGAGGAGGGCCACTAGATTGATATGTGGGCAGCTGGATAGGCCTTATGAGAGGAGTCTGAGGGACCTGAACCTGTTCAGCCTCAGTAAATGAAGGCTGAGGGGGGACCTGGTGGCTGCCTATAAACTGCTGAGGGGTGATCAGCAGGAAATAG
>JAGPOW010000261.1:61154671-61177572 GCA_030014935.1 Caiman crocodilus | reverse complement strand
CCTTTACTTACAGTCCTTAGGCTGTAGGCACGTTCCTTGAAGTTACAAACTCAAACAGGAACTCAGGCACACAGAAGCTCACACTCACGCAGGGTATGGAGCATCAGATGAATCCAGCGGGGAGTCGTTGGTTGATCAGGCCTCCTTCGTGGCTTGGAAATGCATGCAGGATCTCTCCTCATGTCTGTCCGAGCTCTCCTCTGGTTTGGATGGGCATCACCCAAGCTTCTTATTTGGTCAGCGGGCCAATTGCTGACCGACACGTATGCATAATTTAACGTGAGCCAATCGCAAGCATGCACTCGCTGGCGCAGCTGCAAGGTCTTGTCGGGCTCTGATCGTACACTGAAACTTTTTCTGCGCTACAGGGGGAAAATCCCTGCATCCGTGCTCGCAATGTGCTCAACACAGCTGTGCCAAGGCATCTTTTAACTGTTTTGCACAGACACAAGTGCCTGCTGAAGGCAAAAGTAGTGAGGGACCCGATCCTTTTCTTTATTTTTTTGGCAGAAAATACAGCATTAGCTGTTTGCTCTCCCATGGTTGGGCAGCAAACTGCCAGTTGGCTGAGCAGCCCCTGATCTGTGGGGAACTCTGATCTTCCCCTCCACAGCAGTGGTGCCCCCTGGGGCCACCCAAATGGGCTGCTAGCAGACTGGGTGCTCCCCAGCTCCACATTGGGGAAGATTTGGATGAGGCTGGGTGCTGCCTTCAAGCTGGCTATGTGGTCCTGGGGGTGCTGCTGCTGTGGAGGGAAGGAGTGGGGCTCCCCACAGCTCAGGGGCTGCTCAGCCCACCAGCAGCTGCCCCCCAGCCGCACTGCAAAAAAAAAAAAAAAAAGATTGGGCTCCTCACATACCAGTGACAGAAACCCCTAAATTGAAATGGAGTGTTTCAGTTAACTCACCATTTCAATTTAGGGGGCATAGAATGCAACGCTAAGGACTAAACCCCCCGCCCACCCCTTACATGTACAAGTGCTCAGCAAGAATACTTCTATACATTATACCCTCTAACTGGAGCACCAGAAATCCCCTGCCTGTATGCTATCACTAAACTTATCCCGAGTCCATAAATCTGTTTCCATTTTTTTTCGCTGTTATCCCCTGCTCTGGGTTGCAAAAATCTTCTTGTGATCTTCCAGTGATTATGGTGTTAGAGGGCTTTCAAGTGTTACTCTTTCCAATGCACTCTAGGTATTGCTACTCATATAGTCCCTAAACAATACTTCACTAACTTATTCTTGAAAGCCTCCAATAAAAACATCCACAATTTCCTTAAGCAGTCTGTTCTACTGCTTCACTGTTTTAAGAGTGAAGTAGTTTTTCCTTATGTTCAATTTAAACCTACTTTTCTGCAAATCTAAGCTACTGGTATGTATCCTATCCTCTGTCTGTCCTATTCTCCCTCTTCTTTATAAACACCAGAATAGGCATCTTAAACGATAGTCAGAACAGAGATGTGGGGACTAAACTGATTTCTTCTGAACTGCTGTTCTAAAGCTCATGTACTGTTGCCATGTTCTGTTGAACCATTTATATTCTGTCTCTTTCTCCTTTCTGGCCATGTCCCCACATGCAGAGATATGTGTTTGCAGCAGCACAAATTTGTGCCGCTACTTTTTGCTGCTGTGCGTGCCCCTGCACATGTGGCGTGGTGCAGGGCAAAATGCCTTGCTTTGGGCTAACTGCCCATTTCCCACTTCTCCTGGCTCCCAGCATGCTGGAGGAAGCAGCTAGAGTGTTTCCCTGGAGGACCCAGCCTCCAGTTGCTCTGGCACACACTGAGTGTGTGCTGCACTGTTTTTTGGGAGGTTTTTTGGCCACTTTTTTTTTTTTTTGACCAGGAGTTCCCAGTATCAAATTTTGGTGCTGCATTGCAAATTTACAATGCGGTACATGGTTGCACGTGTGCCGCATGCAGTTTGTGGTGCCTCAAACAGGTTTGAAGTGCCACAAACTGCATGTGCATGCTTATCTGGATGTGCCCTATATGTCTATTAAAGTATCTTATGCCACACCCATTACCATGATATCTGAATGCATAGTTAAACACCTGTTGTCATTTAGGGACTATACTTTAGTCGATCTGTATTTTTAATATGTGAATACTGCACATCACCCAGTGCTAAACACTTTCTTTACACACAGATTGGATTGTCTGCCTTGTTCAAGTCTGATTTTAGCAAGGTTGTCCTGGCCAGCCTTAGTATATTGCTTTTCCCCTAATTAATATGTGGTCTGATTTTAGCAAGGTTGTCCTGGCCAGCCTTATTGCTTTTCCCCTAATTAATATGTGGATGTGTATACTTTGATGCTCCAAATGAATGAACACAACCAAAAGCCCAGAAACTCCATTTACAATTAAAACTTGGTGCCAACGACAGACATACCTGGCTTCATGACTGGGGTAATTACACATAAACCAGTATAAGTGATCAGAAACTGATTCGAATCTGTAACATAACAGAAGTTCAGTACACATTTTCAAAATGGTCAAAACTGGTTTAAGGTAAACCTGGATGGATGTAGTATCAGACTTAACTGATTTAGGTTAAATTGTTTTATTGAACTTCTATCCCAGATCCCCTCCAGGTTCAAGTTACCTCACAGTCCCCCAGAGCCCCAGGATGTTTTGCACCTCACCCACAAAACCCCCTTGCAGGGTGGGTGGGCTAGCCTTGGTCCAAGCTGTCTGCTTCAGCTGAGCAGAGCTGTGGTCTAGCACCCCCCCCCGGCTTCTGACTTGAGCCATTGCGGTTATGTGGCTTCACTTCTGGAAGCAAAAGTGAATGTCTGTTTTCTTACTTATTGGTTCAATCCATGCAGCTTAGACTAACCTGTTAAGATTGAATCAATTCAGCCTTGGGCTTTTTGTCTGATTGTACTTAGCCCATGAGTCAGTGCTCCTGCCAGCTAGCTGTATTCCAGCTTCTTTTCATGTTTGTCTCAAAGTATTAACAAATGGTGAACATATGAAATATTTAAAGCCTCTGAGGCACTGCAGACTGTCAAAATGTTCTATTCCACACATGTAGCTTTATACTGAGCCTTTTAGGGCAGCATTTGCAGTTTATGTTAGCTAGAGCTAGAATTGTTGTTTTCTTATATTTCATTGAACTACATCGTAAAAGTAACAATAAACTTTAGAATATACTTTAAAATCCCAGTCTTTCTTGTTTGCTTGCCTTCAGGTACTGCACATGAGATCCCAAATAAAAGGGAGAATAAAAGAGTTAGTGCATTGCCTAAATGAATAATTTGAAAGTGCTGGATTTGGATGTCAACTTTGGAAGAGTTGTAAAATCACCAACTCTTTGGATTTTGCTGCTTTCATATCTTGCTGCATCATTAGTATAAACTGAAATATTATTGTTCAGATCTAGAAGAGCATGAATCACCCTGAGGTTACTCAACTTCATTGAGGCCTAAAGGAAACTCATTAATGTCCATTGCATACAGTCTTTCATGCTAGCATTGTCACCTGTCATGAGTTGAACCTAACATCTTTGAAGGTAAACAACATGTGGGAAGGAACAGATATGAGTTACTAAATAAAAGAGCTTCTCCTTCAGGGAGAAGCAAACAGCATTTGAGTCAAAATGACCATACCCATGCATTTTGCAATTACAGCACATTCTTGCATTGTGTTGCTTATTATTTCTCTTAACTGCTGTCCCTTAAAACTATTTTTCTGCTCCAGCTAACTATTTTCCTGCCCAACCTTGGTTGTTGTTCAGAGAGGAGAAAGGAATGGTTTAAAGTATATACCGGTCTAATGATGAAAAACGCAAAAGAGTTGAATAGGATTTTAGTAAGCCTTACTAAACCAAAGGCGTCTCTCTTTAATAACTCAGAAGATAAAGAGACTTAATAATAGATAGGTGTCCTGTGACATTACTAATAATACTCTTCTGGTACAAAGACCCTTCCTTTAAGTAGAGAGTGTTAATAAAGAAAGTTCTTTGCAGCCATTGGGATTTGTTGTTGGTGTTAATAATGAGGGTATCATTTGGCAATGGGTTTCCTAGGCAATTTCCCACATTTATAGCAAGGTAACATATTGAAGCCATTGTAAGGTACACACACACTCAGTTGTTTTACGTTTTTTGTGGGGTTTTTTTCCAATTATCCTCTTTGATAGAGGAGGGCAAGGGATAAATATTTGACTTGATAGAATCTCCTCTGGGCCTCTACAAGAGAAGGTGCAACTTGTTTCTGAGAAGAAATTGGTAAGGAAAGTTATTAGCAGATGGTTACCAGATTGCAAAGTCTAGGTAGGGTATACTAAAAGCCATGTCATAAGTTATTTACGTAGCAGTGATGAGGATGGAAGTCGCATTGAGCACTTCCTCAACTTACCAATTTACAGAAGACTCCTTCTGCCTGCTCACCAAACCCTAATCAGGTATATGAAAACAGGTATCAGTGTGGCTACAATGTCATCAGTGTAGTTCAAATAATTACACTTACTGAGGATATGGCCCCATTAGTGTAAATGTGGCCTAAGATGAAGACTGATATGGATTTAAATGGTATTGTGTAGTGGAGGGTGCATTCCTGTCCAACATACTGTGGACAGGACACCCTATAAGTCTTGTAATTAGCTTCGCACTGGCCAGCTTCTAGTGGAACTTGATTATATGCCTACTTTATGATAATGGGGAAATCCTCCCTAGCTTGTACCTGTGGCCATTGGCTAAGGCAGGGGTGGGCAAAATGCGGCCTGGGGGCCGGATGCGGCCAGCCAGGCTATTTTATCTGGTCCGCGGGGCCCCTAAAAAATTTAGAAAATGAATATTAATGTGCCCTGGGCTGCCTGTCATGAGGCTCTTGATGGCTTGCCGAAACTCAGTAAGTAGCCCTCTGCCCAAAATAATTGCCTGCACCTGGGCTAAGGACAAGTGAGCACCACATATGGTTTTTGAAAGATTGATTGTTGCTCAGTCAAGAGGATTCAGAACTAATTTGGCTACTTTGACCTGGAATGGAAGACAAAAACATTAAAAAAAAATAAAATAAAAAGTGTGTTGGGAAAATCATAAGGCTGGGGCCTCTCATGCTCCAGCTGGCAGCTAGCTGCCACTCATAGCTGTGCAAACTACAGCTTGTTAAAAGGCTCTTTTCTCCTCCAGCACACTCAAAGGTAGTCTGTCTTTGCCTCTGGTTCACATCGCTATCCCTAATGCCTCCATCACTATCCCTAGTGAAGCCCTGTGCATCAGCACTTATAATTTAGTGTCTTTAAATTAGAGCTCTTGAAAACATTCCAGTGGAGTATTTTTTATCAAAATATGCCAATTCATCAAAGCAAAAATGTTTTTGGAAATTATTTGAATTTGAAGTTTGGATGGGTGGCTTTTATGTGAGAGCTCTTGGGGCTTTCAGGGCCTGCAACTCCAGTCATCTTTATGGAGAATTAAAAAGAAAAGGAAGGAGGCTTTTGCTCCAATTTGGATAAAACCTAATTTAAAAATTTCAAAATGCTTTGTGTAATAGAATTATTGTTCTCTTTCTAGCTCTACTGTTAATATCACAAATGTTTCACTCTTACAAAAAAAGGTTGTTGCCTTGAGAGGAAGGAGTCCAGGAACTGCATCTTATAGAATATTTTATTTTTAATTATTGTAAGAGGACTATTCTTCACTCTTCCAGATGAGTACACTGTATAATTTAGAGGAACTTTGCCAATGTAAAGCACTGAAGCCTCTTATTCAACAGAAAATTACCCCTTTTCCCTCACCTATCTCCTCACTGGCTTGGGAAATAAGGACTGGACAGGTTGGATAATTTCAAATAGGAGTAGAAGAGGCCATGGAATGTTTTAAAAAATGTTTTTGGAATTTCAGTCTAAGGAAATGTTGAAAAAACTGTTTTTTATTGTTTGCCTGAAACACAATGAACCCCCCTCCCCCCCTAGAATTTTGTATGAACCAGAAACCCTGCTCTTCTGTTAGTTCTCTGGACAGACACCAGTCTGTTTTGCTAGAATTTAAATACACGCTTTTGATTGAGTCCTCTGGTCTCAGGAGTGACTGATCTCTCAGATACACTTCCTGATATGCTAACCTCAAGTTGAATGCCCTTCTTGAGTAAGGGGACCCTGCATTCCAGCTGTTAGTACTCTAGAAACGATGCCATAAGCAACTAGGAAGCACTAGATGGTTAAACGCAAGTCCAGTTGCCAATGGAAGCTCCCATTTTCTAATGAATACTTTGAGGGACAATGGGTAGTAAAACAAGGAAATAAGTTTAGGAAAGGAATCTCTCATTTACACACTCAATTGCTTTTCTTAAAAAAGCCTAAGAAAAATGCATAGTTATGGAATTCCATATGAAATTTACTATCTCATATGTGTTCATCCCCATATGAGACAGCAACAAGATCCTGAACTCATTCCCTCTAAATCTGACCTCCTGTTCTTTCAGGAGTCCTGAGATTTGGCCCAAGCAATTAAGGGGTGCAACATCCCTACTGCTTCTGTGTTCATCACCTTTGTCTTCAGTTTCTGGCAATGAAATTGTCCTCTTTGCTTGGACTTTATGTGTCTCTTAAAAAAAAAACCTTGTTCGTATGATAGATGTGGGATATGTCTGTCATTTTTTAAATTCTAGGTTGACATTGATATATCCCATATTTGTCAGATGCCATCTAATCCTGAATCATTAAGGAACTGCTAGATTTTTTTTTTAGTGGATATTGTGTATTCAGTGAATATTGAATACTACTATATGCAGGGGACTACATTCTGGACTGAATTCCAGCTTGTCTGATCTCATTGACTTGAGCCTTGTTGCAGGTAGTGCATGTGTACAGATTTTTTCTTTTTATCTGCAAGCAACTATTGAAATCCAGTTGTACAACTCTTTGAATGAAAGCATTCTTTCTGTGCTCATCAGCATTTTTCCATACTAAGCAATGTGTCCATGGGCTACTTAAAATAACAATCTATAAAGAGCCCCATACAAAAAAATCACCCTGAGGAACTCAGGGTCTTGTAGGTAATCTTTTCTTACAGGAGTACAGGAAGGAAACACAAGCTTTCCCCTGTACATTTGATGCTTATAATAATGACAACTGTGTGTTGTTTATCCCTGACACAGAAACATCTAACAGCCCTATACCCCTGAATGTATTAAACAGCAACTCAGAATTGTCCAAAGTTTCTCTTAATTATACATTCTGATTTTTTTGTTCTGATTTATTATGCTTTCCACTTGCAAGTGGATTCTCTTTGAACACCTTTCATTTGGTGAAAAAGAGGAGTGAGCATTGATTTCACAAAATTTCTTGGCCTGATTTTTCTGAATTGAAAAAAGCATGGCTTTTTGGTTTTTATAATTGTATTGTCATTTTCTTTAAGATCTTTCAGAATATAGAGTGCAGTCATACCCAGCTATTGTCCTTTCAAATTTCTAGTTGGAATCTATTTGGTCTCTGAGCATGCAATTGGGAGCTCCTCCCACAGTGATAATTTAAAGCTAGATTCTGCAACTTTACTCAAGTTGAGTTGAATCATACTCTAGAAATATTCATTTTAGTTCATGTATAGATTCATAGATGTTAGGGTCAGAAGATAGACCTCAATAGATCATTGAGTCCGATCCCCTGCCCTGGGCAGGAAAGAGTACTGGGGTCATATGAGCCCAGACAGGTGCTTGTCCAGTCTCCTCTTAAAGACCCCTAAGGTAGGGGAGAGCACCACCTCCCTTGGAAGCCTATTCCAGATTTTGGCAACCCTTACCATTAAGAAGTTCTTTATAAAGGCCAACCTAAATCTGCTTTCCATCAATTTATAGCCATTGTTCCTAGTTACTCCAGGGGGTGCTGCAGTAAACAGAGAATCTCCTATTTCCTGCTCCCCTCCCCTGATGAATTTATAGGCAACCACAGGATCACCTCTCAGCCTTCTCTTGTGAAGGCTGAAGAGATCCAAGTCCCTCAGTCTCCCCTCATAGGGCCTGGCCTGCAGGCGTCTAACCATACGAGAGGCCCTCCTCTGAACCCTCTCAAGATTCTCTGCATCACTCTTGAAGTGCAGTTCCCAAAACTGGACACAGTACTCCAACCAGTGCTGTATACAGGGGAAGCATCGCCTCCCTGGACCTGTTTGTCATGTATATGCTAATGCATGATAAAGTGCAATTAGCCTTGTTGATCACTTCACCACATTGATGACTCATGTTCATCTTGGAGTCAACTATGACTCCAAGATCTCTTTCTACTGCTGAGAAGATCATCCCCTAGCCTGCAAATGTGTTGGTGGTTCTTTGTGCCCAGGTGCAGCACTTTGCACTTACCTTAGTTGAACTACATCCTATTTCCTTCTGCTTATTTTTTTCAACCTGTCCAGACCCACCTGGATCCATTCCCTACTCTCTGGTGTGTTAACTTTGCCCCATAATTTGGTATCATCTGCAAACTTGAACAGGGTGCTCTCCATGTCTTTATCCAAGATGTTGAATAGCACTAGTCCAAGGACCAAACTTTGCAGGACTCCACTGCCCACATCTTTCCAAATCGACATCAACGTGTCCACCACCACTTTCTGGGTGCGACCCCTAAGCCAATTGCCACCCATCTGGCCATGTAATTACCTACATCACAGCCTGTCAGTTTATTTATGAGAACAGAATGAGATACCATATCAAAGGCCTTCTTAAAGTCTAGGTAGATGACATCTACCTCGACTCCTGTGTCTAAACATTTTGTGACTTGGTTATAAAAGGATGTATATTGTTCCTTAACATAGAGTGCAACACCCCCACCACACACACACTTTTCTTCCCCACTCTATCACATCTGTACAACCGATGGCCCTCAATGGTTACTGCCAAATTGTAAGTAGGGTCCCACCAGGGTTCAGTTAGTTCAACCAGGTCAAAATTGTTGTTTGCAAGCAGGAGTGCAAGTTCCTCCTGTTTGTTCCCCATGTTCCTAGCATTAGTGTAGAGATGTTTAAGCCCCTTGATGGGTGCCATTGGTACCCCCCCTGCCCTCATGTCTATCAGGCTCCTTAGCACTTACTTTAGTGCTTATCGTGGGCTGATCCAGTGCATTGCTCGTGGCTTGCTGATCCTAGGTTCTCCTTATCCTTTGCTTCCCCATCCCCCAATGAACCTAGTTTAAAGCTCTTTGGAAGAGATCAGGCAACCTGTCAGAGAACAGAATCTTACCCTTTGAAGAGAGATGAAGACCATCTCATCCCAGGATACCCCTCTCATGGAAGTGTGGATCGTTTGTAGAAGCAAAAATCTGCATGATGGCACAAATCCAGAGCTGCAGGTTGACTTCCCTGATGCAGATGCCCTGATGCTGACGGCAACTGCTGGCTGGAAGGATGGACGAGAAGACCACTTGTGCCCCCAACTTCCTAAGCCTGGCCCCCAGAGCCCTGTAGTCACTCATGACATGGTCCAGAGTGCTCCTGGCTGCATCATTCGTGCCCACATGGAGGAGGACCATGAGATAGTGATCAGAGGGCCAGATGAGGTGGGGAATCCTCACAGAATTGACCTGGCTATGGGTAAGCAGCAGACCTCCTGTGCCGTGGGATCTGGTCGACAGATAGGCCCCTCCATGCCTCTCAGGAGGGAGTCACCCACCACGATGACCTGGTTGCTCAGTTGTTTCTCAGTCTGCCTGGTGTTTGTTGCAGATGTGTCTTCCCCTGCATCTTCCTCTGCTGCACCGTACTCCAGTCCTGCCATTGTTTGTATCTGTTCCCCAATTGCATTGGGGAAGCAATCACAGTCACACACTGTCCAGCTCTAGAGGTGACCATCCTCCATTCGGCTGTCTGGGGACTCTCCCATGATGTTTCTATGCTAGGTGTCTGGTCCTACAGAGAATGAAAGTATCCATCAATCTCATCCTCTACAACCCTGATCTGCTGCAGCCTTCTCACCTCAGCCTGGAGTTCCATCACCTGCCCTTCCAGGTCCTCAATCTGGGGCACATGTGGAACAGGCAAGGGAGCCCCCAGGCCCACACTATCCCCAGGCCTCAGAGAGGTCCCTCCAGGTAACCCTCACAGACAGGGGGCCAGGGCACTGCTGACCCATCCAAGGGGCCTGTTTGGGTGGAAACCTCACAGGAGCTCCAGGCTAGAGGCAGCAGCAAGGAAGAGTCCCTGCCTGCACTTTGGGTCACTACCCCCATAGCATCCTCCTTCTCATTCACTTAACTGAAGTCCTCCTACACGGTGTGTACTTCTACTGAGAAACTGGCCTGTGAACTGCTCCCCTGTTGGTAGTTCCTGTTCGCTGACTCCCTGGTCACCTGAGGAGTCTGTTTTTATACCCTTCTGGGCCTGGGCTGACTCATGCCCAGGCAACAATCCCACAAGAATCAACAATCAGCACTCACTCTCAGCTTCTCAGAGCACACCCCCCACCAAACAGACAATCAGCTAAATCAAAGGTACAGGCAGCTGGATCACTTACCTTTCCTTGTCAGGATCTGGTGCCTGGCCTGGCTTCTCTCCACCTTCTTCCTCCCTCTTCTTGCCTCCAGTAACTGCCTGCAAACTGTTCCCCTGTTGTCACTCGCTGTTTGCTGGCTATTTGTTGACTATTCTGTTCACTCATAGAATAAGGTATGATTTGTTGTGAATAAGTGAGCTAGGACAGTAACAAGTGAGGAAATTTCATAGGATCCAAAATAAAGGTTATGGAAATCAGTAAGTGTGGAAATGCCCCTCTCCCTGCAAAGTGGTTGTCTGGGAGACAAGTTATTTACCAAATTATAATTTATACTTTGTTCCTTTTAAAACATAGCCAAAAACAAATGGGCTGAGTTTAGAAAGTGTTTGTATCCAGCAAGACAGTTTGTAATCCAAGTTACATAATTGTTCCACATTTCTTTACAGGTTACTATTACCTGTAATATTCCTATATTCCTCCATATGGTTAAGAACACAGCCTCTGTATAGGATGAGCGATCTTTGCCAAATGCAGACTACAAGATTTGCTTCATCTATGGTTTAGGTATGCAGTGAGACTGATTATTTCTTTATTTAATCTTTTTCTTTATCTGAAGTTATTCACTGTTTCCCTTGTAGTGTACTTAATAAAGTAATTGGCTAAATATATATATAGCTGATTTTTATTTACGCCAAGGAATTGTGTTATATTAATTTAGGTATGGGGATATTTAAAATCATAGCAGCTCATAAACTGCTTAGCATTAGAACCTAAGCATTATCTCTTTATTAGCATTATCCCTTTCTCAGTTCCTGTCTGGTATTTACTAACTTCTGTAATTGTTATACATTAGGTTGGGGTCCAAAAATCACCTGAGCAAATATAATAGTTTCACTGATGACCATATAGTGATCTTTTGTCCCCTTTGTGTGGGTTTTATATTTAGGAACGTTTCATAGATGAACAAAAAGTATTTTAATCTACTTCTACTCAGAAGAAACCAAAATATTATCAGTGTGTAATAGATACCAAGTGCCAGATAACTGTCTGGCTGTTTGTGAATAATCTCTACATCTTTGCCCATTTGTATGCTAGCAATGGAATTGTACATTTCCACCATTTTTTTTTTGTTTCTGCACATGCTGTAGTGCTATGTGTATATAACATATATATGCCATTCACCAAACCCATGAGAAGAAATATAAAAGGTTTCAAATTCAGGAAAAAAAGAAATGGGATAAGCAAGTCAAAGGGCTGGTGAATATTACCAATTATAAAAATATGACTGTGAGTGAAAACCTCACTGCTGACTACTGTATAGCCAGATCTCTGTCTTCTTTATTTCCCCCCAAACCTCCCAAAGAAACTCTTTTTGATGTTTCATCATATGACTGTTGATCAACCATCACCCTGCAATGTTGGACAAAAGCAGGTTTTGCGAGTCTTCCTGATATATGTAAATACTTAGCATAGATAACTAACTGTATGTCTGTGATTCTCTATATGCATTATTATATCATAGTAATATAATAACTGCATCCTTCTGTTACAATTGTACTTTGTCCTACAGAACAGTTCCCATCTACATAAATAGTCCCAAGCCCTTTAAAAAAAGCAGTAAACTGAACATAACTCAATATGCTTAAAATATGTGACTGAGTAATGCATTTTTTTCATGTTTTTGCTTTGTTTGGAGTAACCTTTCAACATAACTTTGATTGTAGACTCAAACATGGTTCTCTAGATAGTTCAACATGAAACAAACAATGCAGCTCTTTGAAAATTATATCCAAATAATGGATATCATTGAATGGTCAGAAACCCTAGCTTATTTGTATTATTATTGACAGAACAAGTACAACGGTTTTTGGAAGAATACTATCACAACAAGTGATTTTAGTATTGACCTGTCTGAACAAGTCAGTCTTGATTTGTTACATTTCTGGTAGAAGAGTGTGTGTGTGTGTGTATGTGTAGGGTTAGGGACAGACATTCAAAAAGCATGACCCTGAATTGATTCCATCTTTGTAGGTTAGTCTAACTTGGTTAGGCTATATCACTTTGTAACTGCACAAACATTCCAGACATAGAGGTACATGCCTGCAGTGGCTCAGGCTAGAAACTGAGGGATGCTCAAGCAGTCCTCCCTTCCCTTCTACAGCACTGAGATGAGGGAGGACATGGGTAGGCCCCAGCAGGATGCTTTGATTAGCCCAGCAGGGAATTGATAACACGGTATTTGTCATGCCTAACTCAGTGTTTATCATCCCATTAAGAAAACTACAGAGGGACATTACCAGCTACTTGTTGATTCTACCTGTTGACTTGGCATGGACTGTAGCCAGCATGTGATCATCCAACTAATACACAGACACCTCTCATCAAGGCAGAGGGAAGGGAGGAATTCCTGCTTCGCAGGGAGTGATGAGGGAGAGGCGAGAAACAGCTTGCAGTCTCTGCTGGAGCTGCAGCCAGGGAGCAGAAGAGAGGGGCCAGCCCTGCTCTAGTGCAGAAGACCACCTAGCCGAGAGCGCATGCCAGGATGTGGTGGGAGTCTGGTTTAAATCAGCAAGTGGTCTGAGACAGATTGTTTAAACTGGCTTGAGTGAAATCAGTTAAGTCTGATACTAGATTCAACCAAGTTGATCTCAAACCAGTTTTAGCCATTTTCAAACGGGTTTATGTGCATTGAACATATGTTCTTTTACAGGTTTAAACCAGTTTCTGATCACTTAAACTGGTTTATATGTACTGTCTGTTCTTAGCCTAAATGAAAAAGCTTCTTTGGAGCTTCCAGCTATTGTTATAAACTGCTGTTTGACTTATGAAACTAATTATTATTTTATTTCTTTTTTAATATTAGTAGACTGTCCAAAAATGTTCTCAGGTCCTCCAGAGCTGAATCCACAAGAGATTCTTTTAAAAACAAAATAATTTGAGAATTACTGGGGAGTTTTAAATAGTGTTTTTGCTCTTGATTGTATTTACCAAATCTGCTGCCTTTACTCAAGTTAAATAGTACTTTGCCTTGTCTAATTACTTACTTCTGGAGTAAAGATGAAACATCCAGTGTGAGGAAGGATGTCAGGTTTTAAAAAATTGGAAGGATTAGATGGTCTAGGAGAGCAGTATGCAACCTGTGGCAAAGATGCTATGAGTAACATGGGACAGGCAACACAATGGCAGACAGGTGAGGAAGCAAAAAGCAGAGCAGCAGATTGGTCAGGAGGCACAAGGCAGGGAGCAGAAAGCAGAGCATGAAATCTTTTAGAGAAAGGAATCAAAGTGGCACTCAGGGAGTTTGCAGGGCTACTTTGTGTCATGCCTAAGAAAAAGGATAGTGACAATATTGTTTCCATCAGTGCCATATGAGAAATAAACTGACAATTTATTTCTGTCCCTAGTTAGATACAGTTACCATTAATTAGTATTTTTGCTGCTCTAAGAATGGGGGTCAAAGAGTGGATGAATATTGATAATGTCATACAACAACATAAGAGAAGAGTATAGGAGAATCTGGCCCTGCTGGTGTCTTTCCTGTTCTATAGATAAAAATTTTCAGTTCCCACTTTGATCATACTGCTTTTTTGATTTTTTTTTTTTTTTGGATTAGACATTTTGAGAAACTAAACTCAGATATTCTAAGAAAAAGAACCATATTTCACCATCTTTACCTACATTTTGTACTGTTTAGATTTGAAAGGGACCTTACTGATTTATGCAGGGTTATTTGTGAAGCAAAGTGTTATTTCTGGGTATAAGGAAAGCAGAATATGGCCATATGTGTTTAACACTGATGTTTTTTTGGACTGATGCATATGCAAATATGTAAAGAAAAGGAAGAAGATATTACAGTGGACCATTTTGCAGATATCTGGAGGAAGAAAGGCTGATCACAAGCACCAAGCATGGATTTATGGAAAACAAATAGTGTCAAACAAACCAGATCTCCTTTAACAAAGTAACAACTTGAAGGGAATGCTGTGGATATAGTGTATTTGAACTTCAGCAAGGCTTTTGACAAGATTCTCCATGACCTTCTCATTAACAAGTTGGATAAGCATGGGATGGATGAAACTACTATAAGTGGATAGATAACTGGCTCAATAGCAATAAGCAAAGCATAATTATTAATTGGTCCATGTCAGAACGGCAGGAAGTTTTTAGTGGAGTTCCATAGGGGTCTGTCCTCATGATTTGGATGATGGCAAACAAAGCGTCTTGAGCAAGTTTGTGGATGATATGATACTTGGAAGGATTGTGAACATGGTGGAGGATGTGAGTACAATTCAGAAGGATCTTGACAGATTGGAAAGTTGGGCTAGAAATAACAGGATGAAGTTCAATGTGGACAAATGCAAGGTGTTAAACCTTGGGAGAATAATCAAAAACAGAAATATGAAATGAGTGACACCACAGTGGATGGCAGGTCTATGGGAAAGGACTTGGGAGTGTTGGTAGACTACAAACTCAGTGTGAATCTGCAGTGTAATGCATCCACACAAAAGATGAATGTGGGTTTGGGCTGCATCAATAGAAACATTAGCTGCAAGACGCAGGAGGTAATAATGCTTCTCTAGTCAGCATTGGTTAGGCCTCATCTGGAGTACTGTGGGCAGTTCTGGGCTCCACATTTTAAAAAGAATGTGAAGGCAGGCAGCAAAGATGATCTAGGGCCTGGAAGGTAAGTCAAAGGAGAAGAGCCTAAAGGAGCTGGGTATCTTTACCTTGTAGAAAAGGTGCTTAAGAGGGGGTATGATAACAATCTTCAAATACATGAAGGGCTACCATAAAGAAGAGGGAAAGCACCCATTTTGTCTTGCTGAAGAGAGGAGGATGTGGACCAAAAAATGGAAGTTGTAGCAAAGTAAGTTTAGATTGGATATACAGAAAAACTTCTTTGCTGTTAGAATAGTGAGGCAGTGGAATAGACTGCCTAGGCAATTTGTGGACTCTCCATCAATGGAAGTGTTCAAGAAGAAGTTGGACAACCACTAGTTGGGGATGATCTATGTGTAGCTATGCCTATTTTCTACTATGGGTATTTCCCATGCTTTTGTTGCTTCCCCCCACTCCCCGTTTTTTTCTGCTATATGTATCAGGATGTTTTTAAGTCATCCCAGATGCACTGAGTGTTGGCTATAGCTAAGGCTATGGACTTCGACTAGGGTGTGTTAATGTTCCTGCTGGGACCAAAGCTGGAGGCTCCTGGCTAGAGGGTCTTGACCCTGTATTCAGGATCAAATGGATCACCATATTTTGGGTCGGGAAGGCATTTTACCTGATGGCCAGATTGGATTGTGGGAGTTGTTACCTTCCTCTGTAGGGGGTAAGGTGATGTAGTGTGGCCCTTTACCTAAGACATCTTGAGCATATATTAACAACATTATATAGAAGCAGGACATTGGCTACTGTGGTTCCCTTGCTTTACCTGTGGCAGGTGATGGTGTTAGGTCTATATTGTTTTGGGGTTGAGGCTAATCTTATTTAGAGTTTAGATTATTGTTGTATGGAATGGTTTTCGTAGGGATCATCCTGTTTTAGGCAGGAGTTTGGATTATATGACCCATAGAAGTCCTTTCCAGCCCTACTTCTCTATGACTCTATAAGCTGAATATGAGCCAACAATGTGCTCTTGTTGCAAAAAAAAAAAGCCAAAAGTATATTTGGTTGCATTAACAATGGTGTAACTTGCAAATCAAGAGAAGTGATTCTTCTACTCTTTTCAGCATTGGTGAGTAGGGCTCTGCAAAACGGCACCATTCTGTTTTGATTTGCATTTCAACGTTTCAGCGGAACAGTGTTTCATTTCAAATTTTGTTTCAACTCAAAACCACTGTTCCGTTTCATTTTGTTGAAACAGTTTAGTTGTTTTGACAATGTTTCAATGTTTCACCCATAGGCTATAATGAGGAACCTTGAAACAGCTTATAACTTGGTCATTTCTGGTGTGATTTGGATGAAACTTGCAGGAATGGTAGCCCTTCTAAGGACATGAGGCCTGCCATGTTTCAGGGAGATAGGTGCAGGGTTTTGGGGGGAAACAGCACCTCAAAATCTTGAAAGCAAAACTTATGTTATATGTATGTGTTAAGCCACAGCAGGGTCAAAACTGCAGGCATTCTAGGCTCTGCTGAAGCCACAAAGCCTGCCAGCTTTCAAGGAGACAGGTGCAGGGATTTCAGGGAAACTGCACCTCAAGCTGCTAACTAGCAAAACTCGTGACATAGGTGACACTGTGTGTGTGTTAAGATGCAGCAGGGTAAAACCTGCAGGCCTGCTAGTCCCTGCTGAGGCCATGAAGCCTGGCAGCTTTCAAGGAGCTAGGTGCAAGGGGAGTCTGGGTTCTGGGGCCCTGCACCTCTGGCTGCTGACTCGTGACATGGGTGGGTGACACTGTGTGTGTGCGTGTTAAGTTGTGCCCTGACTCAAGTGACACCAAGACAGAAAGCAGGGCAGTTCAAACAATGCTGCCTTTTATGCAGTTTTTCCATCCTTCCCCCAGAGCACTGGGATTGGAAGAGACCTCAGGAAAGGATGATAGTCCCTGGCTAACTACACAGTTAATAATGAGCGCACTCCTTTCCCCTCCACCCCCCCTTCCCCTCTCTTCTCCCTCCCTTTTCTTACTTCAGTTTCTGTTTCCCTGCAGGCAAGCCTAGCTTAAGTTTCGAAACTCGAAATATTTTGTAAAGTTCAGAAAGTTTTGACTTGCCTTGTTTCATTTTAAGGCTGTTCCGAAGCTCTCTGTTTCATTTCAGTTTTGTTGTTTTGAGCTCAAAATGAGTCAAAACAGCAGCAAAACGAAACTGCCAGCAAAATTTCACACAGTTCTACTGGTAAGGCCTCACCTGGAGTATTGTGTGCAGGTTTGGGTCCCACACTTCCAGAGCAAGTTAAACAGACACTTGACTGAGATGGTGTCATGGAATGCCATACAGAGGGTACGTGCTTAGGACTGCAGCAGCCTTGTCTAGTCTCTGAAAGTGCCTCTTGAAGCCAGCACACTTTAGTTTCTAGAAAAACAAGGGATCCCAAACTCCTTCCCACTCTGAGACCCCAGCCTTTGATTTCTTACCTTTCCTGTATCTCTCTGGGCCTGACTCAAGGAGTTATCATCGAGTTCTGCTCCTGAGAGATGGACTTGGACTTCTGGTGGGGTGGCCCACAATTCCAAGCAGCACAGCAGACAGTCTCTTCAGGAAAGGCATTTACTGGGGCAAAGGGCCCAGCCAGAAGTTCTTTGTCATGGGTGTCTGGCAGTTCACCATTGTTGACAGGTCAACAATGCCATTCAAGGCTGCATTGATGCTAAAGGATCATTTTGTTTCATCTTGCATACAGCAGCCTTTGGCATGTAATTCTTCATTTATTGTGCGTAGACTAAAGAAGTAAACTGAATCAAAGGTTTGGAATTGACTGCCACTGGAGGTGGTTCAAGAACCTACTTCAAATGCCTTCAAGAGACATTTGGATGTTTGTCTTGCTAGGATCCTATGACCCCTGCTGACTTCCTGCCCCTGGGGCAGGGGGCTGGACTCAAAGATCTTCCGAGGTCCCTTCCAACCCTAATGTCTATGAAATCTATGAAACTATAGTCTACAACCTGAATATAGTTGATCTGCAATAAACCTGTCATCTTTCATAGATAATTTAGTCAGGAATGATGCCTTGAGCAAGGGACTTGACTGATGGCTAGAAAATGATATTTAGAGATTTACTTTTAGGTACTGGTTTGTGGTTAGAGTATACATTTCATTAAACCAATGGTCCAGGTGAATGGCAAAGGGTTTAATTGGTTTCTAAAAGTCTGTGACAAAAATGTCACATTCTCAGCCTTTGAGGCATACACCATGTCTGAAGATGACAAACAACAGGTGTGGGAAATTGAAAACATGCAGACAATGTTCCATAACAACATAGGAACCTGCGAAATTGGTATCAGGTCACAGTGACCAGTTACAAACCCCCTGAGACGTCTTGTTTTGGGGGAATGCCCAAATTAAGACACTGGGAAATGACCAAATTAAGATGCACGCATGTGATATGTTTGAGAAATACAAAATTATGCTGACAAAACAGAAATGTGGACAGTATGATGACCACAGAGAAACCAAACAATGGTTCCCAGAAATGAAGAAAAAGAACACAAAAGGGGAGCTTTCAGAGCACCAGGGGGGGATCCCAAGGCCACCATGGGTAGAAGGCACACCACTGACCCGTCTTGCCCACCCAAGAGGTTGGGGGGGAACGGAGGGACGGGACATTGGCCCTTGACGTCCAAGATTGCTGATATCCTTCAAGTAAAGAACCACAAGGTGGCACTCGCATCCTGGCCAGGCACACCACTGTTCTTGTGAAATCCTGGAACTGGTGGATAAGCATCATTGCGGGTTGGGGGATATTTTGTTTTCTTTGTCTGCATTATTCTTATCTGCTGTGACTATAGTGGAGTGCCCTCTGTTCCCAGTAACCTTGGATTCCTTCATTGGAGATCCTTTGCTGCTCTGAAATCCTTCCATTGTATTCTTTATCTCCTCTGATAACTCTTCATCACTGGGTACTGTTCACTGGTTTCCCTGTGGTTTGTCATACTGACCATGTTCTGCTATCATATTCCTTCGTTTCAACAAACTCATCACATTCACATATCTTAATCTGGGCCTTTACTTGTCTTCTACTTTGGTCTGTCCACCAAAACCAGAAATCCCAAGGTACTGCTGTTGAGAACTGTGACCTAATGTTACCTAATTTTATGTTATGCAACACCATGGTTCCATTTCCCAGCCTCTGTGTCTGGCTTCAGACACAGTGGGCCTTGAAGGAAACTGTGTCACAAGCACGGGAGTTATCCTGTGTCACAAACACAGGCTTTTTGAAACCAATTAACCCTTGCAATTGCCTGTGACCATTATTCTAATACATATCTACTTTACCTACAAGCCATTTCCTAAAAGCAAACCTCTAAATACCATTTTCTAGCCATCAAGGACTGTGTTGTAAATCCAGTGCCAGCATTGACTAGATGGCCTCATGAGATCCGTCCAGTCCTATTTTCTTATGATGCTTTGAAATGCAGTTCCTGTCCTAGTAGATTATAATGAAGTTCAGACATATACACTGTGAAAGAAAGCAGTCTAGAATTTGTGGTGTTCTGTGAAGCTTGATTGGTTTAAAAAGAATTCTAAATATGAGGGAAAAACTCATTAAGAGTGGGAGAAGTTTGCAAATGGGACATTGAAGAGGAATATTTCAATGAAGTGCAGGTAGCAGAGAAGGAGTAAGAGAAAAGAGAGACAACAGAAGTTTTGGCAGGGTCAGAGTTGTGTAGCATCTTTAAATATGGGGCCAAGAAATATAAACATAATGCTGAAGAAGAGAGAAAGTCACTACAGATATTTGTACAGCAGAATGATCATCAGAGCAGTTAATAAAGTCAAAAACTTCAGAATGGATTACTGCCATTAAATAGTACCATTATTTAATATAAATTATTATCATTTAGTATTTTGGCAGAACCTAGAGGTCTAACTGTGAAAACATAGTGCATGCGTGGAACAAAAAGATTTCTTCCTTAAAAGTTCTGGGAATGGACATTTAAAAAAACCTTGGGTGGGGGAGGTTTTTGGACTCTGTGCTGCCTGAAAGAGGTGAGGAGCTATGAATATATTCTTTGTAAACAAATGGGATCATGTCAGAGATACCAGACTCTATCATCAATGTCTTTTCCTTTTCAAAACAGTCTGCAGGCTCCTGAAATTTGACTAACTACCCAGGTCAAAAGGTCTAATTATGTTATTTGTAATGTGCCTCATTTATTGCTTTCAAAATAAATTGATATCTTGATAGTCTCTTGATAAAAAAATATGTTACATAAATAACGAACAGGGTGTATCCTTCTTGATGTAAAACCAGTAAGAGTTCTTCACTATAGTAAACTTACACTTGGCAGTGAATTTGAGATGTGAAATTTAAAAATTACATCACAAGGACTTAGTGGTTTCTAAATTGTAAAATTGTGAGCCAACCAATTACTATAATAAATCAATAACTGCTTAATTCATGAAGCACACATCATATTGTTAGGGAAATTATAGGTTTCTTTTTATGCCATGGTGTTGGCTTTGCAAGAGTTAACAGAATAATGCAATGTGAAAACACAAAAAAGCTCTTGAAGTGTTCCTTATATACACAGATGCATTTTTTTGCATATGATCTATAATGGGTGGGCAAAATACAGTTTGCAGGCAATATCTGGCCTGCAAAGAGATTTTGTCCAGCCAACAGCAGGTCTCTCATCCTTGCCTAGCCCAGATACAGGGGGCAGGCTGGGCCATGTGATGTGTGGCTGGTTGCACCACCTCCAGACATGCAGCAGGGCTGGGGCAGCACTGCAGCCAGACCCCACTTGCCAACAGCCCCAATCATAGTGGCTCCATCCAGCTGCCATTACCAGTGTTGCCACCGCTGTCTGACCCAGCCCCGCTGCCATAGCACCCAAGCTCATCTGCTCCACACCCACCACCGAGTCACTTAATGGAGTGGCAGGCAAACAGGTTCTAGCTCAGGACCCATGTGAGTAGGGCATGCTCAGCCAGGTGGATGGAATGGGGCAGGGATCAGTGTCCAGCAATGAGACAGGTAGGCAGGGGCTGGGATTGTGGTGCAGTAACAGTGGGGACAGTGTGGGGATGGGACCCAGGGCAGAGCCATAATCTGCTGCTTGCATGTTCCTGTGACAGGTGCTGGTTCCATGGGCAAGGTCATGTGAGGAGCAGATTGTAGCTTTTTCCCTGGGCCCTGGCCCCACCCACTCATCCTGATTCCAGACATCACTCCCCACCCTCCGCTGGCCCCATCCCGTCCACCTGGCCGAGTGCAGGATTGCTAGGTGGTGACAGCACGGGGCCAGGCCCCAGGCAGAACCACTTCAGGAGTTTTGGTGAGCTTTTGCAGGCCAGGGTCAGGGGTGCCAAACCAGTGCAGCAGGAAGGGGTGATGACCCAGCACTCCAGCCCAAAGGATTGCACACTCCTGGTCTATAATATTAAATGTGGTTTCTTTTTTTCCTCATTTCATTTTGAAAAAAAAAAAACTGCTTGAAGAGGTGGTTGTCTGGTTGTCACTGAAGTAGTAACAGATGTATTGTTCTTCAGTTTTCCCAAATGTATATTTTTGTATCTTTGTACACGAGTAATCTCATCCCACTCCAGCTGGGTTGAAAAAACAACTCCTCATGACCTTTGTGAATACTCCTTTTCAATCTGTTCTCTCAAATACTGGCTAAATTCACCTTGATGAAATGCTATTGATGTCAGTGGAATATCACCAAGGATGAGTATGGCCATATGTATTAATTCTCAGGAAACTTTCCATGCAGTAGAAAGTATTTCCTTTCTGTTTATCTATTTTAACAAAGTGAAAAGTCAAAATATTAATTATTATTAATTAAAAGTGGAAAGAAGAAGAGAATAAAGGAAATGCAGGCTTCACTGGAGTGACAGTGTTAGTCATGTCTCTAAAAAAAATAAATGTGTCAATATTAACAAAGGAAAGAATAATGGTCTAATTAATATTTGCATTTCTTTGTGTGTAGTTTTTTCAGGCACTTATTTTTTACTAGGGATACGAAGTGTCAGATTGCACCCAAGATTTAAAAATTGAAGCAGAGAAAGTCCTGTGGAGTGCAGTTTGGTTCCAAATAGGGAAAACTGGCCATATGAAAATGAACCCTTTTTAAAATCTTTATTTCCTATCTCCTTTTCCTCTGCCCTTGCTTCACATGTGAAACTGAGTTCTATTCTACTGAGATTCACTAGTTCGTATACCACCCAGTGGGAGTGACAAATAGGGCTCTAATTGTGGAAATCTCATACTGCAAATGGAGTAATTGTGATGTAAAGAATCTTTGAATTATGTTGCTTTGGTTACACAGGAACAAATACATTTTTTTCTACTTTCATTCCAACATGAAAATAATTTTTTCTCAAGTGTTTGTATAGGAGTCAAAAGAAAAAGGGTGGATGTACTATTAATTTATTTTTGTGGTAGGTAAATGTAATATACCAAGGAAACTATTATATGATTTCATAAGGATACTGTTGGCAGTGTTTTTGTAAACCCCCCAAGCACAACAGATAGATTTTCTATAAACATTATGAACATATTGCCCAAATCAATGTGTGGCCTATATAAGTTTACATATTAGATATTTCAGAATTCATTCTCAAAGGGGTAATATGCTCACTTAAAGTATCACTGTCTAGAAATTTGACAGCACGGGAAAAGCAGATGCTCCTAGCCCCCACAGCCACATGCCAGTATAAACAATAAGGATTTGCTTCACATGTTGGTCATGTCATGCAGGATCCTATCCTAACTGAAAAAAATAAGAGCAAAACATTCATTTGAGGCCATTACTTTTTCATAGATCCTGTTTACATAATCAAAGAGAAGATTTTGTTGTAATAGCACTTG
>JAGPOW010000261.1:61138831-61149893 GCA_030014935.1 Caiman crocodilus | reverse complement strand
CTTGACCAGATGCAAGTGCGTCCCTTCATCTTAATGGGCAGCTTACTATGCCTAGGCTGCAGTTTCTCCCTTCCCTCCTGCAGCTAACCCCTGTTCAAATGCCTGGGGCTCTTTCTGCTGCAGTCTCTCTCTTGAAGTAACAGAAGCCTCTGGCTCCCTGTTATACCCATAGACTGGATCTGGCCCATGGACCAACCTGGCATCACTCATCTGGCCTGTGAGATGAAAAAGTTGGGCACCACTGTTCTATGCCATTTACCACTTTATGAGAAAGAAGGGATTCCTGGAGAGGGTCTTGTTTCAGTGATCTTTAATAGTCACAATGCTGTTTGAGGGACTTTACAAGTAGCTGTACCTTAGAAAAATTCCATTCTTGCTTTTACCTGAGAGTGAATTGACATCTGGGAGCCCTGGTCTTGATGGTACACATAAGCAGTATAAGGTACACACAAGCTTCCTTATTCTTGCATCGAGTGCAGATTATAACACCTAATGACTGTAGCCATGAAGATTCAGTGAGTGAGTTAGTCACTCCTGTTAGAGAGGGGAAGAAGGAAAGCCTATATTAACATGTTCCTTGTATGGAACATGGAGCCAGATCTGTACAGTAGCCACCTAACTCTTGAGCATGGATCCCATGAGCATAGATAGGAAGTATGTGCATGGAGGAAGAGAACCTTAAGATGAGCAACTTCAGGAGTTATGTTGTTTGATTTCTTGTTTATCAAATGCTCAGTCTCCTAAAGTAATGTATCTACAAGTGAGGATGCCAAGTGCCTTGTTAATGCAGAATTTAATGTACTGCAACGGTGGTGTCAGATAATTAGCTTGACAGCATAATAGATTTTCCAATATAAACTATTTTTTTTGTATTATTTATATCAGGCATTATAGACTATAGACTTTTGCTGAAGTTAAAATCAGTCCAGAAATAAAGCCTCAAAGTCTAAAGCATGGATGTAATTATTGCTCAGAATTGTCTCTAGCTTACTTGTTTTTAGTGTTCTTCCCTCACTGATTTCCTTCAAGAAATTCTGATTTCCTTTGAGAAAAATAACTTGGCAGGGATCATTAACACCCATAATTTGTTCAAGAAAGGCAATGTGTTATGGAGAGGGGATTTTCATAAACAAAGGTTCTTTCAAATAACTTTTACAGCATTTGACTGTTTGCTGACTAACTTTTCTATCAGCCAGCATTTCATGTTTGTACCAGCTTATGTACTTTATGTGCTCTTATGTATATATGTACACTGTTTCTGGAGCAAATATACTATACACCAATATGGAAAAAATATTATATTTACCTATGAAGACATGGTTTCCGAAGAACTTATAATTCTTATTTTTCAAAATCACGTCTGGACTGTTCGATTAGTTTTCTATTAAGACTTTCTATATTATCATATTAAAGGATCAAAATCTTGCAAGCAAAAAACACGCCAAGGATAGTGAAGAGGGATGAGGATTCAGACACATAACATGAAACGTGTATTTAAACAGATACATTTGCAATTTTGTGTCTAATTATATATAGAAAGAAAAAAATAAATGCCAAGAAACATTTGGCCCTAAGTATCTTCTTAGAATCTGATTTTTTTTTATTATTGCAAAAGTGGTTTGTAAGGTAAGATTTAAAAGAAAGTGTAGTTGCTTTATTTAATTGAATCTTCACAATAAACCTGTAACATATATTTATCTAGTGTGTCCCTTCTGCTAGGCCCCAGATGGCAATATGGGTGTTATTGCACATGAATTTAAATACATGTTAAAGGCCCTTAAACCAGGAGTGTCCACACAGTAGGGCAAAGAAACATATGCTAAGGGCCCTCTGAGTGTCTTAGAGGTAATCATCTTCCATCAAGAATGATCTCTAACTGGTTTTAGGTAATTTGTGTTGCAATCACGTGGCTGTTCCACAGGCCCAAAACCAGTTGGGAGCACTCCTTCAACATCCCAGAAGACACTGTTCCCAGCTGCTCTATCTTTCTCCACAGTGACAGTAGAAGAGCGCCTAACTGTCAGAATCCCTCCATCCCTTCCCATTCCAGGCTCTTTGTGGCCCCTGGGGTTCCCCTTACCCCCCCCATCCCTTGGGACTCCCCATCTACTCCTGTCCTCTTACCCCTGAGGACTCCTGTCCCCCTCCATCTTCCTGACTTTCAGGATGCTCTCGCCCCCTGTGACCTCCAATGTACCTGCATAGTCAGCACTGACCTAGGGGATCAGGCAGGGAACAGGAACCCTCCTGCATGGCCATTCCTGTTACCACCCCCCAGGCAGCTATTGCTTTCCAGGCTGATCTCAGCCGAAAGAGTGGCAGCAGAAGAAGCATTGCTGGGTTTTCCTTCCCTGTTTGCTCTGCTGGGACAAAGCTGTGAGCTGCAGATGAGCTGGACACTGTCAGGGGGCAGTGAGTGGGGATCTGAGGGGCTACCTGATCTAGGCCAGTGGCAAGGGCAGGTAGCATGGCAGGTTCAATCTGGTTTACTTGTGGGTGGGAGCAGGCAGCATGACAGGCCTGATCTGGGAGGGGAGGGTGGGCAGCATGGAGGGCTTAATCCAGTTCGGCAGTGGGGAGCAGGCAGCATGGCAGGCCTGGTGTGGGGTTGCCACAAGTGGGGTAGGTGGTGTAGCACCAATCCTGGCAGGGGGGCCGGATTGGGTGCCACTCCCCCAACCTGGATTGCCCCTCCCCCCCGTGCCACCTGCCCTTCCTCATACCCCTAGATTGGATGCAGGGAGACAGGCCAAAGGTGTCCATTTAACACCCCTCCCCAGCAGTTCCCAGCACACCTGGAGCTCCCAGCACTATGCTGACTGAGCAAGGAGGGAAGAGGAACCTGCTGCTGCTAGAACTGGCACCACTGCCAGTCTCTGAGCTGGGTTTAGCCTTGAGAGCAGTAGTGGTTCGGCAGCAGTAGTGGTGCTTGGGCAGGCAGGTCCCCCTTTCCCATGTGCTCACCCAAGACAGTGCTGGCAGTGTTTGTAAGCCAAGGGACGTGGGGTGGAGTGGGGTGGAGATGAGCTGGGAGTGCTGGAGGGCAGAAGAGGAGCCCTGAGGGGCAGGGAGGGAGCTTCAGGGGTGACTGGCTTGATCCAGGCTGGCAGGGGTAGAATTGCAGTGGACTAGATATGGGGGATTAAGTGGGGGGAGAGGTGGGCAGCAGGGACCTGCCAGCCCTCAGCTGCCCATAATCTGGGCCACCTACCCTGCCCCTGAAAGCAGGCAAGCTGGGCAGGCACAGAGCAAACTTGGCTTCAAACCCTGCCCCTGCTTGCCAGCTCCCTAAAGGCAGTTCACAGGACTGCATGTTACAGGGGTATTAACTGTTAACAAGTGTCTGCTCAAACCATGTGCTAATTTTAATAGCAATTAACATTAGTATATTCTAAACTGCTAAGTTTAATGTGTATCAAGGCCCTAGTGAGGATTCTGGGAAAATTTAGAGGTGTAACACCAACTTTCCAAATCTAGCTCAAGCTTCCACCCAGAAACCTGGGAAAACAAGTTTGAACTGGGTGTTCTGAGATGAACAAACTTCCCCACTTGCAAGGGATATTCAACTAGAAAAGGGTTTATTACAGGTGGAAAAGAGACCAATAGACAACATTAATGACAATCTTAACTATTAAATGTTACTGTTTCATAGTAATGGTTTGAACCCCCCAAATAATTAACAGTCTTAGTTACCAGCGAATCAACCCAGGGGAGCTATTATCTATCCCACTCAGTTCGGAAGGGAGACTTACTCAGGGCTGCTGTCCAGGGACTCTCCTGCCTATGCCAGCCAACGTCGTAAGTAGAGAGGCCCACACTGGAGGCTGTGTGAGGCTGTGCGAGGCTGTGCAGCTCCTTGCTGTCAGGGGTTGCCACGCTGCTCTAGGGGCTCTACACTTATGCCAGCCAAAGTAGCAAGTGTTGGTTAAGGAAGTCCACATTGGAGTTGCCACCACTTTGCTGGGGATCACTAGAATGACCATTGAGGACCATTGCTAGGGATTGCTTCTTGGATTACTACTCTGGCTGCTGCCAATGGGAGTTGCTGCCAGTCCTCCATGTCATCACTATGGGGTGCCACTATTCTTCCACCAGCCCTCTTCAGATTGCTATGCCAACCCAGCCCTTTCAGACCATGACCTACTTTAAAGCAAGTTCAGGAATTTTTCAGCTCTTTTAGACATAGTGAGTATCATGCTTCTACCTGGGTTCAATTTGTGCTTAACAAGCACTTTTACTTGAAGGAGCTGATGAGCCACAAGGCCATTCAAAGAGTCTCTCCTCTTCCCCATATACATACTGATTCTGCAATAAAACTGGAAGCTGTCCCATTGCAGATCTCTGCACAGCTCAGTGAGGGGCTGACCTTTTAGTGACTTTTGTGTCACTTTGCATTAGCAACCGTTTTGTGCCTACAAATTTCAGCCTTTTGGAAGGGAGGGCCTGTGGACACAAAATCTGATCCATCTGCCCTTTACAGTTGCACACTTTAACCCAGATAGGGGTTAAAGTGTAACCCCTAGGCCTACAGACAGTGAAAACATGCACAACTGAAATTGCATAGTAATGATGGTCATATATAGTCACCATTTATAGAACACAACCATAACTGAACATGCATAACATAAGAAAGATTGTATCAAGAAATATCATGGTAATTTAATGCAAACAAAATCTGATGTTGAGAGGTAAATCAGGGTTGTCCCACTTCTAAGCAACTGGGGGCTGTGCGTTCCTCAGGCCGCACCAGTGTCGGCCACATGCTGTGCGGACCATGAGCCCCCAGGCAATATGCTGCATGTGTATAGGTGCCCCCCACTCCTTTCCCAGCACTGCACACAGATGGCCTGAGTGATAAGGGCAGTGGAGACTAGGAGCTGCATGTTAGTCTCCACAGGTACCAGTTGGATAGCCCAGGGTATGCAATTAGGCCATGGAGAAGCTGACTTTAGAGGTAGGAAGAGAATTTAAGATTTCCTAAGCCACAGGCTTGATCCTGTGCTTAGCACTATTCAAGTAATTATGAGTTTTTGTTTGAATCACTAAACTGCTCTTTTCAGGCACTGGTGCAGTGACAGTAACTAACTTCCATGGTGATGATCTGGTACCAATCCAAAGCTGTAACTAATTTTTGTATACACCTGTTCCTGGTACTATGGTTTAATGGGATATAACAGGCAGATCTGGATCACCGTTGGACAGGACATATAGGACATTATGTCCAAGTAAAACATCAATGCAATTTTTGTCAGATTCACTGTCAGAGCTCATGCAAACAAAGAAATTGGGAGAGAGTGTGGGCTTAAGGGGAACATGGCTTTTAAAAGATTTTGTTTATAAACAGTAACCCTCTGATATTTATAATTTGAATTGTATGTCATGGAACGGGTAAATCCATAATCATGTCCATTGTTAAGGTGTTTTGGAAGGTATTCTATATCTTTACAGTGGCCCAAATGTTAGTTTAGTAAGAGAATAATTCTACTATTCTTTCTCAAGCAAGTCTACTGCTTACTTGACATGGGGGGACTACAGAATTTACCCCTCAAACCCACTTCAACTTATTGCTTTGTATTTCTATCTCCATCTCTTTTAAAATGGATTGGCATACCAATCCAGGAAGATGTGAGAGACAAGGGAGCATGGTATGACTGAAGGATGAAATGACATGTAGTTTGGCTACCACTGCAAAGAAACCTTTGATTGAAATGAAATATGAGGAAGGCACAAGAACAATCACAAGAAACTATTATGGATCTCTAGGGGCAGAATGAAAAGACAGACTAGGAAACGTGTAAGCAGATAGAGGAAGCAGCTTGTAAAAAAAATTAGAAAACTAATCATATGAAATAGATTCAATACAAATCTGAGACTTAACTGTACCATCCCATATGGGATTTAAGGTGGGAAAAATTTTAGTATGGATTTTCTACTACAGTATGAATATTTTAAGATATCACTGCAAAAATAGATGCACATCTTTGCTCTTTTAAATACCAGAGAAGTTATAAACATAATCTATATGTTTATATGGTATAAAATCACAGAAAGGATTGAAGGAACCTCAGAAGGTGATCTAGTCCAACTCCCTGCTCAAAGCAAGACCATCGCCAACTAGATTATCCCAGCCAAAGCTTTGTCCAGCTGGGTTTTGAAAAACTCCAAGGATGGAGTTTTCACCACCTCTTTTGGTAACCTGTTCCAGTGTTTTACTACTCTCCTAGTGAGAAAATTCTTCCTAATATCTAACCTAAACTTCCCTTGCTGCAACTTGAGACTGTTGCTCCTTATTATGCCATCTGCCACCACTGTGAACAGTCTAACTGCATCCTCTTTTGAACCCCTTGTCAGTTAGTTGAAGGCTGCTATTAAGTCCCTTGTCAGTCTCCTTTTCTCTAGACTAAATAAGACCATTTCCCTCAGTTTTTCCTCGCAAGTCATATCCCACAGCTCCTGAACCATTTTTGTTGCCCTCCACTGGACTTTTTCTCCAATTTGTCCAGATCTTTTCTGTAGCGGAGGACCCAAAACTAAACCTAGTACTACAGATGTGGCCTCACCAGTGCTGAATAGCGGGGAATAATCAGTTCCCTTGACCTACTGGCAACACACCTACCAATGCAGCCCAGTGTGCTGTTAGCCTTCTTGGCAAGAAGGGCACACTCCTGGTTCATATTCAGCTAACTGATTCCACTGTAATCCCCATGTCTTTTTTCTGCATGGCTGCCACCTAGCTAGTCAGTCCTCAGCCTGTACCAGTGCATGGGATTGTTCTGGCTGAAGTGCAGGACTTTGCACTTGTCCTTGTTGAACCTTATGGGAGGTTCAACAATTTGGCCCAATCTTACAATTTGTCTAGGTCACTCTAAGTCCTAACCCTACCCTCCAGCATATCTACTACTTCCCTCAGCTTAGTATCATCTTCAGACTTGCAGAGGGTGCACTCTATGCTATCTTTCAGGTCGTTGATGAAGACATTGAAAAAAAACAGCCCCAGGACCGACCCCTGGGGCAATTCACTTGATACCAGCTGGCAACTAGACATCAAGCCATTGATTACTATTCTCTGAGCCTGATGATTCAGACAGTTTTCTATCCACCTTACAATCAATTCATCCAACCCATACTTCCTTAGTTTGCCAGGGAGTAAGTATGGGAGACTGTATCAAAAGCATTGCTAAAATCAAGGTAGACAACATCCAATGGTTTCCCCGCAAGCACAGAGCCAGTCATCTCATCATAGAAGGCAACCAGGTTGGTCAGGCATGACTTGTCCCTGGTGAATCCATGCTGACCATTCCCAATCACTTTTCTCCTCCAAGTGCTTAGAAATGAATTCCTTAAGGATCTGCTCCATGATTTTTCTTGGGACTGGGTTGAGGCTGACTGGATTGTAGTTCCTGGATTGCCCTGATTTCTCAGAGAGTATGAGAGCACCTCTCCTGTTGCCCCCTCCTGCTTTCTCTTCCTCCAGGTCTCCCACTTCCCCACTTACCTCAGGCCTTTGGTCTCCATCCCCTGGCAAACCTAGTTTAAAGGTCTCTTCACTATGTTAGCAAGCCTGTGTGCAAAGACACTCTTTCCTCTCTTCATCAGGTAGATCCATAAGAGGTTTAATCAATAAGATGTGTGTATCAGGAAATGTTCCTTCTATTCTTTGCAACCGTGGCATTCATCTTTTCCTAAAGTTATTCCTGTTTATGTTGTAAATACCACTAATCGCAATTTAGCAGTGATTGAGCCCTCACTAGTCAGGGGAAGGCGTGCCACTGATCTTAATGGGAGTTGGATGGGGCCCTTTGGGGACAGATCTTCAACTGGTGTAAATGTTCACAGCTCCACTGGGGTCAGCGTAATCATGACAATTTTCACCAGTTGAGGCTCTGTGCTCTCAACTGTGGAATATCTGGTGGATAATTTCTTAAATCAGCATTAATGTTGCAATGGCATTCAGTTAGGGACTTGGATAGTACACAGAGAAAAGAACTGAAATAAATTGTTGAGCATGTCTAAGGCACCATCATGTTTAGAAGTAGTATTTGCAAACAAAATTAAGATGGATAAGAAATCAGGTTTGCTGCAGCTTCTGTGTGTGTTTTCAATAATCAAAAATGAACTGTTACCTTTGGCAGTGAGCCATGGAAATCAGAGGGTGTAATCTAATAACTAGGAAATTAGGAACTATAAAATATTCTAAGTATGCAAGGGAATAAACATATGAGATAGATTACTGTAAAAACAAAGCAAACTAGTAAGACAGCTTCTAGGCACTGAGTGAGACTGAGCAGGGAAATTAAAACCAGCTTAATCTGCTTTTTGTAGGATTTCTTCAAACCAAGCCTCATTTGATAACCTAAAGCCTAAACTACTTCAAAATCAAGGCTCTGTAGATCAGTTTCAGTCTGAACAGTTTCCTAGTTATGTATATAGGTACTTTTGCAGTATCTCAGCCATGCATCTATTTAGCCAATCCAACCAGGGAACTGTAAATATTGGAGAAGAGAACGTTAAACCAGAGAACATGGTGGGCGTGTTCACACATGAACATTTAATGTGCAGTAGCCCAATTTAAGGTGCATTAAGGGCATGTGTCTACACATGTGCACCCTTAATGCACCTTAAAAATGGTGATTTTAGGCTGTGCGAGCCTAAATTTAATACCTGCATACAGAGATGACCCGAGCAGGGTGTGGGACGCAGGGCAAATCAGCCTGTGTGGGGCCCCACCCCTGGATGCGAGGAAGCTGATGACAGATTTGGGGGGAGGGGGGAGAAGGGGAAGGTGCCAAGTGGCCAGAGGCACCAGATTCACCAGCGAAATCAGTGGCGGGGGGTACCAAGTAGCCAGATGTGAAGCTGGCAGCAGCGCAGAGTTACTGTGCCACACTGCCTGGCTCCACAGGGCCTTCTAAAGTGTGGGGCTGGGCTGGTCACCCCAATTTGTCCCCTCCTAGGGATGGCCCTGCCTGCATAAGGTGGGTATAAAGTATTTATGCACAAATAGCGAAGTCACATTAGTAAACATGTAGATGCACTAATATGCATTAACATCATGTGTGTCCATTGACTTGGGACAAACCTTACTGTGCATTAGAGTAATGTGCATTAAATTTAGTCATGCATAAAAGCACATGTAGACACAGCTATGTAGGAACCAACATAGTGAACAGAGCACCAAACTGATGTGTTTCTAAGCAGTAAGTAGCTTAGAAAGAATTATCAAGCATTGTTGTTGATCTACAAGTCATGATTGTAAGGTGAACTATGACCAGTTTTGTGGCAGATAAGATGGATACAGTTGTCTGAATTGTCCCACAGGAAGGGAGAGATCTTTTTTCAACCAGTTGCAGCAAGGAGTCAAGAAAGATCTCAATGCAGCATGATGACTAAGAGTAAGATATAAGAGTAGAAGTTTTTTATAGGATATTTCTTTCCACCCCTGCTCTGTTTTTGGAGCTGAAAACAGAGTGTTTGGTGATTAGTAGCATCAAAAGCTACAGAGAATTACAGGTTAAGCATTTCCTCACCTTGTCTCTGGAGAGGAGAAAGTATTATCAAACAGTGGGAGCATCTACATCTGCATTAAGGCACCTTTTCTAATGTGCATTAAATTCAGTTCCTCTTGGTGTTTTTACATGTGCTCCAGGAATGGGGGGGGTTCTTCAATTATAGTGTCTCCAAGACAGCTCTAATTAAAGAATCTGGAGTGGCTCATGTATCAGCGTCCCAATGCTTCAAAATGGCAGTGGGAGTGCTTTATCTAAAACTCTTCCAATGAGCTTTATTTAAACTGCCCCTGCTAGAATTTTGAAGCATGGGAATGCTGATACATAAGACACAGAGGCTGGCTAGAGTGCAGTAGTTACAGCACGTCAGAGCAGCCTCCCAGTTGATATACAGGCACCCCACAATGTGAGGTGCTAAAGAAATCTGCATTAGGCTGCTTTAATGTGCAGTAATAAATGCACATGGTTTTTATGTGATGCTTAATGTGCAGTAGCCTATTTTACTGTGCATTAGCATAATTACATGGTTTTTTATGTGACGCCTTAATGCACAGTAAAATAGGCTACTGCACATTATAGCATATTTGTAGACATTCCCAGTGACTACTTTCTCAGTACCATGCTCTGGCCTGAATCCTGAGTGAGAGGGAGCTACGATTTGGCACCTAAAATGTGCCACTGAAAATTATTATTTGCTAACTTGTGAATTAGCAACTTTAGGTTGTGAGAAACTGCAATAGTTTCCACATTTCCTAGTATCAAGGGAATGTTTCTTGTCCTGGTGTCAGTTTCTGGTGGACATTGAATTCATTGTAGAAGATGGTGATTTTGTATTAGGTAAGAAAATTCTTCACTTCCTTCTCACATTTCTGGGTCTAGATTGAGTGTAGATAATCCAGGCCATTTGTGAACTGGAAAAGGTCTGCTGATTTTGATGTCTTTGACTGTTTGACAGTAGAGAGGTTGGCTTTCTATTGCCTTTGCACAGCTTGTACAGGACTGTAGAAATTCACTGCATCTCTCCTTACCAGACTGTACTTTTTGCCACACAAACTTGTTTTCCTCCTACTTTTCCTGAGGATACCTCACTTTTATTATACCAGTAATCAGGGAATATATGTACCACTTGACTTACTCTTGTTTGGGAAGAGTTTTCTAGTAGAAAATTAGTAGATTTCTCTTACTTTGCAACAGGAAGACATGTTCTTTTTAGTTTGTATGCTTCTAATTCTGGCAGGAAGAGGAAGTGGTTTGAAAAGCTTTGGGGGTATTGAGCTGATTCTTGAGTGTCTTAGGCCTGATCAGACAAGGTTTTTTGGTAAATCTGATCTCTTTTATTAGACCAACTTAAATAGTTGGAAAAATTCTTCTTAGCAAACTTTTGGGTACAAACACCCTTCATAGATTATCATAGTATCATAGTATCTAGAGTCGGAAGGGACCTGGGCAGATCATCCAGTCCGACCCCCTGCCTTGGCAGGAAAGAGCACCGGGGTCAGATGACCCCGGCAAGGTGCTCGTCTAACTTCCTCTTAAAAATCCCCAGGCTAGGAGCC
>JAGPOW010000261.1:61111815-61125626 GCA_030014935.1 Caiman crocodilus | reverse complement strand
GCTCTTCCGATCTGGGATGTCTGGCAAGGGATGCTTCCCCCTTTCCCTTCCAGGCACACTCCAAATGGAGACTGTGCAGGCCAGGGTTGGGGTTTGGAGACTGAGCCAAAGTTTGACTCTGATCCTGCCAAAAAAAACCCCAAAACTTTCCTGGTAGACTCCTGCATCATTTGGAGCATTGCTGGTGACATTTGTTTTCCTCAGAAGTGCTGAGTTCTCATATGTTATTTTCCTTGAAGATCTTGGAGCTCCCATCTTTGTTAGAGTCAAAGTAAGGAAGCGGATACTTTTACACTTTCTTAAAGTTTGGGTTCGACTCCAAATTTTTACTTTATACACAAATCCATTTAATATACCTCTGCAGACCAAAGTAGATCAGTAACACTCTGACAAACAGTTTTCTGTTGTAACATGTTATAACAAACCTTTTTGCAGGTGTATAAGTACTCAACTATACTCTGTAGCTGATGTGGGAACAAAAGGCCAAGTCCTTGGTCTAAACAGGTTAAATGCAGACATGCCAATCCCATTTCCAAGGTAAGTAGTGTAATCTCTGAAATAGTTGTCTCTCTGTCTGGGATGTCATAGTCAATAGCTCAAGAGCTGTTGCTGAGAATGAAGCAAGGATCCTAAAGGTCTGGCAGAAAAATAACATTGGGATTTTTCCTGTGCACCTGAATTCATTTTCCACAAGAGAATACGCTAAGCGTTCCCTGATTGGGCTTTGTTACAAAAAAGAAAAAACTGTTAACATGTAAGATTCAGAGTGCAGTGGTATTCATGCAACATAATTGTTTGTTGGGCTCCAGAATACATTGTTTATGCTTTTATGCAGAATATACATTTTGATGCATTTGTTACCATAGAACAAATAAGCAAGTAAACAGATAAAGGAGGAAAAATGCATATTCCTTTAAAGTATTAACAAGCAGTTTAAGCCAGTTCATTAATTAGTCTCCTATCCAGTATTCAAAACTATTAGTCAAAAGGCAAGAAGGCAGGGCAGTGTGTGGTACCTTATTATTCAATTATTAAATTGACTTCGTCAATAATTTGCCAACGGAGTACACTTAGATGAGAAATGTTTTAACTCTTTGGACACAAAGTCTTTTAATGCTAACTCTCCCATCAGAGTGCTGCTTGAATACATTGGTGATAGCATGCTCACCCCCTATGCCAGTTTCCCTAGATATAAACCTAAACCCATTGAATCAATGAAAGGACTCTTCAGAACAGCTTTAGACCAGGCAAAAAACATAGCTGAGCAAACCACTTCAGTTTTGCTCTGGGTTACCCAGCTCCTTAAAACACTTGATTGCGCTCAGAGTGACACCGACAAGCTTAGATGAGTATATTGCCTAAGTCTTCTTGGGCAAAAGAAAGGTGCCATGTTCATGATGTAGGTCCTTGGAGGGCAATGTGGAAAAAGGAGTGCATAGTTCAGTAAAATATGGGAAATATGATTTCCTTCTAAAACCCCTCACTGAAGATTCTGATGTCATGAAATGAGACTGAAAATGGGAAGTACTAATTCTAACATTATCTCAGCAGTAAGTTTCATCAATTTCTCGTCAGTTTAGTGCAATTAGTTTCTTAGCAGGGAATGTTTCAATTTTCTTCCCCTCATTCCCACAAGTATAATGGTTCTTTACCATTTTAATAAGTGCAATAAATATGCTCCATTAATGGACCAGGCACTAGAGAATAATGTTATTGCTGAAAAATCTTAACACATATTACAATTAAGAAGGCATGGATTGAAGGTCTTTTTCAAAAGAGCAAGAAACCAAGGCATTTCCCTAGTGCTATTTACTGTCCATGAGGAGTTGATAATCTGGCAGAGATTTTTTTGTTTCCTCAGGTATGCATTTATTTGAATAAGCAAGATTTTCTCAGCCTTAGAACCCACCTGCAATACTTACAAGCTGTTATTGCTTAAAGCAGTGGTCCTCATTCAATTTGAAGCACCCCTCTTTTTACTCAAGACATCCCTCATTCAGCTCAGCCCTTCCATAACTGTTTTGTAAATTGAGTGGCACTGAATTTCAAAAATTAGTTTATATCTTACAGTGCTGAGTTCATTGCAGAGAGGTCAGGCAGTGTGGGCATGGGATTGCCCAGGCAGGGACAAGCTTGAACCTACCCTTATCTACTTATCTTCTCCCACCTCTCTTATCACCCCACACCTTGAGGCACCCCTCAAGGGATCTGGTGGCCCCCCTAGGTGGTGTGTCACCCTGGCTGAAAATCACTGTCTTAAAGTATTAGATTACAACTGCTTCAAAATTGTGAGTTCATCATTCAAAAGTGAAAACGCATGATTTTCTTTGAAATACGTGAACATATGAAAATATGTGAAAATACTATGCATTTTGAAAATCTTGATTAGACACTACTTAGGGAAAAAAATTCTGAAGAACCTCTTCCACTATGCCCAAGAAGCAGGCCATTGTGACTTTCGTAGGTGCTTATCTCTGCTCATCATTTGACATTCTGGCCCCTGTTCAACAAAGCATGTAAGCACAGGTCCTACTAATAATAAAGTACTATTTTTTGTAGTCTTGCTATTTCAATGGGACAGCTATTGTGGACGAAATTAAGGAGGTGCATGTTTACCATATTGGTACCTAAAGGTTTCAAATGTAAACTCTTTTTCTGGCACTGCAGTAAATCTTGAGTGAAACATAATTTCAGGTTATATATAATTCAATATTTTACATTTACCTTTTCTCTTAGTGAAAATAAATTATATGTATGATGGTAATAGGAGTAGAAATTAATACAAAGTTAAATAGAAATCTTTACATTTATTCCTCTTTAAAAGAACTAAAACAATCTCTTTCTAGTGCCAAATGTTACACGTCTGTCATATTTACGCCATTTCCTAAATACAGTTTGGCTTTCATTCACTGCAGGAATCTGCATTTCTGCTTGCTTCAGCCCAGGGGTTTCACATTTGCTGACTATGGACCACCCTGCAATTTGTCAGAGCCTAAGAAAGGACTGCTCTCAGCTGTATAAAACTGTAAATATCCCTAACACTAATACGAATGTGCAGCATAGAGTAGTCTGTGATCTCTGCAGCCCAGCTCCCTTTTTATTTATTTTTAAATATGTATACAGGGACCTGAAAGCCATGTTGTAGAGCTCAGTGGGTTGTACTTGAGCTATCCAAGTTATAAGATACAACTTGCTGACAGCACTCCCTATACATGCCAGTCTTTTTCTTTCTGTGCCCTATACTGTGTAAAAGGTTAACAGTTTAATTAATCTCTCATTATTTCTTGTCACAGTTGAGGCATCTTCAGAGGACTGATAACATCAGAAAGATAGATAACTTCTGATTTATTTGATGAAAAAGAACAACATTTCCTAATGTAGGGCATCACTGACAGCACCAAATGATTTCACTTTGTGAATTGTTAAGACTAACCATCTGGAAGGTTCTTTGGCCAATTTCTTTCGAGCTCATTAGCCAGCTTAGCCCAGACTTTGCTGTTTGCTGCAATCTCATTCATATTTTTATGATATTCCATGGATCAGGTATGTCACGTCTGTCTGCTATGGACTAACGTTATCATTTTGTAAAATGAGAGATACAGATAAGGCAAAAAAATGTTACTTCCATTTAGTTCCCTGGTTTTTCCTTTCCATGGATTTTATGAATTAAATGATGTATCTACTAAAACTCTGAGAATTGTAAATGTATAACTCATTAACATGAAAAATTTCAGTGTCTGATGCCAGAAGCTAATGAGAATAATTGTTTCAGTTAGGCATGAGAGACCCTCAGAAAATGTTAAGTCCTAAAGCAGTATCTCTAAATGAACAAGCTTTGTTTTTATGCATATAATTAATGCAGAACAGGAACAATGGTCTTTCTAGAAGGAATAAATTGGCAAGTATATATAATGTGTCAAACTCCTCCTCTCAGATCTGTGTTCGTCAGAGATATTATTTGAGTTTATACCACTTTCGATTATTGGGCAGCCTGCATCCCAAGGTTCCCTGGTTTCCATCCACAAATTTATTTCTTTAGGTCCTTAGATGCCCCCACTGCCAAATGTGGCTAAGACTCTCATGGACTTTAATGTATTTGTGAGTGTAGAGAAGTCCTGTTGTACATTATACATTTCTAGACCTGAGACATGAAGTGGTCAAATGACACAATTCAAGGTCAGGCAGATAGACTAGGTTGAGGTTGTGAGTTGAATGTGGGTTGCTTGAATCCTAGTTTAGTATGCTAACAACAAGACTAGTCTTCTCACTTTCCCTTTCTACTTGTGTCTCCTCCCTCCTGCAAAATTTAAAGATCTCTCTATGTTGCCCTGATTCCTTTTTTTCTCCTAGCTTCTTGTATACATCATTTTTTACTTTGAAACCCTTCTTCTAAATTCTGCTTATCCTGTTTCTCCAGGTATTTCCTATATCTTCTTGCTGATGCTGTTTACTGTGAGGAAGGGGGGAAAAAATGGGATTTCTTGGCTCCTTTATAATGCTATAGCTTTTGTTACCTATGTTTCTTTTAGAATGCTGATACTAGTGGACAATTAAAGGAGGCACACTGGTTCTGAGAACTTACTATCTTTTCCCATACGCACATACAGAAATCCACAGCTTTAGACACCCTTTTTGAACATATGCTGAAGTACCTTAACAGATGTGAGAAGTTTCTTCAGATGAACTACTCTTTCTGAAGTATACTATGTGGCACTACACACTATTGAAACAGATGTGCCATCAAAATAGTTTTGTGCTTAAGTGAGTTATCTATAACTCTACCACAGAGAGTAATTTTCTATTATATAACAACAAAGTGGATCTCACCTCTTATGTTACAGTTATGTTCAATAAGCTAAGAAGGTTGATGCCTCTTCAAGGCATTATTGATAAATGTATTCATTATGGAGTGTAAGTTGTTAAATGAATATTAACACTTGTATATTGTTACCAAGTGTTTCTTGTCCAAGTGGCAGTAAAATGATTAAATGATTACTTTAATGGGATGCCAATTAAGAGACTGTCTTGCTGTCCATTGTAATTTCATAATGTAGTGGTTAAGAATGATAATTCTGCACACTCTGGATTAAATTCTGGGAGGTACTGGAAACCTGGAGTATTTACAGACATTCAGGGAGGTTAGATAGAGTTAAAATAGCTCTCCAATCTAGGATAAGTCAGCATGGACTGCTAACAGGGGAGCTTGGGGGGACTGGGGAGGCAAGTGAGGTCTGTGAGGCAGAGATGGGGAGAATGAGGGGCAAGCATTGTCCACATGGGGGTTTGGTGAGATCAGGAGGGGATAACAGGGTCTTCAGTAGGGTTTGGAAGGATGGGGGAGCTTCCCTGCTCCTCTCCCCAGGGCTAGGGGCTGTTTTTAGCCCTCTGACACTTCCACTCCCTAATGAACAATCCCTCCCAGGAAAACTGGCATGGGGGGTTTGGCGGGCTGATGAGGTACTGGCTGGTCCATGAGGTACTGGGTGTTGTCCATCTGGGGCTGGGGTGAGGGGCTGGGGCACTAAAAGTAGATCAGTTCTTGGAGGAGATAGGGAAATAATGGCCTCACTGGGAACTGTACAGAAGTTCAATGAGTTTATTCATTCCAGACCCAATCTAAGTTAGACTACCTTTGAGGTAACATTAACTAAGATTGGGCCAGACCTTTTTAGGCTGATCTAACCTTTCTGAACATCTGTACAATTCAGAATTAGATTGATCTAATTAGGGATCTAAGAACTCTGATAGAAGTGATAGCTTGTCATGCAATCAGGCTCCTGAAGGACTCTACAACTGCCTTGACAGAAGGGAACGGGTTCAGAGCATTTTGATTGCATGACAGTCTGTCAGCATGTGCCAGAAGCAGTGCTAGGCTGATGTAGCCCAGCCCTCCCCCTGGTGCTGTCTTCAGAATGGAATGGGGGCAAAGGAGCGGAGGGAGGTCCAGCTGGGGTTTGCCTACCTGTGGTGGAGAGTGGGGCTGGTGGATTGAAGGCCCCCCAAACTGAGCCCCCCAAAGCCCAGACTGAGCTCCATCCACTCCCTTCCCCCTTCCATTCTGAAGACAGCACTGGAGATGAAAGGTGAGTGGGCGGAGGTAAGGAAGAGTGGTTGCAGACACGCAGCCACTCCAAACCAGAGCTTGATCCTCCAACCCAAAAGTAAACATCTGCTGGGTCCAGGGAATTTCTGTAACTCACGTTGCTTCCTGCGAAGTACCATGAGTTATGCCGGGTAGTGAACATCCAACAGCACCCTAAGTGTAAAGGCTGCACGTGGGCAAACTAGTTTAGGTTGGGTAGCCATTTTTAATGCAATCTAACTGCCTCCTGACATCCCCAAACATCTACATGTACCCCTGTTGAATAACTGTAAGACTAATTGATTTCAGTGAGATATAAAGCACTTCCAAATCTGTTCTTTTAGCACAATATTTTGGGGTGTTCAATGAGAGTTCAAGTCCCATTGAAATGAGTGGGAGGTAAAGGCATTCATCACTTCCCAAGAGGCACTCAGCATTTCCCAGGACCAAGCCCTATGCTTCACTGCTTTTATCCTTTTAACAGATCCTCCTCTAACCTCCCTTTCCCCAGAAGCTCATATATTAAAAAAAAAGCCTTAGAAGCTATAAATAAGTATTCTGCTCCATCAGCTTCAGGACTCATTTATTCCTCTTGTCTTTGTGCTGTTAGACCTTTGCAACAGGAGTACAACATGCTGACATTTTCATGATCTGGTTACTTGCTAGCCATACAGAAGAGAGGCAGCAGTTTGACATGCTAGAGACTATCCTATCTGACTGTCAAGGCAAGACAACTGATTTTTTTTTCAGTGATATTCTTAGGCTCACTGGGCGCGTCTACAAAAGATGCTGACTGTGCAGTAGCCTGATATTACTGTGCAGTAGCATCGCATGACAGAAACTGTGCCAAGATGCTTCTGCGCCATAGTATTAAGGTACTTCACAGTATCATTACTTTAAAGGCATTTACTGGCACTACAGTGCAGTAACTCCACTGTATTGTGCATTATTTAGTACTTGCTTATGCAAGTACTAAATAAATGCATAGTAATCACTGCATAGTAGCATCTCCTGCAGACATGCCCACTTTGTTTCTTTTTTGTCCTCCAACATCTGGATTGAAAGAAAAAGTGCAGTGAATCCCAGTGTGTTATTTTTTTCAAAGCACAAATAAGCAAGGACTATTTTTTGCTGAGTGTTTATAGGGCTTTTGGCTCATGATCACAGCCCTCTGAGTGCTGTTGCAGTGCAATAAATAAATAAATATGAATAAAAAGAGAGAATAGATCTTGTATAAAACATACCAGTATGGTGATAATAATCAATAGATATGTAGTGTCTTTACTGCTTTTATGTGTGAAAAATTAATTTACACTAAGAGCAAATTATTTCAGTTTTGCAGTAGTGTCCATTATTTTCTATAAAGTTAGGCAGGAATATTAATGCAGCAACAGCATTTGAATCAACTCTCAGTTAAACTCAGCATAGCAATCCAGTTTCATACTACACTCCCCTAAAGTGTAGAAGGAGAAAATAAGGTTGCATGTTGTAAAAATTATTAATTCTTTCTCTCTCATTCCCCACTCTCGTATAGGATAGATCTTCTTCCTGCCATAGCCTTTAGCAGGTTAGCAACAAATGTAGTGCCTTCATTCTTCCTAACTTGGTTTTCTCCTCTACTGGCTCCACTGAGTCCTTGTATTTTCCTCACAAAAAAAGTATGTTGTACAGGCTCAGATACTTGCCTAATTCAACATTGCTCAAGGCTGCTCGTGCCCCCTTCCTTACATACGCTATATGAGCTCTTTTTTGCTAATTGGCAACTGGACACTCACAGATTAAGGCCAAAGGGAATATCAGGTCCAAAGGGCTTAACATCAAATCTCCCCATCAACCTCACCCCAAAATTTCAGAATTAAGGGATACATTGGAAAATACCTTGGTCCAAAAGTAATAAGTGAGCTGAGATCAAAACTGACATCTCCATATTTTCATTTTCATACTTACAAGATTTCCTCTCCTGAGCCACAATTCTCAAAAATTTTCAAGGGATGAAGGAGCCAGAGGGTGTGAGACCTCTGTTGTCTTGAGTTAGGCCCGCATATAATTAGAAAAGAACATAAGTGAATTTTCAGATCTGAATCTTAAAATCTATGACACACCTCTGTCAGTCGTGGTTTTAATCATTATTGTACGGATGTAGTGGAACAGCTTCATGAGAGAAAACTTAAAAATTTGGGCCACATCTTGCCCTGCTGAAGTCAGTTGTCTCTTCAGTTTCTAAACTCTATAGCCACAGAACATATTACAGGGGAGGTTGCCATCTTATAGAGTAACTCTTTTAGAGAGACATGAGCTGTCAGAGGTAACAGCCTACTTCATTGGATGCTATGATTAAACTTGCAGAGGACAGGGATATGAAATAGAAACAAAGTAATTTGAATACAAAGGATTGGAAAGGAGAAGGGAAATAGGCTTTGCCTATGAAAGCTCATGCCTCTCTGAATGAGTTATACTATAAGGTACCTCCCTGTCCTGCCATCTGCCTAACTCCAGACTAACAAACCTTACTAGCTCTTTCTACTCATAGTACATATGTGAATTTAATTAATCATGGACAAGTAATACCAGTTTGGTCACTCCTGATCTCATTAGGTCCAACTGGTCCTCAACAGAATTGGTCAGAGTACTCTACTTTCTGATAGAGGTTTATGTAACATTTTACTTCCTACTCTTATTCTTTGCAGAAGCTGATGCTGGGTTTGCACTGCTATGTTGACTCCATAGTGTCAAACTTTGTAATTGTGCCATGGCTAGATAAGCCATATAACCTGCATATCCCACTGGCTGCATCCAGACAAGCTAGGACATTTTGTTTCCCAGGGACTACTAGTAGTGGCATACCTTGTGCCACTGCTAGTTGTCCCCAAGGTACACCTGTGCCACATGCTCTGTGACATATGGTAGGTTACCCTGGGTAGGGTAGGGGAGGCTGGGGCCAGCACTGGGCTACCCCAGCAGCCTTACCTGGATCCCTGGAGGCTTCCTGGGGCTGCAACAGTGGCGATCCTGCCGCTCAGAGCCTGGCCGACAGCCACAGTGCGGCTCCAGATAGCCAGACTCTAGTTATGAATGGTGCATACTGCCCCTGTGTGCACTGCTCTGACATTCTTTTAGCATGGGTTTTTTTGGCTGCTGCATATCCAGAGGTCAAAAAAAAAAGCCCCACCCTGCTCCCTTGCAGTGTAGAGAACAGCTGAACATGTGATATATGGCACTGTAGACATGTCTGCGGCACCACATACTGCAGAGCCACGCTCATCTGGACACAGCCACTATGTTCACCAGTACCAATAAGTGAAAGTTACACTATACCCCAGAAGGCAACAACAGCAAGGCTGGAATTGTTTTCAGTCTTCCAGAAGAGATCAAGCAGACAGAAGTGTGAGTTCTTTGCCCATTCTGGTGCCTTTCCCACACATGGTGCAAATTTGTTAGCAGATAACATTGGTGATATTTGTGAGAAATACAGTGGCACCTCATTCTCTCAGTAGCCCATTGCAAGTGCCAACAAGGGAGTTTGTGGAAAAGATGCATAAAAAAAAGATGGCTGATGAAACAGAATCAAACAACCTTTGGAGAGATTCTGGCTGTTCAGAAATTAGTAACTGAAATTGCCAGTTTTTTAGTTCAGTGGTATAAATATTGCTAAAAAGATTATTTTTAATGTGTAAAATAAATGCTCAGAGATGGCAGGTTCATCAGTCACAACATTAGACAGCTGGTCTTACTAAAGGCAGCATGATGAATTGGCACTGCAAAGAAGCAATTCCTTATTCTCCTTCCTCCCTGGATGGTCATTTAAAGACAGTTTTGCATAGAAGTTAAACTTGTATTGAAACTTCAACAACTTGTAGCAGTCTCAGTGATATTTCACTGGGATTCTCACTGGCAAGTGATATTTTCCCTCTTTCTATAACCTCTCTTTTTTTTCATTTAGTTGTCAGATAAAAGCCATCTCTGCTTGCAACTCTCGGCCTCTGCCATTGTTGCATTTTGGGGTTTTTTTTATAGCAGTCACTCTGATGTCGGGCAATAGCAGCAATTCCACATTTTTCTAAATGGGATTGCCAACTCTGATAATGAGTCAAAGTTTAAAGACTTCTTCTGTGGGTCTTTAATTAAAACTGCTTCTATGTTTCTGCATGCCTTCCAGTCATGAGGATCTTGCTTTTTTGCTGGATACATTATTAGCATATTTAAGCTCTGCCTCCTTACAGCATTTTTGCCTTTGCTATGTAGAACCCTGAAGAAGGGAGCAACTGCACAGCTGCCACCTGCTCTCACACAACCTGTATCCAGCTGGCTGAGAGCTGAGCCGGGCTAAAACTGGCTGTTGCTCTGGTCTACTTGGTTCTTTTCCTTTCCTCCAAACTAAACCTGCTCTGAGTATGGTTGAACAACATCCCTGATGGACATGCAGGTTTTGACCTCTTCTCTGAACTCACTTCTTTAAACAGAAGGCCTTTCTGGTGCTCATTGTCAAGTTGGGTGGGTGGGAGTCAAAGATCCAAAGAAAAGACCCGGGCAAAGAGCAGTAAGAAAATGAAAGCAAACAGGAGACACGAGGTGAAGGTCAAACAAAGGGGAATACTTTTAAGGTTATTTTTCTAAGGAGTGACCAAAGCTCTACATGTAAAACACCACACCCATATTTTATTGTGCAGTTACTACGTTTGTAGAGCACATTTGGGAACTCTTTGCACAGTTGACTTGATGTATACCAAGCCAAGTATTTGTATTTACATTGCATATTTAGCATATACACAATAACCACTGGCATACACAGTTTTACATATGGATGCACTTCTCTATTTCTCAAAAGTGTGTCTCATTTTCAGCCATGTTAAATTTTTCAATGTCAATTTCCCCCAAACAGTTCAGGATTTGGGTGTCAGAGTCCACCAGAATGCTCAGGAACCAGGAGTGAACCTAGGAATGTAGAGGTGGGCCATGGACTGGAAGTGGGGTCAAAAGCCAGGAGTCAGGAACCAAATACTACTAAGTCAGGGAACCAACCAGAATCAGGGGTCAGGAAGCAAGCCAAGGTCAAGCCAAAGTTCCAAACCTGAGGAGCTAGATGCACAGTTAGGTATGCCAAGGCAGAAGCCAGAGAAGTTACTGAACCAGAACTGCTCTGGTCTAGTAGGACTGGAGGAGACCAGCAAGTTGTACGGCAAGGTTCAGGGGCTGGAGGATTTCCTTAAAATCAGAACCTGGGCCAGTCAGCAGGAAAAGCTCAGCTGGTCCTGGTTCATTAGGTTCTGCTGAACCAGTTAAGCTTCAGGGCAAGAGCTATACCTAGCTTTATCTATACATTGAGTATTGTTGTTAGAGCTTGAGAAAAATATCAGAATTTCCCTCTGCCCCAAATCTTCTATGTTCCATTTATCAGAAATACAAAAGCTGTTTGTTTACTAGACTGAAAAGTGCAGCCTAATATATCAAGAGCTCACTTGTGTAAGATAATTAGTCTTTATAAGATGTTTATTCTTAACAACAATATTTTTCCCTTCCTTCCACCCTTACCAATGATAAACTATGAAGCAGACTTAGTGTTTGATTTGCCCTTTACGGCTTTTCCCTAAGTAGACTGCCTAACAAGCTCATGCTTACTACAGTTCCCTCTTCAACTACTTTATTATTTGTACTATAGTAACACCTGTAGGCCTCCACCTACATATTCACAATCATTTTAACAATTTAGACATAGGATGAACAAAATGTGGAAGAAGAAAATTATCTTGATTTTCATATGGGAAACTGAAGCATAGAGGAATTAAGGGCCAGGTGCTTAAACATAGCTAGGTACTTAAATTAATAGACAAGGAAGCCTGTAGCAGAACCAGAAACTGAGTCATATTCTAGTGCCTCTACCATCAAGCCCATGCTTTTCTGACATCAGTAGTTTCTATCTTGTCTGACTGTACCCCATTGATTGATGACTTCAATGACTGTACTACATGTTTACATGTTGCAGTTTTACAGACAAGTACCTGGATATTGTCAGCCTCCCTAAAACTCTTTATTTGGAGAGAAGAGTCTTAATTTACCATGGTTTTCCTTTCTTTTCAAGCAGTGTACTATTACCTATATATGCTCTAGTATTTCAAAAGGTTTCTGAAGTGATTTGGTGCAGGATTATTAAAGAATCACTGAAAGTATATGGATATAGAGGAAGACACAAATTCCAGTATCATCTTCACTTACTTTGCCGCCTTATGGAAGTCACCTCACCTTTCAGTTTCCTACCTTTAAGATGAATTCTGGTTGCTCACAGGCATTTGGCTGATAATTTGATAATGTTTTAAAAGTACTTGGCATAGTGTGTCACAGGCTGACTAGGCACTGTGAGTGTAGCAATTTGGTTGCAGGCCAACTGGCACTGCGAATGTATCAGCCACTGGGCTGTTCAGGTGAAGTTGGGAATGAAGCAAAGACAAGTTTCATTTATAACAGCAAAGGCAAATTTTACTTATAGCAGCAAAAATATATTTTAGCAGCAAAATATGGTTTACATGTATAACAGTTAACAGAAAGATTAATCTAATAAACAAATAATACAACAATAAGAGTTAAGAGTGGATAGTGATAATAACAACAGACAGACAAATCGACAAAGAATTCTCACTTGGTTGGGAACTTATCGAAAGTCTTTCAGTGCCAGGTACACACCAAGTTCTTCCAGCAAAGTCAGGCATCCTCGATCGATGCTGTCGGAGAGAGCACCGAGGAAAGTTCCTTAGTCAGGATCTGATCCTTGCTCACACTGGGAGTCTGCACTCTGGGCTTGAAACAGCAATGACCATTCTGTTCCATCTTTCCTACTGGTCACATGACATGCATGTTCTTTTATATCTTGTTCTATGCTAATCTGTTGACTTTAGAGCCACTTACAATTTTACCCTATAGCTGTTACCCTATGGGATTAGAAGGTGTTAGAAATTATCATAAAAGGTTACTGCTTAAACTTGGACTCACCCAATAAGCAAATTATACCACATTACCTTGGGGTGTGAAATTAGCATTTAGTCCGCCTAAGTTCAACCCACCTGGTTGCTTCCTCTTTGGAATTTTTTGGAATGTGTCAATCATATTTTGTGATCAGGTTTGTCATTTTGACTGACCTTTAAGCAACAACCATTAGGTTAGCTAAAGTTTGCAGTTCTGTTTTCTAGTTCCGCTTCCAGGGCCCAGTTAGTCCTATGATTGGTACAGACAGTTAATTTTAACATTGCAGTTATACTTTTGACAAACAAGGTACATTTTGCGGGTTACAATCTTGCAAGCTTTGCCTTAGCTAATATTAGCTTGTGAGGCCACTGCAGATGTATCCATGAAGCAGATATTATTTTATAAATTGTTTATTAACCCCTTTTGTTCTGGCCAACAAAATAGTGGCCAATGGCTGTCATGCTGGAGGTATTCTAAGATCTAATATTCTAAGTAACTGATTCTCATTTTTTTTAAAGAGTATAACTAGTTCCTTGTGAATACAAAAAATATAAACAGTATTTGGAATATTGCTTAAATCATTAGACAAAAGGTATAAGACAATAAATCTACTTATGTTCCTTATAGCCCATTTGCTGCTGTTACATATAGCTCTGTGTAAGGTTTCATTGCAAACATATTCCCCTCTAACTTTTTTCAATGATAAATTTTTGGTCTGTATTGTGTGGTCATTTTTTATATATATAAATAAAGTGTGTGTGTGTGTGTGTGTGTG
>JAGPOW010000261.1:61085453-61097091 GCA_030014935.1 Caiman crocodilus | reverse complement strand
ATATGCGGGCAGCAGGATAGGCCTTATGAGGAGCATCTGAGGGACCTTAATCTGTTCAGCCTCAGTAAACGGAGGCTGAGGGGGGACCTGGTGGCTGCCCATAAGGTGCTGAGGGGCGATCAGCAGGAAATAGGGCAGGCTCTTTTTTCCTGGGTACCACTAGGGGTAACTAGGACCAGTGGTCACAAGTTACTGGCAAGCAGGTTTAGGTTGGACATTAGGAAACACTACTTCACAGTTAGGGTGGCTAGGACATGGAACTGGCTTCCTAGGGAAGTGGTTCTTGCTCCTACCTTGGGCGTCTTTAAGAGTAGATTATATAGTTACTTGGCTGGGGTCCTGTGACCCCAGCACTCGTTCCTGCCATTGGCCGGGGGTCAGACTAGATGGCCTGCTCTAGGCCCCTTCTGACTCTAGATACTATGATACTATGATACTATGACATAGAACAAAACCAGCCCTAGGATTAACCCCTGGAACACCCTACATGGTACTAGCTGTCAACTAAATATCAAACCATTAATTACTACCCTTTGAGCCTGACAGTCCAGAATGCTTTCTGTCTACCTTACAGTCCATTCATCTAACCTGTACTTTCTTAGGTTGCTCAAGAGACTGTTGTTTGAGACCATATCAAAACCCTTGAGAAGGTCAAGGTATAGCACGTCTACTGCTCTCCCCACATCCACAAAGCCAGTCATCTCATCATCAAAGGCAATTGGGTTGGTCAGGCATGACTCGTCCTTAGTGAATCCATGCTGACTGTTCCTAGTCAGCTTCTTATTCTCCATGTGCTTAGAAATGGATTCCTTGAAGACCTGCTACATGATTTTCCCAGGCACTGAGGTGAGGCCGACCAGTCTGTAGTTCTCTGGATTCTTCTTCTTCCTGTTCTTATAGATGGACACTATATTTGCCCTTTTCCAATGATTCAGGACTTCTCCCAAATTATGTTAAAATAGTTCATTTAGACTCCCTCTTTTTATGCTAAGCACCACATTTCAAAATAAGTATTTGCATCTATACGTTTGGACACACTGAATTAAAGCTCATAAATAGTCACTGTGTCTTGTGAACCCAGCATTCATTCCTGCCTGTGTCAGTTAAAGCAGAGCATTCAAATTCCTGAAAAATGTGTTGTACTCCTGGCTCTGTCATAGTCTTATTTTTTCAGTTTCAGGAAAAACATTGGACAAATAATCTTTCGCTGCCTCACAGGGATGGAATAAGAGTAAATTCATTTATTTTTCATAAGTGCTCTGCGGTCTTTGTATACAATATGCAATATAAATGTGAACCATCAATTCCTAATCCTAGGAAAAGCAAAGTTTTATCATTAACATAGAAACATAAACTTAATGAAAGAATACTGACCATGATACTATAGTGTTACTTCCACATTTTGCAAAGAGTGAAATTTAAACTCAAAAAGTTTAACTTAGTGTACATATTAGAAATGCTCAGTACTTTGAATTGTCATTTACTTGGTCTGATGTGTTAGTGTCAACATTTTGGGACTATTGGGACTACCAAACCCACACAGGAAGTAAATTTCAAGAGTTTGATTACAAATATTTACTAAAGAAAAAAACATGGAAAAGGTAAGAGCGAAAAAGAGGGAAGATGAAAAGATGAAGCAGAGATGTATAGATATTAGTGCAAGTTGTTTAGAAATCAGTAGCATCTTTAGCTTTTCAAGACAAAATGACTACTGGAGTTTCAATCTAAGGTTGGAGACCTTTATGACTCTGGACTGACAGTAATTTTTTATAAATAATACAGAGAACTTGCCTGAACAAACACATTTTTAAGCCACTAGCTGCCACAGAAAGTAGATTGTGAATTTTAAATAGGAACTCTTATGTCTTGTGAATGTATATTTTAAGTCAGGGCATTAGAGGGTCAGAATGGAGATGGTCTTAATGGTATACCTGGTGACCTACATGTGTGGTTAATTAAATTAAGTTCTTACTTACATTACTAATGAAGCAAAGCAGAAAGTCCTAGGGTTTCTGCATCCAGCAGATATCCTGAAGTGAACTGACACGGAGAATTAACTCTGTGCCCTTACTAATGGAACTTTTTTCTCTTTAAAATCAGCCCATTTGACAGTAAGAAATAGAGCTAAACAGAGAAGAATTTTCTTGTCCTATGCAAATTTCCAACAAATTCAAATATTTTCCCCCTCTTTAGCAGAGGAACTTAAGACCTTTTCAAGGTTTCCACAAAAAACCTGGGAGCAAACCACCCTATAATATTAAATAGCCTAGTGGTTACTGATTCCCTGAAGCATGTACCATCCTGCTGTTCCCTGAGTCAGAACACACCTCTGTCCAGAGATTCCCCAGGCACACATATCGCACTGCCGTGCCTCGATTCGGGGCACATGTCTGCAAACTGGGAATTCCAGACTTTCCCTGTTTTGCAGTTTTCTTGTGGAACTGAGCTTTGACCGCTCCAGGGACATCAGGGGCCTGACTGACAATGCACAGTCAGAGGAGATAGTGGGCGATGTTTACGTTGCCCAGTGAAGTGGATCAACTGTGCCAGGACGTATTCTGGGACAACAAAAACAACATTTGTTTCTATGTGCCATGATGTGATGGTTTTAGACCAATAAATATACTTTTCGATGTTTCTGCCCAAGGCATTTTGAGGAACTGTAAAGTGATGATCTGTTTCTGCAATCACTACTCATGTGAGCAGTCAATGGATGTGGACTGATCAAAAAATTCTACTGCTTTAAAATCAGTAAGGATAATAGTGCTGAATCCACTATAACTGTTTCTTCTATTCACTCTTTCCCCCTATAAATGGAAACTAAAGTGCAATATTTACAACCAGTTGCATCCAGGGGTGAATTGTTGGATTTTAGCTTCACTTATAGCAGGATAGAAGCAGACAGATTAAACAATTAAAATGTATTAGCTGAACTATGCTCACAAGGAGTAAGAATATGCTGCTCTCCAGCCTTAAAACGGCAGAATTATCTTATTTGCTAACAGTCAGTAGGTATGATGGAAAGTAATGCAACTCCTGACATAGATTATAAGATCTGATTTCTCATATCATTGTCCAATGTTTGCAGCAATAGCTTTTGTGTGTGCTCTTAATTACTGCAGGGGATTAGGTTGTAGCCGTGTTGGTCTAAGGACATAGGCAGACAAGGTTCCTTGGGTGAATTCGATATTTTTTATTAGACCAACCCAAATGGTTGGAGAATAATTATTAAGCAGCTTTTGGGTTCAAAAACCCTTCGTCAGGCTAAGGAAGTTTCAGCAGTTGGTGTGAGCTCTTCCTGGATGTTCTCTTAATTACTGAGTTTTTAAGGCTAGCAGGCAGACTTTTCTGTATCTGGCATCCCAAGAATGCTGCCAGATATAAACTATTTAATATTACCAATAGTAGTAACAATGATTATTATAATTCTTAGATATTATCAAACATTTGTTTTGTTTATTTTATCTAACCAACTATATAATCACCACCTATATAACTATATAATGGCCATCAGCAGCACTACCTCCAGAAGACCTTAGCATAACGTGGGAGAATTGCCACACAAATGCCAGTGTCCTCACCGAGGCTAACACTACCAGTATGGAAATATTGATTACTCAACATCTGCTGCAGTAGACAGGGCATTGTGTGCACATGCCTAATGTACATTTACTGAAACAACCACTATACTCCCAAGGCAGCCAAGGACAAAGGACATGTGGGGGCAGAGGAAAAGCTTCAAAGACACCCTCTAGTCAAACATTAAGAAGTGTGGCATTGACATCACAAATTGGGAAAAACTAGCTCAGAACAAGGCTACATGGTGACACTTTGTGAGAGAAGGCACATCTTATTTTGAGGAAAACTGTCTCACCCTGGAGGCAGAAAAATGCCATAAATGGATGGAAAGGAAACAAGAGCAAGAAATCTGTGGCCCAACCCTCGCTTTAAGCACCACCTGTGGCATTTTCCAGAGAGTCTGTGGCTCTAGGATCAGCCTTCTTAGCCATCACCAGACTCATCTACACCCCTTTGCTTGACCCATAAATGTAAGGGTTTGCTGATATTGGCACCAAACTATATAATAAGCATTCACAAAGCTTTATTTTGTTGTTTGTAAACATTTAGCTGAAAACTAGCAAGTCTAATAAAGGGGGCACTTGTGGAATCAGTGACACTAAAGAACTAAGTCAAAGCACATACTCTTTACAGATAACAAAGTAATCCAGTGTGCAGGAGAGCTGCATTTGAGAAACTGAAAAAAGATTGTGTTCTCACCTCACTGGTTTAGTGAAGGTTTCTGATACGTCTGCGCAAAGTGGCTAGTATTAGCTTTGGATTCATTTAGCCAATTCGGGGGACAGTGTTTCAATTCGGTGATTCAAATCACTGTCCCAAAGCAATTCAGCTGAATCTGATTCAGAGATTTGTCCACTGCTGAATCAGCCAAATCCCTGAATTGGCCCCATCCCCCACCCACTATTAATGGCTGCCCTGCCTGCTCTTCCAGTTCCCAGCTCTTTAAAAAAAAATAAAGCCCCCACTCACCGGCTGCTGCCGGGCAGGAGGATGATCCCCACTGCCCCACACTGCATGGGAGGCTCTGCCACGAGCCCCCCCCATGGCTGACCCGCCCCCACCAAATTGGGCTGAATCTCCTCCAAATGGAATCAATACTCGAAGCTTCATGCAACCCTAGTTTCTGATTAAGTGTTCATATAGGTTTCCAGACCATGATCGGTTAAGAGATGTTTTATTCAAACTATTCTTAGTTTTTATAGAGGGATATTTCATGTAATGTGGTGAGGTAGCAGTCTGATGAGTGGCTTCCCTGTTGTGTGCTGTAGGTTTTGTGGTTGGAAGAAGCTGAAGTTTTGCTGTTGGGTGCATATATTAAGATGCAATAGGATTTGGAAGTAACTGCCATGCACAGTTAACTCTCATCAATTCACAAATGAAGGGATCTATATGCACTGCTGTTTTCTCTTTTTTTTTTCTCTAAAGGCTAGCTGATATCACTATTTTACTTGTCCAAGTAAGGAAATAAAGACAGCAAATATTCTACCAACATTAGTGCACACTTGACACAAATCTTTGGCTTGGGTCTGATGAAGACCACAGTTTTTGTTCTCCAGGGATGACCCCCTGTTACAAAAAGTTGGTCAGGAAAAGAGTGAAGAAAATGAGATAGTAGAAGGAACCCCTCTCCCCTGCCCCCCACGGTAGTTGGTCAGGGCCAGTAAGCAAAGTACATTGCAGCTAAAATGATCTACAGTAGCTTACTGCCCTTCTTCAGCAAGAGTAGAGAAGGAGAGTAAAGAGACTCCAAATCACAGTCCCTTGACACTGTTGCTGCTGCAGTAGAGCAGATACCCATTAACTCCCTAGTCAGAGTCATGGGAGATTAAAGACTAAACGGAGACCTCCATTTACTGGTGGAATTATGTGTGCACTGCATTTTACCAAGAACAAAATGTCAGGAACTATTCAGAACTTAAATAATGGTACATAATTGGTCCTGTGTATTTACTGGGCATTGCCAGTCTCTGTACAAACATAAAGGAGGCACAGGCACAGGTACCATGGAGAATATAATTTCATTCATTCAGGACTGCTGAGTCCCCTTTAATGCACCATAAACTGGCATAAGTCACAGGTGGGGTGAAAATGTCATGGTCATTGTCATGAAAAGACTTTACCAAAGAAGCATGATTTAATGAGGGATTCAAACAGGCAGCACTAGACTGTTCTGTACAATAAAGCAAAAAGGATAGAGTTCTAGTCTTCTGAGGGGCATCTTGACACAAGACAAGGGAGGATACAAAAAATGTGTTAGAGCTAATGAGGAGATGAAGGCAGGGATAAGTGTTTTACCAAGCTTTCTACCTCCAACATGATAATATCTAGTAAAATGAAGGAAAGCTGTAAGGGCTCCAGAAGCAGCACCACGACAGGTGTTTGTCTGCGTTTGACTTTCTTCTCATGACTGGCCAAGTGCTGGGTTACTTGGAGTAAAGATACTTTTCTGCACAGTGGAATTTTGAGGCCCTCTTGTAGGATAATGAGTGTTTATCATTTCTTGACATTGCATCAGATAAGGCAAGCTCAATGGCAGTGCCTCATCTTTATGCTTAATCTAGCAATGATGGGAACAGCGATTACAAGCAGCCATCCCTGGAGTCTAGAGACTCCATGTCATAGACTGATTGCTTAGCCCATCTAAAAAGACATGTCTCTCAACAGGCAAATGAAACTGGAATTCATATCTGTAGGCTATTTCTCTCTGAAACCACTAGATGCGTAAACATCTGATATGTTAATGTGGTTACTGGTATTCACTGTGATGTAAAAACATGATGTAAAAAACTTGCCTAGTGAAACTAAATGAGGCAGAACACCACACCAGGTCTGCATACTGCAGATAAAACCTTCCCCCTACTCACATTTTATGCTAACCCAGCTATTTTTAGTAATTAAAATCTGAATGAAGAGAGGAAGATAAAACATCATGCTTATCAGCTCAATTTCTTCAAAGGTATAATCCTTACAGATCTCATTAATTTTAAAGAATGACTTTCATGAAGAATAAAAATATGATACATCAAGGATTTTGTAAAAGCTAAAATCCATCTAGCTGATAGTTGTGATCCTTGTTGTCATGTTTGCTCATTGCTAAAGATACATGTGTTACACTGGAGGTTGTATATCCCTGCAAGTCTCTTCCTTCATCCTGCACAGAAGTCATAATGCTTCCCTGATGACATCACATGTCCCCCCCACCACATAGAAGCAGATTATGATTTCACATATAACATTAGCCATTATGTAAATGGCGCAGATTCATAATGTTCTTTGACATACTGACATTGTATCAATTTGCATCAAGGGAATACACTGAATATGAGCCAGCAGTGTGCCCTTGTTGCCAAGAAGGCTACCGGCATACTGGGCTGCATTAGCAGGAGTGTTGCCAGCAGATCAAGGGAAGGATTCTATACACCACTGGTGAGGCTATATCTGGAGTACTGTGTCCAGTTTTGGGCCCCCCACTACAAAAAGGATGTAGACAAATTGGAGTCCACAGAGGGCAATGACAATGTTTAGGAGGCTGGGGCATGTGACTTGTGAGGAGAGGCTGAGAGAACTGGACTTATTTAGTCTAGAGATGAGAAGACTGAGGTGGGATTTAATAGCAGCCTTCAACTATCTGAAGGGTGGCTCCAAAGAAGATGGAGCAAGACTGTTCTCAGTGTTGGCAGATGACAGAACAAGAAACAATGGTCTCAAGTTGCAGCAAGTGAATTTAGATTAGATATTGGGAATAACTCTCTCACTAGGAGGGTAGTAAAACACTGGAACATGCTACCCAGAATGGTGATGGAATCTCCATCCTTGGAGGTTTTCTAGACCTGGCTAGACAAAGTGTTGCCTGGGATGATCTAGTTAGGATGGTCCTGCTTTGAGCGGGGAGTTGGATTAGATGACTTCCTTAGGTCCCTTCCAAACCTAGTTCCCTATTATTCTAAGGTTCAGGACTGAACATGATCAAATTTTTTTTTTCCAGAGAGGCGCAAGGTTGTTGTCTTATAAGCATAGTTCTAGGAAACAAAAGCACTAGCATGCTAATCTCATCCTTCACGTTCATTTTCTCTATTGATTTACGCTAGGCTTAAAGTTTCTGCCTGCTCCCAATATCTTTAATCCAAAATACTGCAGGAACAAGTTCTGTAGATAGTAGCAGGAGAGTGAGGAGCGTACAAAGACGATAATGAAACTGCCTTTTCCAATTACCCCTCAAGCATATGCTCAAACATCCCCATCTCAGGATATGGCCTTTGAAATGTCCATTTTACATAAGTATTTTTCCCCTGCCTTCTCCTTGCTAAAAAATGGCAGGACATTTGCTAGCACTGCAGTCTGTACACAGACAATCTTTCCCTCTTGCAGAAAGCCATGGAAAGTAAATGTTCTGTGACCTGCTTCATTTCCTGTTCATAAATATTGCTACATTATCACACTCTTGAGGCAGCAAGCAGCATCACAGTATTTGAATTACATATGGTGTCATTAATTTGAATTTCCACTGTTGAGCATAATAAATAACTCTGGCTGGTATTATCCCAAATCCCAAGGCAAAAAAAATGGCCTTTTGATGTGGCAAATTCTTAAGACTTCTGAAAAAAATCTGATTCATAAGCTAGATGTAATCTTTTGAGCCCACAATGCCACCAATATTTTCCACCAGGATAGATGCTTTTGGTTCATACATTTTACCTTGGAATTCCTTTGTAGGTTTGATTGATTAATTTTACACTAGGTGCTTTTCAATTTGCCAGCTGCATTGACCAGAATCTGCCCTCCAATAAAATTAACTTCAGCTGAGTTTACATCATGATTAAGAGGGACAAATTATACAATCCTGATATTTATGCTCACTTACACAAACAGGATATCTTTCTTTGAGCTCACAAAGCCTAGAATGCATTTGAACTATTCTTTACCTTAGGCATGCTTAAATTTAATTGAACTTGCTCCTTTATCCCAAATTTATGAGAGAAGCCCATTCACTTCAATAGAACTATCCTTGTGAATAACAGCTGCAAGTTCTGGCCCAGTATGATCATCATGGACTCTGTCTGCTGCCAGTAAGCTGGGAAAGCAACCCATAGGAGAGGAGTTGAAAGGCCCACAGAGTGACAGTATCGAACAGGTTCTTTCTCCAAAGTATCTAGGATCCCAGTATAGAAGGACAAGTTCTTTCCTGCTAAGAGAAATACAAAGAACTTTTCACGAAGAATCATTTGCTGTTTCTGCTCCACCCTCAAGGAACAGTGCATCACAGTTCAGGGGGGAGGGTATCTTTTTTTTTTTTTACATGTTTTAGTCCCTTTAAATTAGATGTTATTAGATAGAGAAATTCTGCTCTTGGCCACTAATGTACATTTGAAGTAGTCCTAACTGAAATCAGTGGAGTTACTTTGGATTTCTTTCTACAGATATCACAAAGATAGAGTTTGGCTTAAGTTTAATAAGTTATCTTTTACCAACAAAAACAACCTTTTATTCAGGATCATATTGGAATACCCTTATTCACATTGAGCATTGCTTATAAACAGAGTGGTACCATTCCATTCTGTTACCATGTGCTGAGTCATCTGGTTTCTTACTGTAGTTGAGGGAGAGTGCAATACAGTGGCACAAGTGACAATTGTCATAGCCTATTTTCAGCATAGAACCAGTGATACAAAGTCTCTTGCGCAGGGATACAGAAATATATTTGTGTGAAAACTTCAGCTTGTTAATACACTACAGAATGTGCACAATAATTTTTCTGCAGTTCTGGTTGAAATTGTTGGTCTCTATGTACAGAACTTTTCCAGACATTCTGATTCTCAAGTGATATCTATGAGTTATCTATGCTTTGACACTATTCCATTATAAACCCATCTAATCTCTGTCAGTTTATTTTATAGAGTTTTTACAATCTTGGATGATATTGGAAAGGCACCGATGCAACATCTGTCACAGTCCAGGGTTATAGTTGCAAATTGACTATGTGACACCTTTTACATAGCATGTCAGTTCTTGTATTACTATCAATAAATGGACTTTGCAGGAGTCAGTTATTTTACGATTATTTGAATATGAGCTTCCATATTATTTGACTATGAAGAGTTGGAATTATCTCAAAATGGCACACACAGGTACACACATTTATCCAGTGTGGCACACAAGCAAATGCTAAGTGGATCTGGCTATTCTTGTGCCATCAAAATCTGCTGTTCTACATGACCTGCAGACTCATGCATTGTTCTTCCTCATTCAGAATTGAGAGTAAGGGCTTATTCGTGCACCATGAATAAGATGGCATGAGATACGTGCATGTGTATTTAAGTTATTGCTAATTTACTAGAAACTGAGGGCCTGATTACATTCTGACTTCCAGTTTTTATTGACTTTGGTTAGCACTTGTGGGTGCTGAGCACTGCTGAAAAATCAGGACTAGAATGTTATCCGTATCCTTCTGAAATGTATTGATAGTTTCAAAAATATATTGTATTTTATGAAATGATGCAAGACCCTCTGTTTCCCTCTAGTTACTTATGGTGTTTAGATCCTTTCAAGAGAAAGTTGACAACTATGTGCATTTTTGGTTGCCAGCTGAGCGTAGAAATGGACAAAACAGCTGTGGGAGAAGATCTGACTGCTGGGATAAATGGAGAATACTGCTGTGATAAATAGAGAGCACCACTGAATATCATCAGCTATCTTCTCAATGTACTGCATCCTAAAATGAAGTAGCACAGCTAATGGAGTGTAGCTATGAATGTAAAAGTAAAGGAAGATAATTGCTAGATCCATGGTTGGCAGGGACAAGGAGAGATAAAGTTCGCAGCAATACCAAGGGAACACTGCTAAATCAGTAGAGGTTGCCGTTGTGATGTCAGTGTAGGGAGAGAAACTAGAAGTTGAGGAGTAAGGGTGAAATAGAAAAACTAAAGAAAATATCACATAACAAGATAAAATAGGTAGAAATTAAACAATATGGAGTAAAATTAACTGTTAACAATATCTATACTTGTGATATATGTAGGCTGACACTGTGTCATATGCAATGATTTTAAGTACTTATTTATACCTTAATTTATCAAAATGGCATTTGTAACTTCCCCGGTAGCAGGAGCCTTTTCAGCTATTTTCAGATAAATTCAACAGCACAGAGAAACTGATTTTTCTGTTTATTCTTCTCTCAACACAGGATGCTAGCATACATAGGGCTCAATGCTCAGGATTCCTGCAAGGTGCACAGAGACCTTTTGTTTTTTTAATTAACAGCTTTCTAAGGGTACTGAGCACATTGCAGAAGATTCACAGGTCTACAAAAGTCTCATCCTGCATCACAAAAGTCAAAAAGAGTTTTGTCATTTGTTTCAGCAGACATATGCTTAATTTCCAACCAAGGTGATTCTCAACCAGGGTGTCATGACATTGGTAGCAAGCTGACTGGCAGAGGCTTGCATCAAGTTGTAGCTGTTGTCTGCACGCTTGCAGGAGCTACAACCCAGCTGTGGGCAGTGGACAGCTAATTACAGATCTGCCAAGGAGGACTTCCCTGGCTGATGCAAATAATTGACTAGCCATGAGAAGTTAAAAGTTCCCAGGGAAAGATGCTAGGGGAGGAGCAGCTAGAGAGAGCATGGAGGGAAAGCCAAGACGAGATAGGAATGACTCTGAGGTAGCTTTTCCTGGTTCTTGGACAAGATCACAGAGTGAGAGTGAAGGCTACAAGACCAGAAACAGCAATGAGCCAGAGAGCCCTCTCACAGTGTCTGGGGGAAGACCCAGGGGCTCCAAGGCTGGGAGCAGCTGTACCACAAGAAGACCAGACTGAGAAGGAAGACTGAAGTCTGGAGGAAGCAGCACTGAGCTGGAAGCATCTTCTCAGGGCTGGAGAAGATGCAGGACATTGAGTGTGTTATGCTCCAGCCCAAGTCTGAATTCGTTGCCTGGTATACAAAGCCAATTTCAATATGAGGACGTGGAAGTTTGAAAGAAAAAAAGCTTTTATTGCCAGCAATAAAGGTGCAAGGTAGCAAGCACACCAAAAACTATTTCTAAGCATCTTTTATACTAAAAT
>JAGPOW010000261.1:61062500-61083127 GCA_030014935.1 Caiman crocodilus | reverse complement strand
GTGGAACTGGCTTCCTAGGGAAGTTGTTCTTGCTCCTACCTTGGGCGTCTTTAAGAGTAGATTGGATAGGTACTTGGCTGAGGTCCTGTGACCCTGGCATTCGTTCCTGCCATTGGCCGGGGGTCAGACTAGATGGCCTGCTCTAGGCCCCTTCTGACCCTAGGCACTATGATACTATGATATGAGTATCATATTCATATGAGAGTGAGCTACCCTTTTAGTGTATATGGGTGTGTCTACATGTCATATTAATGAGATGCAATAAACTCTGTTGCATTTGTGCTAGAGTTTACTGCTCCTGGACGCAGTGTTTACACATTAAGCCAGGGCAGTGCAGCCCTGGCTGGCAGGAGGCTGGGAGTGTCAGCTGTTGCCTGGCTCAAAATCCTATGGAGGGGTTGACTGGGGCACAAGGGTGCTATAATACAGGGCTAGCTGGCAGGCTAGCCCTGGCACCCTTGTGTCCCGGCCAGGCCTGGTTGCTGTCTACAAGTGCATTGCAGCAGAGTAAATAACTCCACCATAGAAAAGTACTTGCATTGGGTAGTGCTATCCTATGGTGGAGTCTATCAGTTTATTCTGGCCTAGTAGCACTGCTCATGTATATGGGTGACACATTACTGCAGAGCTAATTAGGCAACTCCACAGTAAGCACTTCATGAGGATACCCCCTATGCATCTATTTTTCAGTTTGGGAGAATAAGGAAATGTTTTTTATTAAGGTTATTAGATTTGCTTCTTTATCCTATCAATATACTGTACTAGAATATAGAGTAGCACCTTAGAAGATTTTTTTAAAATTCCTGCTTATTACTTTTGGTATGAGATTGTTCTTTATAATTCTTGTTTCAAAGTAGCAAAGTAATTAGATTAAAATGTTGCTACACTGACACTAATTCAAGGATTAGCATTGGTTCCTTTTTCTTCCCAGTGCCCTCATAAGCCTGTACCTCATATTTCCAACAATATAGTATTTCTTCACAACCTTCCTATCTTTTCCTCACAAAGGCTACAGAAAGCTTTTATAAAGTATGGTTCTCTAAAGTATTCAGATGATAAACTTAGCTCTTGAATTACTTCTGATAACACTGGGTCAGAATAATTTGTTGTGCTGTTCAATCCTATCTCTTTTTCTCTCTCCCTTTTGTATTAAGGGGAAAAAAATGGTTTAAAAAAGACTAGTTAGCCTACTACTTGTTTATAGCACCTGGAAGGAGGATGCTCATGGGATAATATGTATGTGTCAATATGTAGGATTGGATATTTGATATAAAGGTATAGTACTTGAAAAGTAAAAAGACATAGTATAAAGACATGGCACAGAGAATCATTTGCAGCCTACGTGGAGCCACTTGTCCATATCCATGAAAGTTAGGCTGTACCAGCTGGTTTGAGCCAGTCCAGATCCTAAATTATATTTATGAGATTTTATAGGAATTCAGCAAATGGCCTGCTAACCTACAGGAAGCAGTAGGTATTCTTTATCATATAGAAGAATGAACAAAGAGTGATTTTGGGGATTTTTTTCCAACCATGGCCAAGAGTTGTACTAATGATGTTGCCCTAGGTTCAGTTACCTCAACTTACATATTTACCAACAATGGAAACAGATCTGTTGAATTATAACATCATTTACAATGTCACTTGTTTTGCTGCTAAAGATGGCTCTGAAAGGCTTTCCTCCTTTCTTTGTGCTCTGAGCTGTAGTGCTGAGTGCTTCTACCTCGCTTCCTGAATCTTCAGATGTACTGAATCTTCTCAGAAGTTGAGGCTGGTGCAGCTGCCGATAAGAAGGAAAAGAAACTGAAGAGAGGCAGACAGGACAAAGAAGAGATGAGGAAGACTGAAGCCAAAGAACCCCCACTGAATGAACTGCTCTGCCCCCAGCCCTTCCTTAGATCTTTGTTTTCAGTGTTGCAACAACCTTTTCAATACAGAATGGGCAATGGGCACAGATGACAGCTACTAACCTTGCTGTCTCATATTCTTGGGTAAAGAAACCGCAGAACTGAGGGATGCTTGCTGTTACATTATAAAAGCAAAGCACTTAAGTTTATGGAGAATGGTCTAGAGATTAAATGGCAGAGAAATTTCTCCCCTAAGCCAGAAAGAAGGAGAAGCTGAGGTAGACATGTTTGTTGCTGAATATGTCAGAGCTGTGAGAGCAGTAGTAAGTTGAAGCAGCTAGCTTTACAGTTATTGGGATCCCTATTCAGGAATCAGGAATGTGACCTTTTACAGGGAGGGCACAATGGTGGTGCTCATTTGCTCCTGGGGCTTGCCACACCACTTTTGTTCCTCAAAAAAATTCCCCTTCTCATGTTTTGCAGCCTGAGGTTACGTTAAACTATTCTACTTTTGCTAATGATTTGGGGGAATCCTAGGAATCACTTTCCAATTCTGAAAAAGAATTCTGTGGGATGAAGGAGGAGGGAATGATGTTGCAGAGGCAGAATCACCAGTTTGAAATGTAGATAACACTTCTTAGTGGAGAGTGATGCAAAGCATCTGACTTTTGTTATATGTGGTTCATAACAGAATGAGCTTGTTGATCTAAAATTTTAGTTCAGGATATATACTTTTATTAGAAACAAATACCAAGAAGGGTTGCCTCCATCCTCCAAACTGTGGAGAACAATACACTGAGAGTCTTTTGTCCAGAACCAGTTGGCACTGGTTAGCCTTTAATGTTCAGACTTATGTAAACGGGGGTGGGAGGGCTGGACGCAAGGATCTCCTGAGGTCCCTTCCAACTCACAATCTATGAAATGATCAGTTAGAAATCAGACACTGAATAAATCAGACCCCAGTTATATTTCTGGGGGTGAATTCCAGTGTGCATACTACTAGAATTCTATGCAGTTTTATTTCTGTCTTTTTGAGGCTATATGAAAAGCCAAGCTTTGCCTGAACATTAAAGATTCTTTGTATTCTGTTACAGAGTTACAGGTTTGCTTACCTGTGTCCAATACTGGTCCATCTCGTTCTCCGATCCTCTTGTATGATCTGATCAAAAAGATATTGAAATGTGTAGAAAGATTACATTAGCTGGTGCTTGTAGTAGGCAGTTAGCTGCAAGCTGACTGTGTGTAGATTTTGGTGGCATATTATGTATATACTGCAGAACACTGTTTCTTGTTTAGAAAATTCAATAACTGTGCTAGAGGAATTAGACTCCTGTGCAATATGTGATAAAGAAAGAATAAAAAAAGGCTGCTTAGGAGACTGTGCAATAGTTCTCTAAAAAGGTCAGTGCAATGTGCAGTGATGATAAAAAAAAAAAAGCCAATTAAATGTTGGGCATCTTTAAGAATGGAATTGAAAACAAAATGGACAAGATTATCGTGTCATTATACAAATCCATAATGCATCCACATCTTGAATATTGTGTATAGTTTTAGTCTGCTCATCTCAAAAGTGTGTAGTAGAATTGGAAAAGAGACAAAGATGGCAACCAAAATGATTCGGGGAGCAGTTGCCAGGAGAGACAAAAAGGGCTAGGACTCTTCAGTTTGGAAAGAAGGCTAAAGTGGGATAGGACAGAGATCTAAAAATCACGGTAGGCATGGGCAAAGTGAACAGGGAACTGTTATTCATAGAGTCCCAGAATACTAGAACCAGAGGGCACCCACTGTAATTAGTAGGAGACAGGTTTAAAACTAGGAAGCAAAAGTACTTTTTAATGCAACATTTAGTTCACTTTTGACATTCATTTCCACAGGAGGTGGTAGAAGCTGATAACACAGCCAGATTCAGAAGCAATCTAGACAAGTCCATGGATGATAGGTTTATTAATAACTGTTTAATGGTATGGTTGGAGATGTTTCCTCTGGCATCTCTAACTAGTAACGGTGGATGTGAGAGAGGGCAATGGATAGGGAACAGATCATTAGTTATATCCTGTTCGGGGCTTTCTCTCTAAAGCAGTGGTTCCCAGCCTTCTTTTTCGGCGCCCAGCTTCTGGGACTGAAGTGTAGTGGCGGCAGCATGGCGGCAGGGGAGCTCATCTTTTCTATGTGGTGCTGCTGACATTGCCAGCGCGACCCTCATTTAGGTTGTGACCCTTGATTGGAACTGCTTCTCTAAAGCATCCATCCCTGCTACTGTCAGAGATGAGATACTCGGCTAGATGGATCATTAGTCTGACCCATTATGGCACTTCTTATGTACTTATGAAACTAAACATATGAATAGGTATAGTATTATAAACAAATATAAGTGGGCTTTTAGATTAAAGCTGGGTCCCATACAAATGATCATTACATGGGAAATAAATTTTAATAAGATTTCTCCTTTACCTTGTGTTTTGGTACAAAATCCTGTTTTACGTAATAAGACAAAGAATTTTAAAGATCTATAGTCCCTTACATCTCTTATACTTTCTCTCACTGTACATTAGCTGACGCTTAACCAGAACAACCATGGGAATTCTAAATGCCCTCACAGACACGCTCATTCCAGCTGTTTGCGAGACTGTGTAGGTCAGCTAGCCAAAAGGGTTCAACTTTAGTGTTTTGGGATCAGTTACAGCTTCACTGAAGGATTGAAATTCAATCTTAAATCACTGTTCTGTAACGAATTGGCACTATGGGTTTTTATTACAATAGTTGGCTTCTTCCCTATCTGGACTACTCATGGACTGTAACTGTATTTTTATAGTGGTTGTTTGGTACAGCTATAGTATTCAAACTGTGGTATATTATAATCGTACATGCCGTGTTCAAGAGGGCATGATTGCCAGTTGAAACTGGGGGAGCCTTCAGGGACAAATATTAACATACTCTTTCTGCAGTCTTTGAGGAGAATGTTAAAGTATTTCATATTGACTTTCTGGCCCTGATCCTGCAGCCCTGAGTCAGCCAAGGCTCCCATTGATTTTAGTGGGATTTTTGCCTGAGCCAAGCCTGAAAGAAGAGGTCCAGTATGTAGAAGGTACTTAATTCTCTCCATGTAAAGATTGTCATAATGTGATAGCATTACTAGTACAGCTGCAAACTATTTGGAAGCCCATATGATATGAAAAATACCATAACTCTAAGAAACAGCCATAGAAAGAGATTTATGATAAAGAATTTAGTTTGTGTTTGCTTAGTAACATATAACATAGTGTTGTAAAAAAAAAGGAGTATTGATCAAGACAGAGAGAAAAATACAAGCTCAGAATTAGATTACTTTCAGCTTCATATAATCGATCTTGTGGGGACCTTTTGAAAAGCTCATTCCCTCCTTAGCGCTATGTCTGTATGACGCAAGGTATCACCATGGACAGGCACTCCAACCTAGCTTTGTATATGTGCTAATTCTGGAACCAGAAGCAAGGCACTCCAGTTGAGCCAACAAGCCCTGCTTCTGTAGTAATGGTTCTCAATTGAGGTCTGCAAGACTCTTTCAGGGATGCTGTGACCGCATGAAATTGCAATGTGGACTTGCGCTTGGAGGTCTAAAAAGGTTGAGAACCAATGTTCTATGGAAATGTTAGACTTTTTCAAATGCATTTATCACCCATGCACTCCCATTGTGACATGTATGACCAATTTTTAAAATAAGCGAAGTCTTGAAAATTTGGCCCTAGTTGTGTGGGCCAGAGATTGGTGCAGCAGGCTGACTTTTTAAATGACTTTGAGAGTATATATTATGTTGTAGTCACATGACTTTTTTTCTTTAAGATATCTTGTTCTTCAAGAACTGCTTGCAAACTAACAGTGAGGCAGTGTCCTCTCTTAGCGTATCTTCATGATGGCTCCATATTAATTTCCTCAAAAGATACCATAGATCTTCTGCCCAAATGCAATATATACTGTCACATTATGAGAGATTACCATAAATCTCTCGTTTTTGTTTTTTTTGCTGTACTAATTCATTTACAGGGAAAAAAAAGTCATCTTTGAGACCTCAGCTAGCTGAGCTATATAAACCACTCCTTTCAGCAAAAGGTAACACAGACTTTCTTAAACTAATATATTTATTGTGTTATATCTTCCCTTCTCTTTTCTATATCTGTGCTTTGGCTTCCACTAACCTTTGCCACTGCTCTTTGTGTTAAACTCTTTCAGCAAGGATGTCATATTCTTTTTGTGTTCTATATTAGCAACAGTCCCTTACATGTACACAGTGACAGCCAATTACCCATTTGACCAGCGGTGCAAAGTCACTTTTGATATCATACCAGCAGTTTTTCTTTTTCTTTGGCAATAACATGTCAGAAACTAGTCATTTCTCTTTTGTCTTGTAAAGCTGAACTTACTTTAAATGTTAGTGATCTAGTAAGAACTGCATTGCACTCTCTGAATTTTAATAGTCTCCATGATGCATTACCCTAATGATTTTGTTTAGTCTGCTATTATAAGGGACAGGCAGGTTCAAAATTACCCCTATGCTAATATTTCACTTGTGCAAGCTACTTCAGTAGCCACACCATTCAACTACCACTGTATATTTCTTACCCCTTGTATTTAAATATTCTCTCTTTCTCCTAAACCTGGCATTTTCCATGTATTGTAATTCTTAATAAAATCAAGCATACTAATAAAATTTCAGAGCTGACATGAAAGTAAAATAATCTACATTTAACAAGAGTGTTACAATCTATTTAATGTTTCTCAGCCTCCAATGCCATTCATTTCTATATTACTATTGCTTCAACTGGTTGTGCAGCTTATCAAGGATCATAGGTTTTATCATTTAATAAACCAAGTGTTTTATTAACTTGGTTTCAGTGCTTTTTAGCTATACCTGGTTGGGAATTTTTTGATGAAATATTTTCATAGGCAAATGCTTAGTTACCAAAATTGAAATTTTTTGAAAATGAATTTGCAGTTTGACCAAATTTTGTTAGAATGCTATGATATACTTCATAGAAATGGATTGTAAAGTAGGTATGAGTCAATGATGTAATGTGAAAAAATGCTAATAACATACCGGAATGTATGAATGGGCGAGTGGTGATCCTTGCACTTTGTTCAGCACTGGTGAGGCCTTCCTTGGTGTGCTGTGTCCAGTTTTGTGCACAGCAGTTCAAAAATATGTGGCTTAATTGGAAAGGGTCTGGAAATAGGCAACAAAAAAGAAATCTAGATAACATGACTTGAGGGAAAGTTTGGAAGAACTTGAATTATTTAGTGTGGAGGAAAGGTGACTGAATGGGGACTTGATGGCAGTCTTTAAATACAAAAACGCTAATATAAAGGAGATTGTGATTAGTTGTTCTCTTTGTTTGCTGAAGATAGTACAGGAAGTAATGGATTTAAACTGCAATAATGAAGACTTAGGTTAGATATTAAGAAGGGCTTATTAACTATGAAGCTGGCCAAACACTGGAACAGATTTCCTAGAGAGGTTCCAGACTCTCATTCAGTGTTTTAAGTGCAGGTTAGATGATGATTCTTTGAGGCAGTATTAAAGATGAGCTTCCTTCCAGCCCTGGGTTTCTATGATTCTATCAATATCAACCCTCCAGAAGGAATCCAGGTTTTCTTTAGCAACAGATTACATTTAGGAAGGATGAAAAAAATCAGAGATTTGGAGAAATCTGTTTTTTCTTTAGTAGCATGATAGAGTATTCAAGTTCCATGGTGAGTAGCACCTTTAGAACTTTCAGTTCAGTGCTTATTAGTAGCAATAGTGATGATCACCCCAATCTTGGATCTTGTTCACTCCACTCTGTTGTTGCAGCCAGTTTCCAAAATTGTACCTGTAATGCAAATCTTCTGGGTAATAGTAGGTAGGTTGTCTTTCATGCTTATTTTTCCTTTTGTTTTATTTTTTTAAATGTTCTAGAAGTTTAAGGTCTTTTAAAACATGCTTGAGAAGGCACATAGTTTTAGTATATTGATGAAGAGCTACAGCTGCATCTCATTTAAAAAAATATTATTCTAATTGTACAGATTTATTCTTACTCTTTCTTGGTGGATTTTGAATATAGTAGGCGTGGTATTACTAGACATTGGTTTTTATATTAAAAATCTAAATAGATTTGTGATTTCAAATGCAGAGAAGACTACATTTGTACCGCCATAAACCCAATTACATATAATGCATAAAAGCTGCTAAATAGTGTTAGTTTTGTTTATATTATGATGCCTTTGCATCCTTCCTTACATGCACAGTCATTCAATAGAACCTAATAGCACTTTGCCATTATAAATATGATAATGACTCTCTAATCACTGTACCCTTTAAAACACATTTTTGTGTTATAATTTAAAAGTGAGTGTTATCTATGAGGCTGCTGACAGAAAAGGGAATTGAGTTTTTATGCTTATTTTGAAAAGTTGACTTCCTAAGTCTGCTGTGGTGGTTCATCATCCAGACAGGCTCTGATCTGTACTTTGAAAGTAAAATAGTGACTGACCATTTGAGGACTATACTCCATAGGGAGTAGTTGTTGGAGCTTGCTCTTAACAGTATGTTCTGATCGCTTAATTTCCTGGGAGAATCTTGGCAATCGTTTTCTGTTGCTGCCATGCAACATTGTTTGCTGCTGCTGCCTAGCTCTTTATTCGGTGTTTACTTCACAAACAGAATATGTGGCACTAAGGATTCCTCTCCACTCACAGTGCAAGAGAATTAAAGTTCCTCTGAGATGTTTCAGTTCAAACCCAGAAAATGGGTCTGAGTTAATGTGAACACAATCTGTTTCTGGTTTTCAACACAGCAAATTGAAAGGGTTTGGCCAGAGAAAATTGACTGAACCTATAGAGTGATATCATTACAAGACGGTTTTGCAGCCTATCAGCACTTTTTCATTGCTTTATGTAGGAAGAAGGATACAGGAAATAGTAAGTGAAACTTAGTGAACCATAGAGGGGAAAAAGATGGGATATATTTTTATTAATTGATCTTGTTATAATCCTACTAGTTTTCTGCTGTGCTTTGACACCGTACAGCTTCTGGGGTATGCCCTTTTCATTTCAGGGTTGGACTGCCAGTTCTTTCCAATTACCATAGTAGAATACTGATAGCAAAGCAGCAGTAGTCTGCACATTCAGTCATAACCTGAGTGCTTTTATTACTGAACTACAAGAATAGAGAAGCGGGTAGCATCTTGTTCTCCAGCCATGTTTTTAAAGAAAGCTATAGCCACCACATTTTGTAGTAAACATAATAGGCCAAATTCTGCTCCCAGCTACACACCCTGCTTATTCCAACAAGCAGAAAATGAATCTGGACCAGTATGTATAAAATGCAATGTTTTGTGTGATAAGCCATATATGATGATGGTATGGTTGATATTCATACTCCATCTCCATATTTGATGTGCATAGTTCAGTGTTTCTGGGGTTTGTAACAATGTAGTAAAATCAAGTAGATGTGTAATAAATCTTGGAGTGCATAGGAATTCAGTTGTTGTTCTGTGGGATTCTGTTTAACTGCTCAAAGATGTCTTGCTACAGCTGAAAAAAAATATTGAATTGGGTATAAATTTCCATGGGTGTATCCACACATACAAGCACATGTGCTTGCAGCAGCTCAAATAGAAACAGTGTAAATCTGAGCTGGGGCTTTTTGCCACATCACAAGTTGCCAGACATGCACTTTGATGTGGGGCAAAATAATCCTGCCTGGCTCCTCCTGGATCTGCAGCCAGGGGGAGCTAGAGCCCAGGGCCAGCACCTGTGCTGTTCCCAGCAGTATAAAAAGCTTCCCTGTCCTGGTCCCAGCAGTACAAAAAGCTGCCTTGTCAAATAGCTCAGGACTACTCACTTTCAGGAACTTCTGGGGCCCAACCAGTTGGTACCTGGGGACACTACCCCTTGTGCCAGCTGGACTGCTGCAGCAGCCCTGAGAGTTCCCTGCACCTTTTACCCACTGCAGGAGTCTGGCAGTGGGGGCTGCTGCCTGGCTGTGACCTGCTGCCACCTGCCAGACCCAGATGGGGACTGCACAGCCAGTAGAGACATCTGCCCCTGGGCTGCCAGTAGGCTGTGGCTGCAGGGTTGGCTTTTGTGTGGCACTACTGCCAAGTGTGCCCTCTGCCCAGCCATCTGGGCAGCTATCACTCAGATGTTCCCAGTGGTGTCCTGCTGAACTGTCAAAGCATGTCCTCCTGGCCCCAATTGGCTAGGAGGCCAGCCACCTACAGCTGGATCCAAGGTGCCAGCTCTGAGCAGGCAGGGCCCTGCCACTGGCCCCCCTAGCAGGAATTCTGATGTTTCCTCTTAGAAAACTGAAAAATCCCAGATAAAAAAGTCCCAAAGTCACTCTGTTAACTAACCCAAAATCCATGTTCCTCCTCAGTTAAAACAAAAGTCCACTATATAGAGAGAGAGAGTGAGACAGAGAGACAGCAATCAGCTGGGCAATGTTTTATTGATATATCTACAATGTTAAAGCAATTTGGAAGCTTACCAGTGTGTCTATCATCATAATAAAGTGAATTCTAAATACCTGTATGTTTTGCTGCAGGCCCCCCAGCAGGGGCCACTTGGCCCCTGCAGGGGAAACCCTCCCCCCTTTCAGGGCCCACATGCCCTATCCCCGCTTGCTCCCTCAGCCCCCTGGATTGCTGTCCCACCTGGTGCCATCCCCTGCTGGCTTCTGCAGCCTCCACAGTGGTAGCCCCCCCAGCCCAGCCTCCAGCACTTTAAAAAAAAACAAACCTCTACTCACTGCAGGAGCAGGAGCTATGGGGGCTCTAGGGCCTCCTGGCAGAGCTCCCCCACATGCAGCACGGGGCAACGGGGGACACCGGAGTCCAGGCGGGGGCTGTTGGGGATGTCACCCAGCTCAGCACTGTGGTGGGGAGGGGCTAGTGACCCCAACAGCAGCTGGAACTGCTGGTGAGTGCAGTGGGAGTGAGGGGTCAGGGTTTATTTTAACATCTGGGATGGTGGGGAGGGGGAGCAGTGATCGGAAGTGGAGTGGGGCAGAGATCGCAGGCGCTTGGGGGGCAGCTGGGGGTGCAGCTGGGTGTGGCAGTGATGGGGGCGCTCAGGGAGAAGGCAGGGGATGGGGCCAGCTGGGGCAGGGATTGAGGGGGCTTGGGGGGCAGATGGAGGATGGAGCAGGTGGGGCAGGGATCTGTGGGAGTGGGTGGGGCTGGCAGTGTCCCCCCGTGGTCCCCTCCCCCACTTTACTTACCTGCAGTGGAGCACGGGTCCAGCTTCCTGCGGCTGGCACACTGCCTGCCCTGCATGGGCAAGCAGCATGCTTCAGCACCAGAGCGAGGGCCAGCCATAGAGATGATATGCCTGCTGTCAGAGTGTCCTTGTGGAGGACCCAGCCTCCAGTTGCCTCAGGGCATTGTCTGGCACTGTGCCGTGCCTTGCTTTTTTTCTCTGCAGGTCTTTTTTACTCCTGGATATTGAGGGGTCTAATTTTGCCCCCACACTGCAAATTTGCAGCGCAGGCAACATGTTTTCATTCCTGCACATGCCTTTAGTAGCATCTCAAAAGAATTTGTGGGTTCGTCTGGACGTGCCCTACAAATGTACTGCATGACAAACTGATTTAAATATTTTTATAATGATTGATAGATTGTCAAAATGAGTGGAAAATGGTTTTGTCAAAAAATCAAACTATTATAATTGTTGAAGAGGTGTTTAAAAGCTGTTTTGGGGAGGGAATTTCTAATTCAGCCTCTTTTACAAATAATTTAGACATTGCTTTGGGGTTTAAATGTTAGAATTATGGTAGTATTTGGAAATCCTAATCTAGATTATGCTATACTCTCATTTGTATAAAGGTCAGACTTTCCTTTTCTAATTCTGGGCTGCTCATGACAGTCAAAATAGTATGTATCATAACAGAGACAGCCCTGAGGAGCTCTCAGTGTTATAGCAGCCTACTTCCAGCTTTGTATTTATCATAGCCAACAATTTTTAAAACAGTGGTGGCCAACCTGAAACATGAACAGCCTGTTTGTATAGCACATAGCAGGTGCGGAGGGGGCATGCAGCACAGAGACAAATAGAGGAGAGAGCAGAAAGCAGAGCATCAGATCAAGCAGAGAGCACAGGGCAGGAAGCAGAACGGCATCTTGGGAAGGGAGCACAGGGCAGGAAGCAGAAAGCTGAGCAGCAGGTTAGGTAGAGGAAAGGGATTGGAATGGCACTTAGGGATGGGTCTAATTTGTGGTAGGTCTGTCACAAAGGATGGCCCACACTGTTTTAAAATGCTACCTGTTATGGTACTGATACCAACACACCCAACTGACCAGGACAAAATGAAATGTGACTTCCTTTGGTTATGTACTTAATTGTAATTAGTAAGGAAGTAGTGCAAGTTAAATATTTATAAATGCTTTATCACTGAGATTATTTCTATATAATTCAAGCAACAGTGTTCAGATACTGATAACACTGAAAGATGCCATCAGGGGTTACAGCGCCCAGAATTCAAATTCCAAACTCCACAGAATTTTAATGAAAGTCAACCTGGGTAAGGCTGATGCAATGATATAAAAATGACAAATAAACTGATTCAGCCATAATTAAAATGTTAATGTTCTGTTATGTGCTTCCTTACAGCTGGCAGCATTAGAAAGACAGATCTTTGACTTTCTTGGTTTCCAGTGGGCTCCTATTCTTGGAAATTTTCTACAAATAATAGTCGTGATATTGGGTTTGTTTGGGACCATACAATTTAGACCTCGATACATAGTTGTGGTAAGTCCCTCTTATTGACTTTGTGTATATTAACTTCTTGCATTACAAAACATAGTTCTATACTTAAGAACACCTCTGTTCATTTCTGTGTTAACTTTTGTGATCCCTATTCCCTGCTTATCTCTTTGCAACTTTTTAACCATTAATATTAGGATCATTTTGAGGTATAAGAAGCTACACAGGGGGCACATCTACACATGTACCTGTGGTGCTGTTTTTACCGTGCCGTCATTTAGTACTTCCTTTTTGAAGTACTAAATGATGGTGCAGTAACAGCCTGTACTGCACCGTGCTGGTGGTGCAGTTATTTTTAGCCGCTACATTGCCATAGTAATATGCAATAGTGAGGAAATGCATTGCCATGGCAACATAGCTGCAGTGTCACAGTTTATGCCTTTTGATGCTATGTCGTTGTAGTGCATTGCTACAGTGACATAACATCACATAGAGACGCCCCCAGGGTGTAGACACCATGGTAAAACTGAGGCTAAGATCTTAGCAGGAGTCGAAAAGGGTTCATCCAAATAAATATATGGTAAAACTATTGTCAGTAAAACTAGACAGAAAAGAATAGGAAGGATCTATAATGTCACGCTTTTGCTGTTAGCGAACCTATAGTTATAAACATTAGGAAAAACATTTTTTTAAAGATGATCTTTCTATCATTGGCTACTGTATACTTGTATACATTTGTTTTTGGTATAAGTAATCTGAAGTCACAAAGGTTGCCTCTGGGGTATAATACAGCTAATCAGGTTGTTCTCCCCACAGCCAGGAATCAAGAATTCCAAAGCCATTTCACAAAAAGTTATCACAAATACTTAAATTTCCATGTTTCTAGTCCAACATCTTGAAACTTGTAATTTTTTTCATTCTTAAAAAGAACAATTGCCCTCCCCTAAGGAGAAGGTAGGCTTAGCCTAACATCAAGAGTCTTTATACTCACTTCAGCTAACTAACCCTATAAATAACTTAGAAAGGACTGGTGCAAATACTTTGCACTTTTATCTAACAGCTTGCTTGTGAGAATCACTATGTGTGCTCTATAATTTGGTCCATGTTTGTTTCACTTGCTACATAAAGCAAATGAGGCACAGAGGGATAAGGTGTCTTGCCCAAAGTTGCATTCTTTGACAAAACTAAAACGAAGCCTTGATATCTTGATCCCCAATCTCAGTCTTTTTCCTTCTTGAACACTTAGAAGCTTTTCTTACCAGAAAGAAATATGAAATGCAGCATATCAACCCAATATTTTAAAATTGTTTTTGAAGTAAATGCATACATTAAAAAGAAATTGCATAACTGCATAGATATAGAAAAGAATGCTGACAAGATATTTTAACATCAGCTCTAATTTGAATTTATCTTTAAGAACATGCTTAAGTGTATATGTTTTATTATATGGGATTACCCAGCATTTAGAAGATGAGCCCTCAAAGCAGCTTGCATTGACCATCGTTATCTTTATGTATGAAGCAAAACTCCCACGAAAGATGGCCCACACTGCTTTAACATGCTACCTGTTACGGGTACTGGAAATTGGCAGAACTAGAAGGCCCCCTAAGAAGGCCCCCCTGAAGGCCCCCTAAGAATCCGTGTTCTTTCAGAATCCATGTTTCACAGGGCTCTGCCAGCTCCACAGGACCTGCATAGGGATCCACAGCACAAGATGGAAGAACATGTCAATCAGTTCAAGCTGCAGGCTGCTTTAATTTGTGCTGTTTCACCATAGGATAAATAGGACTATCTGAAAGACTCTGTCACAAGGCATGATACAAGTTGCTTGTCAGATTCTGAGATCAGACTGTAGTCCAGAGCACAAGTGTTGCTTTATTTGCTGGGAAACAGGCTGAACTTCAGAAACTGGAATTGGCTACTGGAAATATTCAACAAGGGCCAGAGATTCAAATCTACTTAGACACTTGAGAATGTAGAGAGATGCCTACTGGGATTTTCAGAAGTGAGCCAGATATCTAATTCACTTAGGCTAAGTACAGACAGTCAAAAAGCCCAAGGCTGGATTGATTCAGCCTTTGCAGGTTTGTCTAATCTGCAAAGATTAAATTGAGAAACAATTGGACACACATTTATCTTTGATTCAGGAAATGTAGACATGTCCCTGCAGTGGCTCAGGCCAGAAGCTGAGGAGCAATAGAGCATGGCTCACTGGCATTACCTCTTCCTGCTGCTCTGAGGTTTCTAGGATTTGCAGTCCAGCATCACAAAAGCAGGACTCTGCAGGGTTGCTCATCACTTCCTCTTTCTGCTTCCAGGTGCCTCTGGGATTTGTAGTCTACCATTACATCCAGCAGTAACTTTTAGTAAGCTCAACAGGACAGTGCAGCTCTGTACTCAGGGAAAGGGCAGGGGCAGGGGTTAACTAGGGAAAGGGGTGTTTAACCCATCTCCCTGGCCTCAGACCCCTCAGGGTTTGCCTGGAGGTAGTAGCCTTTGCATCTCCCCATCACAAACCTTTTCTGCTGGAGCAAACAGCACAGCCTAATTCATGGATGAAAAGTATGTTGGGATGCTGGGGAACTCTGATTTAACGTGAACCAGGATGGGATCTGGGATAGAAGTTTCATAAAGCAGTTTGACCCAAATCAGTTAAGTCATATACTACATTCAGCCAGGTTTATCTTAAACCAGTTTCAGCTATTTTGAAACTGGCTTATGTGCACTGACTTTCTGTTCTGTTATAGGCTTATATCAGTTTCTGAACACTTAAACTGCTTTATGTGTAACTTCTGTCCTTAACCTTAGACATTTAGGGCACATCCAGGTGAGCATGCACGGGCCTCTTGGGGCATCTCAAACCAAGAGGCACACTGAGAACAAAAACATGTTCTCTGTGCTGCATATTTACAGTGCGGGCTCTAAATTTGATACCTGGATTTCCAGGTATCAAAAAAACTCCAAAAACCACCCTGGAAAAAAGCAGGGCAGGGCACAGTTCCCCAGTGTGCCTTGAGGCAGGCCAGGGCTCAGACTTTCAGAGATGCTTTGGCATCTGGCCAGAGTGTCTCTGTGGTGCCCCGGCTGCCCTAGTACACTGTATTTGTGTGCAGGGGGGCAAGCAGGAGCTGTGCAAGGCCATGTGACTCAGGCACTGTCCCTGGTAAGTAGGTTAGTCTAAGGGACTAGGTGTGGGGCTGTGGTTGTATGGGGGGGACTGTGGCTGTGGGGGGGTTGTGTGGGAGTTCAGAGGGGCTGGTTGGGGGGCACATGGGCACTGTAGCACCAGTGGCTGTCGGGCCCTCAAGGCATGCTGCAGCCAGAACCCCCAGTGGTATGGCATGGCCCCAGCTGCCTCAGACCTGGCACTTCCTGTGTCGCTTGTTAGAGGTCCAGTGCAGTTCATTCAGTTTGGCAGAGAGACGGCCTTTTTCAGTAGCCAGATCTCTGAATCTGAATCGAATCAGGAGACTCTTTAATCTCTCCAAATCAAATCAGAACCCTCCAAATCAATTCAGAGAGATTTGGAAAGATTCAATGATTCGGACATAGACATAGCTTTAAATGGGTTTTTATACATACATCAAGGTACCAGGCGGCTTGCAAATGCTGAAATGGTGTGGCAGCTGGAATGTCCCGCAGTTGGCAGCAGACCTGGAATTGGCCTGGAAGCAGTTCTAGTCCACTTCCAGGTCTGCCAGAGAGTGTGGGGCCACTGGGTCTGGGGGGGGCAGCATCTGGGGGTCCCTCACAGCCAATTGCTGAGCCTGGAGGCATGAGAGGGGCCCCCCTGTGTGCTTGGCAGAGGACCCAGAAGTGGACCATAAGTACTTCCAGTCCACTTCTGGGTCTGTTGCAGAGCATGCAGGGGATCCCCCTGAAGTCCTGTGGGATGCTCCATCTGCCCCAACACTGCAGCATTCACAAACTGTACCTGGTACCTCAAGTTATGTAAGAAAAACATTTAAAGCTATGTCTGTGGCCAAATTGCTTCTCCGAATCAGCATCAAATCTTCAGATTCGGATTTGGCCAAATCAAATTGGGACAGTGATCCAAATCAACAAATGGAATCACTGTCCTCAATTCAGGCAGAATCCAAAGTAAATCCTTGCATTTTGCACACCCCTAATAGATACTTAGAATCCATTTTATTGTGATGATAGAGGCAGTGGTAGGACTCCAAATTGCTTTACACTGTAAATATATCAATAAACATTGCTCAGCTGATCTTTTTCTATATAGTGGTGTTTCACTTTAATAGTGCAAGAACAGTATTTTGGTTATTTTAATGGGAGAATTTGAGTTTCTTATCACAGTATTTGCAGTTTTTAAACAGGGAACATCAGGATCTCTGCTGGTGAGATAAGTGATGAGACCCGTGAAGAAGTGCCTATCCAGGGCCAGCACTGGGGAGCCAGCTAGAGGACAGATGAGATGGCTGACCTCTTGGCCATTTGGGGCCAAGAGGACATGCTTTGACAGTTCAAAGTGGGCCGCTGCAAGGAGCACATTTTCTAGGCGATAGCTGCCCAGATGGCAATGCTAGGATACCTCATCCAGGTCTGGCAGGCATGTAGCCATGGGGCCAAAGGTCCAAGAGGGCAGACACTGTTGCAGGTGGCAGCAGGTCACAGCCAGGCAGCAGCCTCCACTGCCAGACTGCTGCATTGGGTAGAGGGTGCAAGGACCACTCCAGGTTAGGGTTGCTTCAGCAGTCCAGCTGACACAAAGAGTAGTATCCCCAGATACCACCTGGCTGGTCCTCAGAAGCTCCTGGGGGTGAGTAACCCTCAGCTACTTGCCAGGGCAGGTTTTTATACTGCTGGGGTCAGCACAGGTGCTGGCCCTAGCCTCTAGCTTCCCCTGACTGCAGATTCAGGAGGAACTGGGCAGGGTCATTTTGCCCCAAGTGGCACAACGTGCCCCACACCAAAGTGCATGTCCAGACACGTGCTGAGGCAAAAATTCCCAGCACAAATTTGTGCCACTCCTATTTGAACTGCTGCAGGCACATGTACTTGCATGTATAGACATGCCCTCAGAAGACTTTTCAGAAGCAACTTTAGGCACCTAAATAATTTTTAAAATCTGGCCTTTCTTAAATGATGGTTATTGTGCATTAGAATGAGGATTCAGTTAAATTGTCCTAGCAAAGAATAGGTATTGAATCAAGCTTTTATACAGTCTCATCTTACTAGTTCAGCTCCTGGATTTGATTCAGTTAAATCAGTCTAATTGTAAGAGTAGTTGAGTATTTCAAGAAAAAACTGTAGTAACATCTCTTGCACTTGCTTGGAGAATTTTACTGAAATTCTTTGTCCTTTTCATGTGATTCTACCAAAATGAAAGAATGAAAAGTGTTAGGGTTTACATCTGTTTCTGACAGAAATCAATACAGAGTGTATGTATGTACACATGTGTGTGTTTGTGTACCTTACATGTATGCATGTTTGAAATGGAAGAAACTGTTAGTTAGAACATTATGTTGTATTCTTTCACAAAGATTTTGTCTGAGGTTGACCAGACTATTTCAGTAGGGGATCTTTAATGTATCTGTTCTTTGTGTACACCAAGACTGCAATAGGAGCCATTGTGGAGTAGACCTTACCCTGACTCTTACTGCAGGGTTGTGAAAGAAATGAATAAACATTGTAAATATCTGGCTTAAAAGCAACGTAATTTGAAGTTACAATTTGACACCATAACCTTTAATTATGAGTGCTCACACATGCATAATTCTATTCTCCTCTCCTGTCTCAGAACTGCCTTCTACAAAAGGTCAACTTTGGAGTCAGCATGAGAACTTAAGAAAATGTCTACACTGCAGCCAAAGGTTGCTCATAGTGGCTGTTGCTGATGCAGGCATAACCAAACTAGCTTTAAAGTAGGTTTGCCAACAATTGTAATATAGCAGTAGTATCACAGAGCTCATTGTGGGCTGCAAAACCTGCCCAAGAAGTTGAGTAAATACTTGGGCGCTTAGCCTGCACTAGACTCCACGATGCAATCACTACTCTCTTATCTGTATCTAAGGTAGCTAGCTTAAAATCTAGCTCAGGCAAGTCTACACAAATTGCAGTTACTCCTTTGACTTTAGTGTAGACATACATATACATGTTGTCAGGGAAAGATCTGAATAGATAACAGAATCTTGCTTCGTTCGTTCTGTGATTGCTTTAAGATGTGAGCTGGGCCTTAACTCCAGCAGGGGCAAAATCCACCAAGAAAATACTGTTCCAGACTTTCAGAGTCCTGCCCCACTGACCAACACCTAAAGCATATTTGCTGATTTCATTTATCATACTAGGTGGAGAGGGCTATTGTCTTAGGTACCTACTGTTTTTTACAAACTTTGAACATCAGGCCTGTGGAGCAGAAGTTCAATGGGCACCCATTATAGAATGAAGTTTATTAAGTGTGGTGTGTACTTATTGATTTGCCCTATTTTGAATGCCACATACCCTTCAGATGGCAAATAAGTGGTGTAACCTATTGCAATAAGGCTAGTAAATGTGTTATGGCCTTAGGTGAGACTTGGAACATGATGTGACTGGGGCTACAGAAAAGGTATATTTTCTTGGCCAGTAAAGATGGAAAAAATTAGATCTAGTCATTGCTTTTCTTTAACATCCTGTAGAGTTTTAAGATAGAGGAGGTTGAAGTGGATTGAATGACATCCTTAATCAATCAGTATCTTCAAAGTCAAGTCAAAGAGTTGCCATCATTTTAGTGGCTCCCCTTCTCAGTTCTAATCTAAATAAATCTCAGTGAACAATCCAACATGCAACTGAGCAGATATATTATTTACAATACTTGAATATTTTTGGTAGCAGTAAATAAGCCTAAAGCTCTCAAACTGATTAATTTTCTTATATTAGCTCATTTGTAGTATATGCAAGTATTACTTTTCAGAGAAAAAAAGACCCTCAATTTGAATTCTAACCTAGAATATAACATACTATGTACACAGCTCTGAAATTACAGTGTTATCCAATTCTCTTTACATTCTTTTACTCTGTTTTCAGAATTCTCAATTACTAGCAATAGCAATAGTCTAAAACTGTTAAAATCAATTAAAGATAGTAACTGGACACATGGTATCCAGTTAGATAGTAACTGAAAAGCATCTAGGAATGTCTCAAAGCTAAAAAGGAGGCATACACCCAATGGAAGGGAGGAGCCATCAATAGGGAGGACTATACCTCCATTGCTCAGGATTGTAGGGGGGCTGTTAGGAAGGCCAAGGCACAGATGGAACTGGGACTAGCAACCTGGATCAAGGATAGCAAAAAATCCTTTTTTAAATACATAGGGAGTAAAAAGAAGGCTGTAGGTAACGTGGAGCCTTTGCAGGATGCACTAGGAAATCTGGTGGTCTCACCAGACGACAAAGCTAACCTGTTTAACAATTTCTTTGCCTCCATTTTTCTGAGCAGGGACCTGGTCATTCCCCCCCCACTCCCCTACCAGGATCCCCAGTGGTGCCAGGGGTGGCACAGCTAGGCCCAGAGTCAGAGAGGATCTAGTCAGAGAACTTCTGGTGGGACTGGACATGTTCAAATCAGCAGGTCCTGACGATCTCCACCCCAGAGTGCTGAGGGAATTAGGAGAGGTGATTGAGGGACCCCTGGCACAGCTTTACAAGCAATTGTGGTGCTCTGGTGTGGTGCCAGAGGACTGGAAAATGGAATGTGGTTCCCATTTTCGAAAAAGGGAGGAAGGAGGACCCAGAAAATTATAGGCCTGTTAGTCTTACCTCAAGGAGATGCTATGAGACCTGAACCTGTTCAGTCTCCACAAGAAAGGGCTGAGAGGGGATCTGGTGGCCATCTACAAACTGGCCAAGGGAAACCAGCAGGCAATGGGAGAGTCCCTGTTCCCCCCGAGTACTACCAGGAGTAACAAGGAATAACAGCCATAAGTTGATGGAGAATAGATTCAGACTAGACAGCAGGAGGCACTACTTCACACTTCATAGTATCATAGTATCATAGTAGTTAGAGTCGGAAGGGACCTGGGCAGATCATCTAGTCCGACCCCCTGCCTTGGCAGGAAAGAGCACCGGG
>JAGPOW010000261.1:61051938-61062400 GCA_030014935.1 Caiman crocodilus | reverse complement strand
ACCGTTAAGTCCCTTTCCCCTTGCTTGCCTTTTACTCTAACCCAGAGCACCTCAGAGCGCCCTCCCTTGCTAATTGACCAGGAGGTGTATTCCTCCTTAGGGCAGCTAGGATCTGGAACCAACTTCCAAGGGAAGTGGTGCTGACTCCTACCCTTAGGGTCTTTAAAAGGAGGCTAGGTAGACACCTTGCAGGGGTCATTTGACCCCAGTATTCTTTCCTGCCCATGGCAGGGGGGCAGACTTGATGATCTGCTCAGGTCCCTTCCAACCCTATCAACTATGAAACTATGGGTTTTTTTTCCCTACCAGTGCTGATGATAAACTTCAAAAGCCTGATGAGTCATAGAGCCAAAACTGACATTTTTCATATCTCATCCTAATGTCTTATGCTGTGATTCCTGCTCATCTCTCACAAATTGGGCTCTGGTGGTAGGTGTGGCAGGAATGGTCCTTATGATTAAGAACCTACCCAAATCACAATTTTGCAAATTTTGCAGGAACCACAAAAAATGGTGGGTTTTATGATTTTCAGCAGAACTGCAGGAAAAAAAACTTACTGAAAATAAAATGCTGGCTTCCCAGTGGGAGTCAGCAACTGCTGTGACCACCCACCCTTGCATCCTGCTGGCAGGGTGAAACCATCAGCATAAAGTGGAGCAGCCAAGATATCAGACACCCCCTCCTCCCTCCACCAGTGATTGGCCAAGAGGGCTTCCTTTCATGTGGCTCTGCCCCTGTGCCAATCGGCAGGAAGGGGTGGAGCCACAGAAAAAGCAGGCTTTGGCCAATCAGAAGTGAGGAGCAGGGATGCCAAGGCCCCTCAGCCAATCAGAGGTGTGGGGGCCTCCACTGCAGTAAGCCTGTGAAAATAGTGGCCAGCTCCATGATCAGCCCACGATATTGCCCATCTGCCACCTAAATTTGGGTAGGTCCCTACTTATGACTAAGTAATTCTTTCTTTGAATTTAACACTAAAACAATATTCTCCTTATGTCACGAATGCTGTTTATTGGTGTTGTAGTATCATAGTCAATACAAACTAGAGATGTTCTTTCTTTTTAATGTTCAGCTGTAAAAGGTGCCCTATACTTTTTGTCATAGATGTTTAGTAGTTCTCTGCAATTACTGTGTAGACTGGAGCTAGAAGTTGGGTGTAAAAAGGCTGAGACTGGCTGGGCAAGGAAACCAGGACTGGAAAGGGAATTGGGGCTGAAGACAGACATGAACAAGGAGCCAAGGAGAAACTGAGACTGGTTTGGCAAGATTGTGACTAAGAACCATTGGACAGGGGAAGGATAAAGTGTTGACAGGTATAATGAGGGTGCTGGGAAAGAGCTTGGACTTGGAAAAAAAAATAGGAAAAAGTGGAGGAACATAAGACTGAAGAGGCCTAGGAAAGAAAATTAGAACTTCGAGTATATGGAGACAAGTATTTGAGGGAAGGGGAGAAAGTGAGTAGGAGTAAGGAGTGAAGGGTAAGGAATACAGACTGAATGAGGACTGAGACAGGGGAAACTGAAACTAGCTAGGCATGAAGTTTAGGGATGGCCAATTGTGGAAAATGTGACAGAGCAGTGGTGTTCAACATCTTGGTCTCACAGGCCAGGGGAATAGCACAGGGTTGGTCCATGAGCCAGATCTGACTCTATGCACTGGGATCAGGGCTGTGCCATCCCATTATGCCTGGATCAGTTCTGGGGTTCTGCACTTCCCCTGCCCAGCCCAATGCACCACCTTTGTTCACCCCTGCATACTAGGATCACAGCCCCATTGTCTCCTCTGCCCAGTCCCACATGCCAGGATCAGGGCTTTGTGCTGCCTCCTGCTGACCCCATGTGTCAGGACTGGGGCCCCGCACTTCCCCCACCCATGCCCACATGCTGGCATCAAAACTCTGGGGCACTGCATGCTGAAAACAGGGCCTAAGGTCCCCCACCCCCTTGGTCTGGCTTCACATGCTGTGATGAGGCCCCATGCTGCCCTGAGCACCCTATTTAGTGCACAGGACTATGACCCACAGGGCTTCCCACATACCCGTGAGGAGCCTTGCTGGCTGGATCTGGCCTGCAAACATGGGCATGTAACACCCCTGTGATATAATAGAGATGTGAGATGTTATGTGTGTGCAGGGACAAAACTAGTCCTGGGTAAGTAGAATTGATAGGAAAGGATATGCCCGCAGAACATATCCCCTCCTATTCCTGGATGGAATGAAAGATGCCCAAATTTCATCTTTCCTTTCTTGTCAGCAAATATCTGTGACACTTACTGTCAAAGGACTTGAACTCCTCTAAGGCTGCTCCACACAGAGCATATCAACCTGTTAATGCTATCAGTTACCAGCTAGCTGAAGTGGAGCAGTTGAAACTAGGTTTGGAGGATATAACAGTTCCATCTCTGCTGATAATCCCTGTGGGCTCATACACACACAATGTTTATCAATGAATACAGTTGACTGATTAGTTAGTTGACTAATTAGTTATGCAGTAAACATCTCAGTATCTCCATGTGCACCCCTATTAGGCTGGAGTAAACTAATTTACTCGGAAGCAGAATAGTATTTGTTAATTCAAACACTGTGCTGCTGCATAGTAAAAGAACACCACAGCAGCACATGTGTAGATGCTGCCCCAGCTGACTGGGGCATTGAAGGGACCTTCATGGCCTAGCCAGCCCCTCCACAGCACATTGAACTGTGGGAAGCAGCCCTGGGCTGTCAGGCTGACCCCTGGGACTCCTGCCAGCTGGGGCTGCTCTGAACTGGTTCAACATACTGTGCAGGAGTAAAGTGCAGAGTTTATTGCTCTTGGGAGCATGTTCAAACAGAAATTAGCTCTGGAGTTTATTCATGCGCAGTAATAGCATGTGTAAATGCACCTGATAAGTATCAGTATGATACCACCTACTGGAATGTCTTGTTTTTCATTTTGCTTTTTTCAAAATATTGGAATTTGTGAATGTGTGTGAACACTCAAAGCTCTATCTGTGTGTGCATATGCTTATCTTAGTCTGTGGGCACAAAACATTATTATGAAGTTGGGACATGGTAACTTATGTTCACATTCATACCCCACAGTAAATGCAAGATATTTAGCACATCAATAAAAGTGAAGTAAATTCTTTACTGACCTTGCAGTAAGATGCTCTTGTATTCATAACCTTACTCCGCCCCAGCAAAGTCAGCTATGGTAACCAATGGCAGTTTTGCCTAAGCTGGCTTTCATTGCCATTTTACAAAACTTCCATTGATTTTCATGGATCAGGATTGTATCATATATTAGTATAATATGAAGTAGCTGACATGTGAAGTAGTACTTACTGCTAATTATCTGATGACATTTTCTATTAATGGAGAAATTTGTTATGTTTTCTATTATATTGTTTTTAAAGTAGAATTGTCTAACTATTTTGAAATCTATTTTTAATACACAGTTAAAAAATAACTTTATAAAAATTCCAACATGTGGATAAAAATTAGGTGTTCTTGTTGTTGAATGCTGGTGCTCCTAAAGATATCCCTCCACAGCTTGGCTATTGCACATGCATAAATCAATTATTGTATTTGATAGAGTTTAAATGGGTTGCCACAAAGTCAATGAGAGAGAAAAATTATAAGGTATCTTTTTAAAATAAATAATATATCAAAGGAGAAAGCCTTTTATTAGCAATAGATCACACTTATTTCAGTAATTTCATCATTGTATAATAAAAAAATTTAAAATGAGCCTTCATTAGTATAATGCTCTTCTTTGTAATATAGAGACTATTGACTGAGTCTATTAATCTCATTTTGTTTATTCATTCTCTACCTTTCACATAGTAATCATCCTCAAGAGTCACAGGTGCATCATTAAAAAAATTAAACTAAATAACCTATTTTGCATTCGGAAAGTACTAGAGTACAAAAATGGGTAGAATGCAAAAAAATCAAAGCATGAAAATACCAACCCCCTTTCCATGGCACTGTTTGTTTAAATCACAGGGAGGTGGAGGAAGAGGGAAGCATAATTGAAAATCGTGCAACAAAGTAAAATTGACAGCACCTTTTGAATAGAAGCAGGACTTGGCATGTTGTACATTAGAGTGGTGTTTTACTAAATATATAGAAGCAAAACAACAGCATCTTAGCATGACCTGGTCACAGTTAATTAGACTTGTAAAGCTTATAAGCAGCCTTTCTTTTACTGTGAAGGTAAATAGCATGTAAATGTAAAGGGACACAGACAGTGCAGCATCTCTTTACACTGTGCAGCTCCGGCATTGCTTCTTATGCAATTAGGTATTCATATATAAATGATTATGAACAAGAGCACTTGGATAGGTAATTGTGCCATCCTACAGCCCTAGTTAGGTAAATGGTGCAATCCCTACCTGTCTCGTCAGGTTTTATATAGGACCATGATGCTTTCAAATCAACCAATCCAAATTCAACAGTCATGACAGCAGATACAGTGCTAATCATTTTCCTGGCATTGTACCCATTCATGCCAGAGCTGAATTTATTCTGCAGAGTAAACTTTCAAAAAACAGGCCTGTCATGTTTAATGGGAAAAAATACCATAACTTGTATTAGAAGAAAGTTCTTGGAGACCAATTCATGTTTAATATGACTTGTTTTCAAATGACAACCTCATAACCAGCTAATAGCACGTCTGATTTATTTGTTCATTTCTTTTCCTACTTCTTTTTCTGTTAACATTTTCTCTTACAAAGTAGACTATCATGCACCTAAATAACTGTACAATTTTGAGATATCCAGCAACAGAGCTGAATAATGAGATGCATATGAGTCATAAATGTCCCCAAAACAGCGATCCAATAAATCTAGGTTTTATTGGTGTGTATTTAGAGCAGCAGAAAATATTGGATTTGTAATTTGCTATGGTTCTTATGGGACTCAAGCTGGAAGTAATGTCTTTCTGGAGTCTCCCTGCTTAGCTGTTCCCAGAAGAACAGTATGTATTGATATCAGGTTTTTTTATTATTGATCTGCTCAGTATAAAGTCTTTTCATTTTCACCAAATGTATTTTTCTTTCTTTTTGCTTTCATCTGGATCTGCATCTAGTACACTGTGTGGACTGCGCTCTGGGTCACGTGGAATGTTTTCATTATCTGCTTCTATTTGGAAGTAGGTGGACTTTCCAAGGTAAGGTCTCTCATAATTCTTTAGGATTATAGAGGAAAAGTTTGATAGCTGTTAGTGTTTGAAATTACTGGAACAGAAACAATAGTATTATTTTAACATGTGATCATGGCTTCAAAGGATTTATTTCTCTGCTAGCTAGAACTCCAGTATTTTAACTTGTCTTTAAGAGTTTGGAAGTATGTAAATAAAGTTATGCATTATGAACCAGATTCTATTCCAGTGATTCTTAGCCAGGGTGCTGCAGGGTGTCATGCAATTTTAGAACTGTTAGGTGTGCAAACCTAACTTGCAAGATAAACCCAGAGATTTAAAATAGGAATCCATAGTGTTAAAAACCATTCTGACCTGTCATGGGCTTTCTGAGGTCTTCGCAGCAGAAGAACTACTCTGTTTTTTTGTAGTGAAAAATTGAGTGAAAAATAAAAGCTGACATTTTCTGAGGGGTGCCTTGGGTCTATTGAGAGGAGCCTTGAGTCCAAGAAGGTTGAAAACCACTGACCTATTTGATGCATAACTGATTAGGCACCTAAGTGTTAATCTATCCTGCTGTTGTTGAGTCACTGAAAAACAATTAATGTAAAAGGTGTGTGGGTCCCCATCTTCCTCGCTGCTTTTTGGTGACTCAGTCTTAAGATTGAGATAATATGTTAAAAAAGTAGAAAAAGAATTCCTTAGGAACTGCATCATCAAACCCATGGAATACCTAAGATATATAGATGACATCATCATCATTTTGACCAAAAACTGGCAGTCTGTGATTGATTTCCATCACAAATTCAATAACCATCACCTGTCCATCAGACTATCTCTTGAATATTCCAGCACCAACGTTTCCTTTTTAGAGACGATGATCAATATCCAGGACAGCAAAATACAAATCGCCATATACAAGAAATCCACAGACCAACATACATATCTACACAGAACCAGCAATCACCCTTAACACATCAAGAAAGTTGTAATATACAGCCAAGCCCTTCTATACCAGAACATTTGCATTGAAAAGAATACCCATAATTGTTACCTCGCAAATCTCAAAAAGATACTCCTCCGGAGAGATAGACTGTACTTTTGAAAGATCCACCTGGATACCGTGTGAAGAATTGCTTCAGTACAAAAAGAAAATCTTCACAAATCGTACACCTTTAGTTATAATGTACCATCCTTCTGTGGAACCTATTTGGAAAATCCTCAAACAGTTACAGCCATACTAGAAGAATACCCAATCCTTAAAATATCTTTTCAGAACCTTCCATCCTAGCCTTTAAACAAGCACAGAACCTCACCAAACTCGTCACCAGAAGCAAACTTCCTATCACCCAAACCACACTGAATGGCTCAGGGCTATACCAAGACAAAAACTATAAAACCTGCCAACACGTCTCCACCACTCTAACAATAACTACATCCCACAACAGAACCATCACCAGTCCTGGATCTTACACCTGCACCTCCAGAAATGTAATACATCTCATCCACTGTACCAAATGCCCTGATGGAAAATATGTAGGAGAAACCCAACAACAACTGTGTGTCAGAATGAACACACATCAGAAATCTATCAAAGACAAAAAAACCCAATTATCTGTAGGTGCATGCTTCTCACAAGATAGCCACTCTCTCTCCAATCTCTCAGTTCTAATTCTAAGCGGGAATTTACAAAACACCTTTCGTAGACAAGACTATGAACTTCACTTCATCAACCTACTGGATACAAAAAATTATGGACTAAGTATAGATGCACATTATAACCTGCCTGCCATCTGATAACCCCAGGTAACCTGTCTATATATTTTACCAGCTACATTCTATCCCCAGTACAACATTCCTCTATTCTGCCCCCAAGCCTACCTGCATCACATCTGTTATTTCCCATTCCCTCTGAATCTCACTGCCACACATTTCCATTTTCACAGGCCTGCATTTTGGCTTCTTTTCTACCCAAAATCTTGCAAAAAACTTCTTTACAACTATTTAGTTGGTCTAATAAAAGATATCACATCTACCCAAAGAACCTTTCTTATAAAAGTAGGGAAATCAACAGATTTTCAGAATCTGAACAGTATAGACTAGAATCACATTTAGTTGCCTAAGTCCAATTGGACCCTTAATTGGTAGAATAGAATCTGGCTGGTTATATATAGGTGAATCTTTAAAGAACCACTTAAAATTGACTCAAATGCAAATTCAAGATTTTGATTGTTGAAAACAGGAAAATATCACTTTAAGAGAAACTTTGAGTATGCAAATTAAAATGTGTCTGAATGTTCTGAGGCTGACTTGAAACCAGTAAAAGGGAATGACTAAGAAGGTTAATGTGACAACTTGTTGAGCCAATTGGTCTCACTATAAGAATGCTAATTCAGTAAAAGAAAATTCATGAGAAAGGATGACATTTTCACACGTTTGAATAAACCTTTTCTTTACTTAGTGCTCAATACTTTATTGATTTCTTTTTTAAACTAGTGATTAGAGCAGAAATGTTTGCTGGAAGCTGCCATGCACACATTACATTCACTTCACCATTATTTCTCAATTTTAAGTTATCTTACAATATACGTAGTCAGGTGGAATAATATCACAATTTTATTACTCAAAGAATGAACTTGCTTTCATTCTTCTGATTTAGAGTGCCTGTATGTCTAAGATCCATGCATCATAGTAAAAAATATTAGATTTTGAAGCGTTATTACACAGTTAAAAGATATGCACAATATTTCTGCAGTTAAAATTAATTGGGATTGACTTGGGAATAGTATCACATCAAGTTTGTAAATTAATCAAGGGAGGGAACTTTTTTCAATGAGATTTAAACACTGGTATCCTTTTTTAGGACAATTCTTTTAGGACAAAAGTATGCTGGGAACCACATACTCATGAGATAATGTAACTGAATGAAATGTTTTATACAGAAGTTAGAAAATAATGACTGTAGTGAAGTCATTGATGTCACTGAGGCCAGCATTTTACCCTAATTTTGGTTGAAGCTTTTTTTTATTATGGGTATCAATGATTCAGGTCCTTTAGTGCAAGGTAAAAATCATAGAAAATTAGGATTGGAAAGGACCTCAGGAGGTCATCTAATCCAACCGCCTGTTCAAGCAGGACCATCCCCAACTAGATGGTTCCAGCCAAGATTTGTCTAGCTGGATCTTAAAGACCTACAAGGAGCCCACAACCTCTCTGCATGACCTGTTCTACTACTCTCCTAGTTAGAGAGTTTTTCCTAATATGTAACCTAAACTTCCCTTGCTGCAACTTGAGATCACTGCTCCTTGTTCAGTCATCTGCCACCACTGGGAACAGTCTAGCTCCAACCTCTTTGGAACCACGCTTCAGGTAGTTGAAGGCAGCTATTCAATTCCTCCTCAGCCTTCTCTTCTCTAAACTAAATACGCCCAGTTCCTTCAGTCTCTTTTCATAAGTCATGTGCCCCAGTCTCCTAACCATTTTCAATGTCTTCTTCTGGACTGTCTCTAGTTTGTCCACATCCTTTCTGTAACAGGGGGCCCAAAACTGGACACAGTACTCCAGATGTGCCCTCACCAGTGCCAAATAGATGGGAAAAATCACTTCCCTCAATCTGCTGGCAACACTCATACTAATGTAGCCCAGTATGCCTTTAGCCTTCTTAACAACAAGGGTACACTGTCAGCTTACTGTTCAAAATGTTGGTAAGATGATGGCAGTAAAGCTAATTAAGGAATAAACCCTGTAAAAATATTTTTGGTGGAAGATAGGTATTAAATCAAACCTGAAATTTTGCAGGAAATGTCTATTCTGGATTATATTTTCAACCAAAGTTGCTTTTTGATTGCTGAAATCGAAACAAATATTTGTTTCTGTTGATTTTTATTTTGAAGAAGAAAAAAATATATAATTAGCTGTGTCTAGCAGCTGCCTATGTTTTAAATGCTGTGTTATGCATATGTGTTCTGAGCAGAGGCTGATCTAATTAACAGTAGACAATTCTGTCTACATAAGTATTTCTACCATTATCATCACCTGAAGAGCTGAAATGGTGGTAGCAACAAATGGTAATTGCAGTCCAAATGTCTTGGTGTAAAATAGGTCTTCAGTCAGACCGAACACTCCCAATGACCCAACAAGGTAAAACATTTCCCAGATGTAGATCCTCTCTTATTCTTGGAATTGTAGAGATGTCTAGTGTGTATCTTTTATTTTAGCTGACCTGCAGAGTTCCCCTCAATACTTATGAGATTTCTGAATGAGAGAAAGTACTGAACATGTCATTTAGGTATGCAATTTGCAGTGAGAGTCTAAGGGTAAGATCTTCCCTTAAATTATGATTCTAAATTGATTAGACTTTACTAGTAAATTACCATGCTTAAAAGAATAATTTAACCTTAATTTAGAAATTAAAGCTTTAGTGCAGGGGTTCTCAAAGTTTTTATGCCATGGCTTGGCAAACTGTGGCCCAGCAGTCAGAGCCAACTGCGGCCAGAATTTCCGGCTGAAAGACAGGTAAGGGTACCCCCATCCCTGAGTAGTGGGGTGGGCCAAACCCTGCACTGCCACGGGCCCTGCACAAGGAGCCGCAGCTTCTTGACCTGGCTCTGGGGGAGCCGCAATTTGCCAGTCCATGGCCACTTCCAGTCCAGCAGCCAACCATGCTGCAGACTGACAATTGACCCACCACGGCCAGGCACTGGGTCATGGCAAGGGAATTGAGAACCCCTGCTGTAGTATATCAAGGCCATCAAACGTGTGTGGTGTTTGTTTTTTTCTGATGAGGAAAGGGAAACAGTGAAGAATATTCATCACTATTCAAATGCCATGTACAGTACTATGAAACTTCTCTTTCATAGATTTCATAGACATTAGGGCTAGAAGGGACCTCAGAAGATCGAGTCCAGCCCCCTGCCCGAATGGCAGGAAGTCAGCTGCGGTCATAGGATCCCAGCAAGATAAGCATCCAGTTTTTTCATGAAGGTGTTCACTGTAGGTGCTTGAACCACTTCCGATGGCAGGCTATTCCAGACCTTGGGGGCTTGGACAGTAAATAAATTCTTCCTTATGTCCAGCCTGAAATGGTCCTGCAGTAGCTTATAACCGTTCGACCTCATCATCTCTTGGGGTGCTCTGGTGAACAAACGCTTCCCCAGATGCTGGTGGTCACCCCTGATAAACTTATAGGTGGCCATCAGATCACTCCTGAGCCTGCACTTTTCCAGGCTAAAGAGCCCCATAGCTCCCAGCCTGTCATCATAAGGTCTGTTTTCCTGACCTCTGATCATGCACGTGGCTCTTCTCTGGACTCTCTCAAGCTTCTCCACATCCTTTTTGAATTGTGG
>JAGPOW010000261.1:61035371-61051838 GCA_030014935.1 Caiman crocodilus | reverse complement strand
TCTCTGGACTCTCTCAAGCTTCTCCACATCCTTTTTGAATTGTGGGGCCCAAAACTGGATGCAGTACTCCAGCTGCAGCCTCACCAAGGCCAAGTACAATGGGAGAATGACGTCCTGGGATTTGCTTGAGAAGCATCTATGAATGCAAGCCAGCGCTTTGGTTGCTTTAGTAGCTGCAGCATCGCATGTGACCAGTGATGACCCCCAAGTTTCTTTCTTTCATATTGCTAGCCAGAGTAGCACTGCCGAGCCTATAAGGATGCTGCAGGTTTTTCCTTCTCATCGATCACTAGGTCGCCGATTAGGTCATCCCCAGTAGCCAGTACCAGGTCGACCAGCACTTTACCTCTCGTTGGCCCATAGACTGCTCGGATTTTGCTGAGAGATCCTCCCACGAGATATCTGGGTAGTTGAAGTCACCCATGACAACCATGGTCCTGGAACATGTAGCCTCAGCCAGTTCCTGGGCGAACTCCTGGTCAAGCTCTTGACTTTGGGTGGGAGGTCTGTAGTAGACTCTCATCGTTGTGTACCCTGTGCTGTGTTCCCCATGGATTTTAACCCAGAGGGTCTCCAGTCATCCACCCTGGTCACCAACATCAGCTTACAGAGACACATAGCTTTCCTTAACATAGAGAGCTACACGCCCTCCCCCTTTATCCACTTGATCCCTCCTGTACAAGGTATAGCCGTCTATAGTCATGGTCCAGTCATGGGTGAAGTCCCACCAGGTCTCCATTATCCCTATGTTGTCATAATTACTTGTGTTAAGCAGGAGGACAAGTTCCTCCTTATTCCTCAAGCTCCTGGCATTTTCAAAAAAGCAACTTTTTTAGCATAGAGTGACTTTGGATGTCATCTTAGGCAGTGATTTTTTTTCTTTACTGAGAAATATTTTTTATATTTTGTAAACAAAGTTAAATTCTTTTCTTCATTGTGTAAAATTTAGAGCTGCAGAATAAACTTTTTTTTTTTCCAAAATGCACTTTTAGTTCCTCCCTAGGCTGTTTTCAACCCAAATTCTCCTAATAATTATCTCAGTCAAAGGAGGGAACTGAGCTGGATTTTCCACATCCTACATGAGGTGTTCTGAGTCCTAGGCTGTTGGTAAAAGAGCCTAACCATTTTAGGCTTGCTGTTTTGGGAAGGTGTCTAAGCCCAGCCCCCTTTTTGCTTTTGCTATAGATACCCAAAATGGGATTGAGGTATTTGTTTGGGGTCTAATGAAATGTTTTGTTCAAGTTGAAGTGTAAAGACAAAGAAAGCTTTTAGGCTTGCATCACTTTTTTGGTGTTGGTTTTTCTTTTCTTTTAAAAATATCAGGGAGAAGATTCAACCTCTAAAGTAAAATATCAATGATTTGTTCTGTCCTGCAAAAAAAAATCTATCTGACAATTACATTTTCATTTCTTTTCATTTGCTACTCTTATGACACTGAGAAGGTAATTTTAAGCAAGTAAATTTTATTTTGTTAATGCTACTGTATAAGATGAATTAGGCTGCAACTATTAACAAGTTTTAATATTCAACTTACGTAAACAAGATTTTGAAAAACAGACACAAAATGTAGAGTTAAGAAACAAGAATAACCTTCATCTCATGATTAAAAATAAAATTTGACTGAATTTAATGCAACACAAGATGCCATCATTTTGAAATTGCTTGTAAGTCTGACCTCCCATGTCTTATATACAGGCTATTCATTATCACCAGCTTCTTTTTTCACATATCTTTTATTTTGCAAAAATTGGTTTCATTAACCTAACAAGTATATTTAATATTTCTCTCTCTTTAATGGGATTCCATATTTTGTACCCACTGAGAAACGGATTTGTCATTTTTAGCAGTGTCCTGCTTGCTGATACTGAGGATTTCCCCCCTTTATTTTTGTTGTTCTAAATTATTGCCATGCTTACTGGATCCTATTGTTGCCTCTTCCCTATTTCTGTGTCTAATGACAAACTTCCTCTGCAGGGATAGTATCTGAGTCAAATACATGGAATGATTGGAGACCTTTCTTGTGCTTCAGTTAAGCTGTGGATGACTCTTCACAGTGCCTATTTTCTTCCCACAGAGTACTTCAGATCACCTCAAATGAGTTTCCTATCTCTCTTATATATTTCACCTAAGCAACTGTCTAAGGTCGATTTGTTCTTCTTTCTATTCAAGGATATTTCTATCTAGTCTGATCAGTTTTTCTTCAGCGTATCTGTTAAGTGTGAACTTTGTCGCGCTAAAATTCATTTTTAGGTTGGCTTTCAAGGTTGAGCTCTGTCATCTACGTCTGTCATGTGTCAATGTTTAAGCAGGCATTTGCATGGCAAATACCCATTACTCTCTAAATATAACTTCCAAAATGACCTTTACTTATTCTCTTAGCTTTAATATACAAATTTAGGTAAATGTGAACTCTAAGATTCAATCCCTGATTTTTTTTTTCTTTTAAAAACTCAATCAAGACTTTTGAATAGGGTAGGATATGAATCCAGCCACCACCACCACCTATTAATTCAGGTAAAATTCCATTGGCTTCAATCAGAATTAATAACAACAATAATAGCTGTTGTTGTTTCCTATTGAAGCTAGTTGGAATTTTCCATGCATTCATTATGTATAATCAATATAAAAATACCTTATTGCCTATTTTTCTTTTTAGAGTCTTTTCTTATCAGTGAAAGTTGAGTTGGCAAATTTGCAGACAATTCTGTGAATACATGGAAAGTTAGAGACAGAGCAGTAAATCTTATTATTGAGCAGCCTCTTCAGTTGGTGTACAGGGACACAGCTCCATTTCAATCAATGATTTACACCAGTTAAGGAACTGACCCTACTATTTAATAATATTTTCTACTAGAAGAGCTATAGAAATTAAATTCCAAAAGGAGAATTAATATAACACTTCAAGAGCTGAGAGTTAGGGGAATTTGATGTTATTTCCTATAGAAAATATTATGAATTTAATCATTCCTGATTAAACCCAAACCACTTCTGGATTCCAGATGCAGGCACACAGTTTACAAAAATGGTATGAATTATATCTCCTCATCTCAAAAGGAGTAAGTTGCACAAAAATAATGCTGTTTTACAATTAATAGGAACAATGAAGATGTAATTTACTGCCAATGTTTTCTGTGCTTGTACTGTAAAATAATGGGCAGTAATTAAATATGAACCATCAGTTCTGGGCTGTATTAAATAGTGTTTTAGATATAAGACAAGAGAAGTCATTATTCTACTCTACTCAGCCAGCACACATTAAGAAAGATCTAGGTAAATGGAGTGTCCAGAGGAGAGCAACAGGAATGCTACACTTTGCAAATGACCTTGAAATACAATGGAATGCATATATAATTTGCTTAGTCTGAAAGAAACTGGGAGATGGGGGCATTATAACAATATGACTAGTGTGTAAAAGGTTTTCATAAAATGAAAAATGGTCAGTTGCTCTCTGTGTCCACCAAATGTAGGAAAAGAAGAAATCCCCACAAGGAATACTTAGATTGAAAATTAAAAGGAGCTTCCTAAATATAGGGAAAGTTAATTACTAAACAGATCACCAAAGACATTACAGAATCCTTACCACTGGAACATCCAACAGTTGGACAGATATCTGACTGGGATGGTCTTAGTGTTGAGAGCTGAGGATGGATTAGATGGTCCCATCTAGACCATCATTTCTATGATTTTTTTTATATAAACAAAAAGTTGTAATGAAGGCAGAATCCCTAAACGTAAATGTGCATAGGGTAGGGTAAGTTGTAGGTAGTATGAAGTGGGGAATGAGAAAGGATAAAAGCAAAAAAATGGAAGCAAGATAAAGATGCACCACTGATTACTGAAAAGTAAGACTTATTTTTAATATTGATTTTTGTATTGGTATGCAGGCAGCGATTGTGTAGTGGATCTTGGATACATTAGGCTGTATGATGTTTCAGAGGCATGCAAGCTATTGCATGGGGCCATTGCCATTACTGTTCAATCCTGAAAAGGTCAGACATCTGTTATGGATATGATTTGTGTACTTTTCTTTCCCTATTGATGGATTTTTAATTGAATCCAATCATTCCTATTTTCAGCAGCATATGTACCAATGAGGGCAACATAATTTCAGAGATGACAGTGATAATAGTGTTTTATTCGCTATTAGATATGGTACATACATTTACTTCCAAGTCAGCTGAGCCTTTTTTCCCGTACACTTCTGATTCATATCAAATGCTTTTGGTTAGCGTCTCTCCTGAGACTTAAGACTGCCTGCCCATTATCTACTCGTCTTCTACATTTCTTCTGCATGTCTATCTACTTCAGCAGATGCCATCATTTGCTACAAGCTCTCTGTTATAGATAACAATGATCTCACACACAGCTGAAGTGAAAGGTGTAATTGCAGGCACTCTACTATTTAGTGGTTCTCTAGATGCCACTAGTGAATTCAAGTATTATCTCTTTCTAATCTGGCTTCCATAAGACCAGATTTTGCATGAACTAGTTAGGATGGATGGAATACGCCTCACTTTCTTCTCCTGAGGAAATTTGGAAAATCTCCCTCTCCATTCTGCTTGTTCTCCCATTAAACACTTTAATAATCCAAGCAGGATAATTGTGCCTGCCTTTGACATGATTGTTTTCTTAGATGTAATGGGTCTAAGTCTATTCTGACTTAAAGTAAGTTAGGAGTTACATCCATCATTGTACTAAATAGAGCTATATAAATTAAAATGAAATCTGAAAAAGGCCCAACATGACTTAATACTTTGCTTGATGCAATCCATCCCAATCCCATTCCTTTTCCTTTTTTCATTGGCATGTCTAGTAAGGAAAAAAAGTTAAAAATAAGTTTAAATGAAGTTATCTATTTTTATTTGACTTAAGAATAGATGCACTATTTCCTACAGTGGAGGTCCAACAGATTCCATTTTCAAAAAGTCAAAACTCTAACATGTTCTTTGTAAAGGTTTTCACTTCCTACGCCAGTGTACCTTCACAGAAGGAAATGCAAACTGAATGGTGTTTAGTAGTTTTCCATAATGTCCTGTTCAAAAACCAAGTTTTTTATTTTCTTTAGCTACTTTGAAAAGAAGCTAGGACTCTAATTGACTGCTAAGTTATGCTGTGTACCATCAAATAGGAACAATATTTTTGAAGCTTCAAAATAATAGCTATGTCCTTAGGTAGTGTTAGGTACGGTTAACCAGAAATTCTGTATGATGGTAGTATACCTTTCATTCAAAGGTCATGATAGTGATAAATATCAATTATTTGATAATAGCATTTGGTAGCGACAAATCTCAATTTCCAATGGTCGGGTAGAGCTTCAACAATAGAAGCTTTATGAACTTGGGTTTCTACAAAAACTTAAGCTAACCTGAACATCATGTGTCTGTAATTCTGAAGCTGTGCATAAGTATGTCATCTTTGTCACTTGCACTCAGCTCAGAATAGATAAAATAAATGGTCCATCAATTTTAAAATAAAACAAAATCACTATGACCTATGTAGTCCTTCAAAAGGAACTACTTGTGCTCTCTTAAAAATGGCATGTAATTAGGAAATAGTACAAAACTAATTTAGTAGGAATATGCTCTAGATTGATGCTATGTAATTCACTTGAAATTAATGGAGTTCCACCAATTTAAAACTCAAGTAATACAAATAGTGAGTCATGTCCTTCTGCTTGTATTGCAGTAGACAGTGTGTATGCGTTGGTGTTTGAGATGTTAAACAGACAACCACCCCTATTCGCTTGCTTTTCAGTCTATTACAATCCCTTTAGAAAATTCTCAGAAAATTTTATTACAGCATTGTGTAAGTTATAATTAAATATTTGTTCAGTCTTGAAAGGAGAGTTAAATATGCAACTAATGGAACTTCTGCGGTACAGCTTGAACATAAGGTCATTGTGCAAAAACATGATGTGGAACAAATAGCGTACCAGTAAATGCCACTAAAACTGCAAAAGGTGTCATTCTGATGTTAATCAACGAGCTTTGCTAACACAATCACTTCACTGAAGAACTTAATTAGAAGTATATTCCAGATGGTGCAAAATGGAGAGATTCATATTTTCTCAGGTGACATTTAGACTGGCTCATGAGATTACATAAAATCAGAATCACTAAATTGCAATATCTCTAAGTAGAATTCATTATTTTTGTTCTGATTATTTGTTAGACTGATATTGTCAATAGGGTTATGTCAACCTTATGCTGTTCCAGGAGGTCTACTTTTTGACCTAGAAGTGGCACACCCGTATTCACATGGTTCTGTGCTCTGCTGAGAATTGGAGCTATTTCTGAGAGGCAAATCTGACAGACAGAGCTATTTAGTCTGGGTTATTAGCCTGCACTATTAGAATCATAGAAAGTTAGGATTGGAAGGGATGTTAGGAGGTCATCTGGTTCAGCCCCCTCCTCAAAGAAGGCCCATCCCCAACTAGATCATACCAGCCAAAGCTTTGTCTGGCTGGGTTTTGAAAACCTCCAAGAATGGAGCTTCCATCACCTCTCTAAGCAACCTGTTTCAGTGTTTTACTACCCTCCTAGTGGGGAAACTCTTCCTAATATCTAACCTAAACTTCCCTTCCTGCAACTTGAGACCATTGTTCCTTGTTCTGTCATCTGCCACCACTAAGAACAGCCTAATTCCATCCTCTTTTGAACCCCGCTTCAGGGAGTTGAAGGCTGCTATTGGGTCCCCTCTCAGTCTCCTCTTCTCTAGACTAAATAAACCAGTTCCCTTAGTCTTTCCTCATAAGTCATGTTCCCCAGCCCCCTCACCATGTTTGTTGTCCTCTGCTGTACTCTCTCCAATTAGCCCACATCCTTTTTGTAGTAAGGGGCCTAAAACTGAACACAGTACTCCAGATGTGGCCTCACCAGTGCTGAATAGAGAAGAATAATCACTTCTCTTGCCCTGCTGGCAACACACCTACCAATGCAGGCCAGTATGCTGTTAGTCTTCTTGACAACAAGGGCACACTGCTGGCTTATATTCAGATTATTGTCCACAATACCACCCCTGGTCCCTTTCTGTAGAGATGGTGCCTAGCCAGTCAGCCCCCAGCCTGTACTAGTGTATGGAATTGTTCCTTCCTAAGTGCAGAGAAGAGGAACAAAGAAGGCACTCTATGCCATCTTTAGGTCACCGATGAAGACATTGAACAAAACCGGTCACAGGACAGACCCCTGGGGCACTAAGTTTGATACTGGCTGCCAGCTAGACATGGAACTATTGATTACTACTTTGTGGGCCCAGTGCTTCATCCAGTTTTCTACTCACCTTACAGTCCATTCACCCATCCCATACTTCCTTAGCTTGCCTAGGAGAATGTTGTAGGAGACCATATCAAAAGCCTTGCTGAAATCAAGCTACACCACATCCACCACTGGTTTCCTTGCATCCATAGAGCCAGTCAGAATGGCTGGGTCCTGCATCCATAGAGTCAATCATAGAAGGCAGTCAGGTTGGTCAGGCATGACTTCCCCCTGGTGAATCCATGCCGACTGTTCCTAATCAACTTTTTCTCCTCTAAATGCTTAGAAATGGATTATTTGCAGGTCTGCTCCATGACTTTTACACAGACTGAGGTGAGGCTGACTGGTCTGTAGTTCCCTGGATCCTTCTTTTTCCCTTTCTTAAATATGGGCACTATGTTTGCCCTTTTCTGATCACCAGAACCTTTCCTAATCACCATGAGTTTTCAAAGATGATAGCTCTGTAGGGCTGTCAATGGCTCTGTAGGGCTATCAATGGCTCTGTAGTCACATCAGTCAACTCTCTCAGCACTCTCAGATGTTTTCCATTTGGACCCATGGACTTGAAAATCTGGATGTGTGCCAAGTAGTCAGTCTGTTTTTTCACCACTGAGGGCTGATCACCTCCTCGCCAAACTCTGCTGCCCAGTGCAGTAGTCGGGGAGCTGACCGTGGCTGTTAAAACTGGGGTGAAAAAGGCATTGAGCACTTCAGCCTCTTCTGCATCCTGTCACAACGTTGTAAGGGACCCACACTTTCCCTGGTCCTCTTGCTACCAACATACTTGTAGAAACCCTTCTTGATACCCTTCACATCCATTGCTAGCTGAAATTCCAACTGCACTTTGTTCTTTCTGACTGCATCCCTGCATGTCCAAGTAATGCTCCTATATTCTTCTCTATTTGTCCAAGTTTCCACTTCTTATACGTTCCTTTTTGTGATTTAGCTTACTGAAGAGTTACCTACTAAATCAAGCTAATTTTCTGCCATACTTGCTAGTCTTCATGTGCATCAGGATGGTTTGTTCCTGCTTTCTCAGTAAGGCTTCTTTAAAGTACAGCCAGCTCTCCTGGACTCCTTTCCCCCTCAGTCTGGCTTCCCAGGGGATCCTGCCCATGAGTTCCCTGAGTGAGTAGAAGTCTGCTTTTCTGAGGTCCAGGGTCCTTACTTTGCTGGTCTCTGTCCTTCCTTTCCTCAGGATCCTGAGCTCAGTCATCTAATGGTCACTGCTGCCCAAGTTGACATCCACTACTACGCTTCCCACCAATTCTTCCTTGTTTCTGAGCATCAGGTCAAGAAGAATGCTGGCTGTAGTTGGCCTTTCCAACACATGCACCAAGAAGATGTCCCCTTTACTTTCCAAAAACTTCCTGGCTTACAAAGATTTCCAATTCTTCCTGCTTACTTCCCAGGCTCTGTGCATTCATGTACAGGCACCTTAGGTAACTAGTTGATTGCCCTGGTTTCTCAGAGATTATGAGATCACCTCTCCTGTTGCCCCTTCCTGCTTGCTCTTCCTCCAGGTCTCCTGCTTCCCCACTTACCTCAGGTCTTCGGTCTCCATCTCCTAGCGAACCTAATTTAAAACCCTCCTCACTACGTTAGTGAACCTGTCTGCGAAGATGCTCTTCCCGCTCTTCATCAGGTGGATCCCATATGTTCCCCAAAATCCTTCTTGGAAGAACATCCAATGGTCAAAGAAACCCAAAGCCCTGCTGATGACTACACCTGTGTCGTCAGGTGTTGATCTGCAGGATGCACCTGCTCCTGCTTGGGCCCTTTCCCTTGTCTGAAAGAATCAATGAGAACACAGCCTGATCCCCAGACCCCTCACCCTTGCAGCCATAGCCTGTAGTCACTTTTGATATGCTCAGGGTCTCCCCTGGCAGCCCCTATGGATGAGCAGTATGGGATAGTAGTCAGAAGGCTGGATAAGCCTTGGTAGCCCTCCATGACATCTCATTTCTTGGCTCTGGACAAGCAGCAGACCTCCCAAGACAGCAGGTCAGGTCAGTAGATGTCTTTCTCTGTCCTCCACAGAAGGGGGTGTCCAACCACCACCACCCATCAGTCCTTAGTGGTGGTGGTCTCAGTTCTTCCCACCTTGGTGAGACTTTGCCTGTCTTCCTCCACCATTGGAATTTGCTCCTTTCTTTCTGCTGGTTGGGGATGAATATCTGTTCTACAGATGAACCACTGCAGGTGGAAGTGAAAATCTCTGCTTGCTGCCAGAAGTCACAGCTTGCCAACTTCCACTCTCTTTGGTGTCCATGTCCTTTCTCTTCTCTAGCGCTGTCTGGTAGTTCTTCCTCTACAGTCCCAGAGGTCTACTTCAGCATCAAATCAATTAACTCCTCATGGAGAAGGATTCTTCAGAGCCTTGCCACCTCCTTCTGTAGTTATCTTGCCTGTTCCCTGAGAGACACCACCAGGAGGTACTACTGAGAATGCAGGCACTCCCTGACCTGTTCATCACTGGAAGAAACCTGCAAGCCATACCACAGCGCCAAACCTGGACCTGAGTGGAAGCATTGATAGTGGGTAGTCCTGCCTGGACGGAAACTGCACAGGTGCAAGCAAAGGCAGTGACAATGACTCTGGCATTGTGAAGTCCTCCAGCCATTTCGCTGGGTTTCTTAATCTGCCTTCTCTCTCTTACTGCTCTTCTTCCAAGCAGACCTTCCCTAGCAAACTCACCTGGAAGCTGGTCTGTTTATTGCTTATTGGCCTCAAAAGGTTCCTTCTGTTTCAGCACAGTATTATGTGATGCAGTACATCAGTGGTATTGACAAGTCCCTGGTGTAGGCCATCACTGATTTAATGTTTAAAGGCCTTATTTAAACCAAATATATGTTTACACTTGGGTGACCCATGTGTTCAAAAGTTACTGTGATGGATGCAGTATAACCAGATAGACAGATTTTTTTTTATCTTTTAAAATTTTTATTATAAAAAATTAAGAACAAAAGGTAATAGTGGCAAAGCATTGTTTACAAAATGACATTACAAAATGGCAAGTAGACAGAATTTCTAATGTATATGTTTATGCTTTTATCAGGTTTGACTAAATATGTTGTTATTCAGTTTAGCTTTTTGATACTTTAAAGAGTATATAGTATTTGAATAACAGGGGGGAAAAACCCTCTTAAACAAAATAACTTATATAAGCATTCAAAGGAAGGTGGAAGAAAGTTCAGATCCATAGGAGTGTCTAAAATGTCACTGAAAACAGATGTTAGAACTTCTCATTCCAAAAAATGGCATCAAAAGTTTTAGCAAGGTTCAGAAAGGGAATGAGCATTTATATGGATAATAAAAACATCTAGAGTAAGATGCATAGCATCTAAGGCCAGGAGGATCCATTAGATCATCCAGTCTGCCTTCTCTATGTCACAGATCATTTCATTTTATCCATTTACCCATGTTGAGTTGGATAATTTCAGCTTCACTACAGTATGTCTTCTGGAAACACATCTAGTCTTGATTTACAGACAGTCAGGAGGTGGCAAGTCCATCACTTTTCTTGGAAGTGTGTTCCTTTGGTTAATCAGCCTTACTCTAAAAAATATGTACCTTATTTCTAATTTGAATTTGTCTGACTTCAGCTTTCAGCCATTATATTCAGCTATTCATATTATGCCTTTTTTCTCTAGATTAAACAGCCCTTTAGTACCCAGTATATTTTCTCTAAAAAGTACTTATACAATGAAGTCACGTCACCTTTTATATCAATAATTAGTCATAGTTGCATAGTTGTTAGGGTTGGAAGGGACCTGAATAGATTCAGTCTGTCTCCCTGCCTTGGGCAGGAAAGAGCACTGAGGTCATGATCCCAGCCAGGTGCTTGTCCAATCTTCTCTTAAAGACCCGCAACGTAGGGAAAAGCACCACCTCCCTTGGAAGCCCATTCCAGATTCTGGCAACCGTTACCATAAAGAAGTTCTTCCTGATGTCAAACCTAAATCTGCTCGCTGTCTGTTTGTTGTCATTGTTTCTGGTTATTCCAAGGGATGCTCTGGTAAACAGAGCTTCTCCAGTTTCCTGTTGCCTCCTCCCCCTTTCTCCCCCCCAATGAATTTGTAAACAGTCACAAGATCACCTCTCAGCCTTCTGTTGCAGAAGCTGAAGAGACCTCTTCATGGGCCTTACCTGCAGGCCTGTGACAGGGGTAGGCATTCATGTCTGGTGCAAGCACTGTCCTGCTCCCTGTCTACAGGTCAGCCACCCACCTCACTGGCCTGCCATGCCATGATGTGATAATATTGATGTGATAATTAGGCAGGAGGCTGCCCATTATACGCCCTGATATTGTGAAGGCTATCTGTGGCTCCATTCCACACCTACACCGTGGCCCAAGCCTTGCAGATGGCATCTCAGGCAACCAACTCAACCATACCTTTTGCCCAGTAGCTGTGGCCCCTTCCCTGGGACCTTCAGCTTTCCTTGAAGCCCTGGCACCATCTCAGGCCAATCTGAACCCTGAGGTTTTCTGCTCTATTTGGGCATCCCTTATGGTGGGCCCTTGTCCGTTTTGACTCCTATCTGGGTCCTGGCCCCATTATTGACCAGTTGGGTCTCCGGGGTTAGGTCTAAGCCAACTGCCTGCACTCAGCTATCAGGGTCCCCCATTCCCGGCTCAGATGCTTCACAAAGCATGCCAGGCCCTACAGGGTCATTCACCTCAGCAGGCTCAGATGCTTCAAAAAGCTTACCTGGCCTTCCCTAGATTAGATGGATCATATAACCCACCTGAAGGTAAAGGCTGGTGTTAAGGTGCCCTTACCCACCTTTCACCAGGGTGGTAACTAGCCTGGCATATTCCTGGGGTTCCTGTGCCACTGGGAACCCCACCAGACCACTCACTCCCAGCTGGGTGCAGTTTTAGGTCATGCCCAGGACAAGAGCCTCCTGCTTCTACCTGCAAGATGTTCCCATGCAGCAGATCAGCCAGGCGATATTTCTTGCCTGGTTCCCAGCAGCAGACTGCTCTTGTTTATATAGGCAGCCAGAGTTCTAAAATGGCCACTATAATCAGACGCCTACTGGCTGCTTGATCTAGCCCTTAAAGTGGCAGGCATCACTGGTGCCCTGCCACAAGGCCCCTAAGCATATGAGTAGCCCTCCCTCAACTATGACTTCGAGATTCCTTTCTGCTGCTGTGCTGCTGAGAAGGTCATCCCCTAGCCCATAGGTGTGTTGGTGATTCTTTCTCCCTAGATGCACCACTTTGCACTTTATCGTGTTGAACTGCATCCTGTTCTTTTCTGCCCACTTTTCCAACCTGTCCAGGTCTGTCTGAATTTGCTCACTTCCCACTAGTGTGTTAACTTTACCCCATAATTTTGTCATTCGTGAATTTGGAGAGTGCTCTCTATGCCCTGAGCCAAGTTGCTGGTGAAGACATCGAATAGCACAGGTCCAAGGACCGAGCCCTGGGGGGAGCCCACTGTCCACATCTTTCCAGGTCACTACTGACCTGTCCACCACCATGCTGGGTTCAACCCTTAAGCCAATTTGCCACCCACCTGACCGTGTAATCATCCATGTCATAGCAGCTCAGTTTATTCATGAGAATAGAATGAGATACTGTATGGAAGGCCTTCTTAAAATCCAAGTAGATGACATCTACCTTGACTCTTGCATCTAAGCATTTTCTGACCTAGGCATAAAAACAAAGAAGGTGAGTCAGACAGGGTCTACCTGCTATGAACCCGTGCTGCTTGCCCTTCAGCATTATTTTTCCTGCTGGGCTCCCACAAATGTGATCCTTGATAATTTTTTCAAAGGTTTTCCCAAGGATAAAGGTGAGACTAACCATCCTATAATTATCCAGATCCTCCTTCCTCCCCTTCTTGAAAATAGGGACCACACTGGCCCTTTTCCAGTCCTCTGGGACTTGACGTGAGCACCATGAGTGCTCAAACAGCTGTGCCAGTGGCTCTGCTATGACACTAGCCAATTCCTTCAGCATCCTTGGATGAAGATCATCCAGGCCTGCTGATTTAAACACATCTGGCCCCTCCAAGTATCCCTTTACTTGGTTGGTGGCTGCTGTTCCTCCTGTGCTTATTTATAATGCAACTGGGAGATTTGTCTTGGTCCGTGTTCAGAACCACAGAGGCAAAAAACTCATTGAAGAGTTCAGCCTTGTCCCTTCTATCTGCCACCAATTGCCCTAACCTGTCTTGTAGGGGTCCTATGTTACCCTGCGCCTTTTTATTTTTTGCTCCCTGTATACCTGAAGATGGACTTTTTGTTGTCTTTAATTTTTGTCTCCAGCCTGAGTTCCATTGCTGCTTTGGCCTTACTAACTGACTCCCTGCAAGTGTGAGCCAAGGAGGTATACTCCTCCATGGTAGCTACCCCCTGCTTCTACAGCCTGTATGTCTCTTTGTTTGCCCCTAGGTTTTCCTGGATTTCCCTGGTCAGCCAAGAGGGTTTCTTGACCCTTTTTGTATGCAATAGGTTTGTCTCCTTCTGTGCCCAAAGGATTGCTCCCTTGAGGAACAACCACCTTTCCTGGACTCCCATTTTACCAATGTTCTTGATCTTCTTTCCCTCACTAACTAACCTCCTGAGCACTTTGAAGTTAGCCTTTCTGAAGTCTAGCACTTCTGCCCTGCTGGTTACTTTTCCCACCCTACCCCAGATAGTGAATTCAAACAATTGATGGTCACTATCCCCTAGGCTACCTTGCACCTGCAAATCCCCCAACATGTCATCCCCTGTAGCTAGCACCAAGTCCAGCAAGGCATTTCACCTAGTGGAACCATATACCTCCTGCATTAGGTGAATGATCTGTATGCAGGTTAAGAACCTATATAAACAGTTAGATCTGGCTTACTGCTTCTCCCAGCAGATGTCAGGGTCATTTAGGTCACCCGTGACAACATGTCCCTTGACTGTACGGCTTCTGAGAGCTGTCTGGAGAATTCCAGGTCTAGCTCATCCTCCTGGTGTGGTGGTCTATAGTAGACTCCCACTACCAAGTCCCTTTCCCCCCTGACCTCCTTGTATTCTAACCCACAGTATCTCAATTTGGCCCTCCTCTGATCCCATCTTGATTATAGAAGATGTCGGGTGTTGCTCTCTATGTATTGCTCCTTGACATAGAGAGCAACACCCGACATTTTTCCCACTCTACCACGTCTGTACAACCTATAGCCCTCAATGCTTATTGTCCAATCATGAGGAGGGTCCGATCAGATTTCATTTAACCAGGTTGAAGTTATTGCTTATAAGCAGGATTGCAAATATCTCCTGCTAGTTCCCCATGCTCCTAGCATTAGTGTAGAGACATTTAAGGCCCCCAGTGGGTACTCTTGTGTCACAGAGCACTCAGGTGCCCTGTGCCTGAAGAGGGGAAAACTGCTAGGGAAGGAGCCTTATCAGTGACTAAAGAACACAGCTGTGGATTGCCCGGGGAACCAGGGAAGGTCAGCTTACCAGAGGGGGCAGGGCCTGGCCCTGATTAAGCCCAGGAGCTGAGGCCAGAGGGGCAGGAGCTCTTGGAGTTAAGATGCGAGAAGCAGCCTGACTGCAGGTACAGCTTCACCAGAGTAAAGGGTGGCAGCACTATGATGTCCGAGTAACGTTGTTATAGCCAGGTGGCTTATATTTAAGTTGTAGCCAAGAGGCTTGAGTTTGTGTTCTGCTTTGTTGTCTATCACCAGTGGTTTGGGTGAGCCTATTAGGGGTTGGAGGAGGTCTCATAGGGGACCCACAGTAGCATGAGGACTCCAGTGCCAGCGGGCGCAGCACACAGGGTGCATAGACCCCAGCCCTGGAGAGGGGCATTTGAGAAGCCCAGTGCAGGCATGGCAAGCCCCAGAGAGGGGGTGTTATCGAGAAGCCCAGTGCGGGTGTGGCGAGCCCCAGAGAGGGGAGCACCATATTGAGAAGCCTAGTGTGGGTGTGGTGAGCCCCAGAGAGGGGGCGTTACTGAGGGGCCCTAGCATTGGTGTGGTGAGCACCAGAGAGGGGGCAGCCCTTACAAAGGCCTGAAGAGAGGGCAGCAGTGCAGAGAAGGCCCCAGAGAAGGGGGCAGCACTTAAGAAGGCCCTGAGAGAGGGCGACGGCACAGAGAAGGCCCTGTGAGGGGCCTGATTGGGAAAAAGGCCGAGACATAACAGATATTCCATCTGCAAGGCTTGGGCTGCGGTATTGGGGAGGATAGGAGACATAGATAGATTTCCTATGTAGGAAATCAGCCGACTTGTAAGAAAACAGACTCTTACCTTTTGAAGAGAGATGAAGACCATCATGTCCCAGGATGCCCCTTTCATGGAAGTGTGGATCATGGTTGAAGAAGCCAAAACCCGCATTATGGCACCAACTCTAGGGCCACAGGTTGACTTCTTTGATGCAGGCGTCTTGATGCTGATGGCGACTGCTGTCCAGAAGGATCAATGAGAAGACCACCTGCATCCCTGACTTCCTATTCATTGAAACAGGAACTTCAACTTTTATTTTCCCACATCCTATGTGCTATAAAGTTATTATCTCTTTCTAATTTAAATCTTTTTACATCATGGGACAGCTGTTGGAAAAGATTAAGAGGAATCTAACCTAGAATTTTCAAAAGACCAGTAGCCAGAATATTGATCTGGGAAGTAGTAGACTGAGATACAAACCCCTAGCCCAACAACTTCCCACATTCCACATGAGGTGCTTAGACTATTGTGTATCCTGTGGTAGAGAATGATGAGACAGTGAGTTGCTGTTTCTTATTGTGCTTCTTTATTTTTGTAAGGAGTAGGGATTTGTGTTTTTTAGTTTAGTTTTGTGCTGGTTTTACCTTTAAAGGGTATCACTTTTATTATGTCAGGTTTTTCTGTTCTTCTGGTCTTAGAATAGCATTTAGCTTATAGTGAATTTTGCCTCTGGACTATTTCTCAGTGGAAGAATGTTTTATTTGTTGCGGGAGAGGGCGGAAAGTGGCCTGCCTCTTGTCTGAGCAAGGCTCTTCTGTATATGAAAACATTAATTTTGTTGACCTACATTATAGAGACAATTGTTTGAATTAGGGTATTCTCATCCTTATTATGTTTGTCTTAACTCTTTAGGATGATAGGATCAAAGCAAAGTAGGGGTGGAAAGGATCTGACAAGGTCATTGGGAAAGATATTTGAGAAGATTCTCAAGGCTCATATCTGTGAGGGACCGGCAGGAGACTTTATGTTGAAGGGAAATCAGCACGGGTTTGTTAAGGGCA
>JAGPOW010000261.1:61001043-61035271 GCA_030014935.1 Caiman crocodilus | reverse complement strand
TAGGGAAGTTGTTCTTGCTCCTACCTTGGGTGTCTTCAAGAGTAGACTAGATAGGTACTTGGCTGGGGTCCTGTGACCCCAGCACTTGTTCCTGCCATTCGCAGGGGGTCAGACTAGATGGCCTGCTCTAGGCCCCTTCTGACCCTAGTTACTATGAAACTATGAAATCTATGAAACTATGAATTAAGTCCAGCCCCCTGCTCAGGGCAGGGTCATCTCTGGTTAAACCATCCCAGTCAAGTGTCTGTCCAACCTACTCTTGAAAACTTCTAGAGATGGAGATTTCACAACTTCTCTAGGTAGCCTATTCCAATGCTTGGCCACCCTTATAGTTAAGAAGCTCGTCCTAATCTCCAACTTAATTTCCTCTGTGTTTTGAGTCCATTGCTCCTAGTTCTGTCCTCCCTGTCTTCAAATACCTGAAGGGTGACTCCTTAAGTAAGAATTATCACCTTTTCTTTTTAAGGAATGAATAGGTGGTTATAGAACAAGCAAGATAGGAGAAGATCACCAGCTCCCTTAGATGGATTCTTTTGGACTATAAAGGACAAAGTGATTGAGGTTTCTTACCCCTTCATAGGCATTGGTTCAAATTCTGTATAATATAATTTATATACAAATATAACACAGGTGAGTGTGATTACTATATATTGTGTTTATTCCCTCTGAGTATATGGTCTGCTTTTATTGTGGGAATTTGAAACATTTGGCTAGAAACAGACATTGCATTTTTCTCATGACAAGATGTGCCTGTGTTTTTCCCAGGGGAAGAAAATGATTCTGGGATTGGCAGGTCCATACACTGCCCTCCCAATCAGGGTTTAGTGAGAGGCTGAATGTACTGTCACTTTTCCTCCATGGATTTAATGGTGCAATCTGGAAATGACTGTTCAGATGCACCTTGTGATGTTCTGGGACAAATTTTTAGCACTTATCTTGTGATCGTCTCCAGTATTTGTCCTGGGACAATGGACATAGACATCTGAATGAATGCACTTTGTCCTGAGATAAAATGGTTTCTCCTGGGACAAATGTGATGTCTGTTTGAAACCCCAGTTAATCAGCTCACTGTGTTAAGACAGTTCACCTTTGGGGAAGATGATCTTGTGACTGAGAATGGATTAGTCTCCCTGGATACAGTATAGCATATATGTTTGTGGCAGAGATTGGGTTCCATCAGATAGTTTGGGAGCTTTCCTTCGGTTGGGTTTTTGCAACATTGCAATATGAAGGAGCATTGTTTCTGTGGTGTTGATTCAGTAGACTCAAAGCCTGGTTGTGAAATGAAGACTGAGCTTGCTGCATTAGATTCCATGGATTCTGTTTTGCTGGCTAAGTTGTCTAAGAAAAATTATTTTTGAAGGAATTGAAAGTACTACACAACAAGGTGGCTTGGTCTATGTTGTTGGGATATACTATCAGGGATGCTGTTGTTGGGTCATTCTTGATTGAAAGTACAAGAGGTGCTCATTTTGCCCTCTCAGGCCCACTAGCAACCTTCTGATCTTCCCAGGAACCTGTCCCTTGGATGGAAAGTGACTGTGAACCAGGAAAGATGAGGGTGATGAACTCTCACATTCTTTCTGCCCTCCTCTCTCTGAGTAGGGATAGAACTTAGATGCTAGCAGTAGATTTTTGAATGAGTTAAGGGGAAAATATAAGATAGGTGACCAAAATGATTTTTGGTCATCAGTTTTGCTACACCAGGGTTTTTCAATCTTTTTTAATGAGCGTGCCCCTTCTGGTACTGGTGGCCAGACACAGCGGGGAGACAGGAGCGGGAAGGGGGAGGCATAGAGCTTGCATGCAGTGGTGCAGGGTGGTGGATGGTGGTGGTGGCAGCTGCTGTGTGTAAGCTTCTTCCCCTTCCCCCCTCCTCCCCCATGTCTGGCTGGCTGGGTGACATCTATTTGGCCTGCAGAGGGGAGCCGCTGCCCCTGGTCCCTCCTTCCCTCCCTCCGGCCCTACTCCTGGGAGGTGGTGGCATGGGGTGGTGGGTAGTGGTGCTCCATCCCTGCCCGCTTGTGCCAACCTCCTAGCACTTTCCCAAGTATCCCTGGGGTATGCGTATCTCTGGTTGACAACCCCTATACCACGTCTATACCGCGAACACATACCTCATGGCATCTGGAGCAAACAACAAAAGAGAATGTCTCAGCACCCCCGTCAGGAATTCAGGGAATCAGGCAGGGTTGTTAAATTTATTTTCTATTAATTTGTGTTGCAGTATTGCCTTTCTGGCCTGCCTTTTCCTGTTCCAACATGTCTTTCTGTTTTATTATTTATGATCTTGATGTTCAAGTTTGAATGAATGACAGCACTCTTATTAGAAGGCTTGGATTGACTGAGGGAAGTGTTTGGGGTTGAAGTGACCTTTTGTCCCTTGACCTTATCAGGCAGTTTGTCACACTGCTGAACTGGCTGCTGAACAATAATGCTGGATTCCAGTGATATTTTAGGCTGGGCCTGGGAGAAGTGAATATTGGAGGCGAGATTGCAGATGATTTTTGTCTTAACTTTCTTTCTAAATTGGTGCTAGGTATTAATAATGTAATTGCTTCTTTTATTGTGGTGTAAGTATATTGCTGTAGATTTTTCTTCATGCAGAATTTTTATAGAGTATTCAGAAGGCACCTTTGGACTTCTGGGAACAGTATCACTGCCTGGGGAAGAGTATTTTTTATCTGCTCATAGATGAAAGGAGTCGAGTTTTTGGTAATCTTGTGAGCACAGTTTCCTTACTTTTCAGTTGTAGACCTAGCAGACATAGTTTCTGAATAAGCTTGTTCCTTGGGTGTTATCAGGAACTCTTTCTGCTGGATGCTTTTGTTCAGTCTAAGCTTTATGAAAATCTTGGTTTTATGAAATCTTGGTTTTTATGACAGTATTTGAAAGCTTAACATTTTTCATGCTGAGGTCTTAGCATAGACAGCTGCAGCTCTGAGTTATTTTCTGAACTGTTTTTATAATCCTGCTGTGAGGCTTCCTAGTTGTATATCAAGGAGTCTAACCTCCTTCATTGTATCAGGTATAACAAATCTGATACCTTCAACTGATCTTAATAATTGTACCTAGATTTTAGATTTTTGCTGCCATTTTTTTTATATTAGGCTTCTGAGTTTTATTTGAGTTAAAATCAGCCTTCCCCAAGGACCACATAGTTAAGTTTGAACAGTCATTTTTTCTCCTTGAGCTACCTATTCCTCCTTTACTAAAGTTTTTTATTTTTTTATCTTTTGCCTATTGCTTCTAGTGTGAAATGGATGACTGACAGGCCTCATAGTTTTCTTTTTTCTGTGATTTTTTTTTAAACTTTTATTTTTGATGGATGATGCTGTGAATTATACATACTTTTGGTTAAGAGTCATTGTGGATGAGTGCATATTAATTGTTCTGATTAAGTAGGGAAATGACTTCTTATGGTAGCATAATACATCCATCTAGTTGGGTGAACTATATATATTACTACTCTAGTGAAAAAATGGGTGATCTCTGATGGAGGATTCTTTACCAGATTGTCATCACAAATGTGATTCTGCATTGTTTTAAACCTAAACTGTCTGTGTTATATCTTCTATAGGATGCAACAGAAGTTGTTCTATATTGAGGCCTTTTTTTAGGTTTTCTTCAGGGTATTTTCCCATGCAATATCTATTTATTATTAAGTACAGCTTGCATATATACTATTGTAGATGGACATAGGGGTTTTGAGTAATATTTTATGGATTTGCAGTATTTCTTTTGTTTTTAAATATATTGATTTAAAGTAACTTAAAAGTAGAATTTCTTTTTCTCTGGCTGTGTATGTCTGTATTTTGGGCATGTGCAAGTCAAAAAATTCTAACTGGCAAAAGCTACTGGCGAAATGTTGGAGGGGAGAGGAAGGAACTTTTTCTGTGTTTTTGGCTCAGTAACTGAGTGGGGAGGGCACTCACCTAGGAAGTGGGAGAGTCAAGTCAGGCATTATCTTGTCCCGTTTCCAGCATTCCTTTTGAAGCAGGTCACCTCGGCAGGCAAGAGAGGTTGCTGTGTAGGGCCAGAATTACAGTGCGGGCACTCAGGGAGAGAACTGCTACTACGTAAGGTGGTATATATTTGGTAGCCATGTTGGTCTGAGACAAAAATAAATGCAAAACTCTAGCACTCTTGGTTCAGAGGTGATACCTTTTATTAGAGAAACTAAGAAATCGCAAAAAAAAAAATCTTTTTCTGCAAACTTTTAGGCACACATGCCCTTCCTTAAGTTCAGGGAAAATTTAAGATGGTAAAAAGTCCCCATGGGTAGAAAATAAACTGAATTTTTGCACAGAGGAAGCTGAAGGTGGATGTCTGTTCCTCTGGGTCCATGAGAGTGTCTTTCTGAGTTGTTCTTTGTGCAGATAAGGCAAGATTCCTTCCCTGGTGCTGTCAGATGGCAGACAGGCAGGGAGGTATAGAAATCGGCATCTTCCATGTTTCAGGGATGTATTTGGTAGCCGACAGCAGCACAGCTCCCAAATGCATCCGTGAAACATAGGAGATGCCTAATTTTAGCTGATTTTTGGATTTTAACTTAATTGCTGAACAACAAGAAACATTTCTACACTTCCTTGCCTTTCTGCCATCTGATACCTCCATGGAAGGAATCCTGCCTTATCTGTACGTCAAAGAACAAATCTGAAAGACACTCTCATGGACCCAGAGGAACAGACTTCCACCTTCAGCTTCCTCTGTGCAGAAAAGGAGTTTATTTTCTAGTTATGGGGACTTTTTACCATCTTCAATTTTTACCAGCTTGAGGACAGGTGTGCACACCCAAAAGCTTGCAGAGAAAGCTTGCAGGAAAAGATTTTTTTTTTTTTTGAGACTTCTTATGTGGTCTAATAAAATCGTCTCTGAACCAAGGGTTCTAGATGTTTTCATTTCACTTTACAAGGTGGTAAGTCCTGCCTTCTTCTCTGGATCCTTGCTCTGAATGGGACAGAAACTTCAGCATTGTGCTGCATTCTTTTTACTGAATAAAAAGGTGCAGAGCAGACTTGATAATGCCTGGCCTGTGGTAAGAACATTGTTCTGGAAAGTTAGAATAAAGTAGATTCAAACTTTCTTCTCAGTGCCTGGACCCCAAGTCTCTTTCCTTGGCAAATATCCTAATTATTTAGTTACTGGGACCAAAACATGGGACTCTTCCACCCCTGCTTTTATAAGTGCTCATGGCAGGGTACCTACCTGGGCAGTGTGTAGTCTACTGTGCATGTGTGTGTGTGTGAAATAATTACTGGCTGAGACTGTCCTTTGTTGATATTGAATGTAACTGGGTCACAAACTCGAGTTCTTTCCGTTAGGCAACTGCAAACTTTCACTCTAGTGATTCATCTTTTTCCAGGAAAATGAAGTCCAAAATGAGTTGCGTTATATTGAGTATAATACTCTTTATATAGTATCTACTTTTTATAAATGCTAATATTTTATTGCTAGATACATGAAACCTCCAACATATGAATCCCAGATTGGAATTCTATATAACGTATTTTTTCTTTCTTGGTTACAGATATTCTGTTTCTTTTGAGGTCAGTGAGATTTTTGCTATTGTCAGGATTTTGCCCCAAGAATTTTTGAAGAGATGCACTTATGATTTAGTACATAAATTAGCCTCTGACTAGCAGAGCTAAAAGTAATATTCCATCAGTGGGAAGGTTATGCCACTGGCCAAAGTCTATGGCAAAATACTGGAGCGGACAGAACATCTGATCCAGTACGGCATCTCCTCTATTCTTAATTTGTATGACTATTTCAGTAATGAATACTATAGGAAATCACTGAGAGTTACTTATATACACCAAAGGATATAATCCTAAAAACACTGAGGTTGTGTTTATATTATGGTAATTATCACCCTATAAATATGTAGATTAAAAAAATACACATGCAGAAATCCCATAATAGGAATGTAGTATGAAATCATTGTTATATTTAAAAAAATAAAATTAAATGATTAATAATTGGTTGATTGTTTGTAGTTAACAGGGGAAATATTGACACCATTTCGCAGAGCATATTGAAGATGACGATTTTCCAAGCCCTCTAGTAATATTAAGCTTAATGTTGTTAAATTCAACCAAAGGAGGATGTCTCTCAAACAAATTGTACATTTATCCAGATGTCTGTCACTAAGACCATCTATATTTCTCCATGGCTCAAATCCACCAAACAGAACTATCTTTAAATACACAAGTAGTCCCATGATAAAAGACAGTCTTTGGTCCTCTTCCATGTTCTTAGCTAAGATTTAAAACCCAAATTTTAGCTATAGAAGTTTTCTATCACGTTTACAATATTGACATTTGAATTCCCAGTATCTGAATACTTTACTAATTGGAACATATGGTATATGGAATATATCTACATATTAATGTTTATCCATCTATACCTGTTTGTCTGTTGCCTGCATTCATTATAATAGTATTAAAGAGTATCTCCTGGTTGAATCTTCAGGTAAATTAGATTGCCATTTATTTATACTGCTTTTGCATAAGTTAATATAACATCTATACTCTGTGGTACAGAGATTGAGCAGCATGCTGAACTGACTGTACCTAAGCTACTTTGAGCCTGATGAGTTCTTGGTACGTAGGCATTGTAGATACCAACCAAGGAGTTATGGTCAAATGCTAAGACCAAGAGCTAACAGACAGGAATAAAAGGAATTGTCCATGATACACATGAAGTTAGGTTAGATTAATTAAATGAGAAAGAACATGACACTTGTGATACTGTCCACTGTTATTAATAAGTAACTTGCCTTAACTTGCCATTTCAGACTATCTCCCAAGCACTTCACAGTTTTACAATGCATGCAGCTACTAAAAGCCACTTGATTGCTTCCAGTTAGAGCCCACTCTAAAAAGACTACCTGAGCCCCTTTGAACTTCACTAGCCAAATGGGCGTTAAGTTGTGCTTGAGAGATTTTGCATAATGTATATATTGCTTTTAAGATAATATGCTGCCACACCAAAGAGTTAAGTTTCACAAATTCTGCACTTTTATGTGATTTTAAGGCTGTGTGAGAATAAATGGGTGTTATGATGATAAATAATCTGTTTTAGATTACACCTGTTTTTAATTCAGTATTTACATTGCAAGCTTTTCCTAAGACTTGAGAGTTTAAAAGTATTCTTGTATTTCAGGTGTTTTACAAACAGTAAAATAAATTCAAGCATCAAATAAGTATAATACAATATTTAAGGGGATTCTCTCTACCCTTCAAACAAAATTGTCTGTAATTTATTGTAACTTCCCTTCCCTTGATAGATCAGTGATCACTTTGTCCATCCATTCCACAGCATACAGCCAAGGAGGAACTCAGCTCTTCAGGTTAGCAAGTGGGCATTGCCCTGGGAGCGAGGGAGCCCTGGATTCTGGCCTCTGCTCCCAATACTGTTTATGCATTATATCCAATCAGCATTTAATGCAAATAGCTCTTATTCAGTACTTCCATGTTCTGGAGGTATGGAACATTGCTCAGTGAGAGAATAGGAGAACAATGATCCACCCTGGGCAGAACAGGCTCAGTCTTATGGGGATAAAGCACTATTTTTTTTAGATCCACAGCCACACAGGCTTAGATGTCTGGTAGGCAGAATAAGGAACTGGGCCTACATCTTTGGTAGTCATCCATTCTGGAAGAATGGCTAAAGTTTTCCTTGCTTCAGAATACTTCGCTTTTTAACAGAAGACTACCTATGATATTGCTTGAAATTGTTAGTTGTATGACAATAAAATTGACCACTTAAGTTTGATAAGTGAGTTCTGAAGTGTGTTATGGATCTCTTCTTGGTGGATACATTTTTAGTCCTTCATTTCAGAAGAAAAAGTCAAGGGAAAAAAGTATTTTAATCTGATATAAAAGGCAGATGATAGGTTCCTGAAATCAATGACTCTCTGAATTGCCTAAACACTGAATGATATGCATGAATAATTTAAACCTGTTTTGTTAAATGTGCAAAAGTCAAGTTATCCTTGCAGGAAGATGCACTGTCAATCGCCAACAATCTACCTTGTTTTTGAAAATTAAAGGCAGCAATTTACAGAAAAGATTAGACCTGTTACTATAACATATGACATTTTTGAGATTTAAACTGTCATCCTGAAAAGCTGTTAACTGACAACTAGAGTTTGGAATGAGGTTATAAAGTTTAGTGAAGGACTCCTTTTAACTAAGCTAGTGCTATATTTCTGCTTTGGAAGGGCACAGCATGTAGATCTCCTACTGGAACTAAAATATGCATGCATGCAAATTAGCATTTTCAAGGGAAATTATACATGATCTTTTTAGACATTCATGTGCTGAGGTAGTATATGGTGCTGTGCTGACATTTTACATCTCATAAACATAGTAATATATTTCTGAAATACTTTCATTCTTCTAAGATATGTCAGAAATTCTGATTATAAATGCTTTGTATGTCTGGCACTACAGCTATATATAATCTGTTTCATCATTTCAACCAATATCTATAGCTGATGCGTATAACAGTAGTTTCTGAAGATGACCTATTGGACTTGAAAATATTTTTAGATTTTTTTTCTTTGTTGTTGTTGTTGTTAATGCCACTTTTTTTAAGTGGTAACCAGAACTGAACTCTTCAGGAACTTGTACACATGACACCATTACCATGTACATACACGTGATGAAAATGTCACTTTGTGTGGCTTAATGGTGTTATACTATACAGAAGAAAAATTGGGGGGGTTTAAAATGAGTTTGGAGCATTGGAAAGTCAACTACATCTTGATGTAGTTTAGTTTGCAGTGTTGTGAATTGCAACAATGCAGCTATCAGCTTGCCCACCTCCCCCCACCCCCAGGGGAATTTGAGATTGACTACCCACTACAAACACAAGACAAAATCATGCTGGTTGAGGACAGTGAACTGGGTTGAAACTTTTCAACAGGACACAAAGAGTACCAAAGAGTGAGTTACCTACCCATAATATCAGAACAGACTATTAAAACATTATGTCTCCAGAAGAACCAGGTGCAAAGAAATGTCTTGTAAAAGTCACAAGAAAGGTGTGAACTAACTTCAGTACCAAATAATCTGTCAGGCATACAAAAAACCTTCCATGTTCAACTAGGAGGTCAATCAGTTGCCTGCTCTAAGCTATGCTTTATGCAAAAGAGAAACTTTGAAGTAAAAAAGCCACATATTGGTATGTTTATGTGGCTCTCTGGTTTGTAAGTCAGTCTGAGTATGCAGGATATCAGATGCCAAACAGTACAACCAGTACAAGGATCTTCCAAACAAGTGAACACCAAAGAAGTCTACCTCTTTGTGCTTTCCTGAAAGTTCTATTTAAATCTCTGTATATGTGATTTATTATCAAAGCAATATTTTTTGTTTGCTATAATTTGGAAAAATAAATGTATCTATCAGCCTCCATAAGGTCTTGCAGAAACTTTAAGTGCTGCAGACTATTATTCTAATTGCCATACACAGAATTCCTGTCATGAGATCTCATCACTGTAATGAAAAAAAAAACCAGGGTCACCAAGTGAGTACTAATTTGAGTTATACCATCTCGCTGGGAATCCCAATGTTACTGTCTTACATATATCTATATCTATAGATAGATTTAGATATGTATTTTTGTGGTTAAACACAAAAATAAGTAAGGCAAGAATGAACTGTGTCTTAAAATCAATTCAAGAGAAGCTTTTCCTTTTTGTGTTAAAATCAGTCTGTTCTAGGCTAGTCTCTCCTTTCATCTTTGATGGTTTATTTCAGTTGCTCAACTCCATGCAGTTTTTTCCTCAAAAGGGAGAAGAATGGTGGCTCTTTAATAAATTACTACCTTTATCTTACCTCTGAGCTTTCAAGAGCAAAATTGAAAAATATTAGAACTTCATCACAAGAGTCCAAAACTGAAGTGGCCAGTGAATAGAGATTAATATTAGTCCATTAGTCTAGTATTACCTGAGTTATTTCATAAATAAGAACGATCAATAATATACAAGCTGGTCCAAGCAGTCTCTGTAATCTTTTCTCTGCTTTGATTTTTCAGATGTGTCAAAGTCAGCTCTCAGTTGGGTCAGCAATAGTAATTATCTGCAGACTGACTTAGAGCAGAAAAGATATTGGTCTGTACATTATTGACAAGCCCATATGATTCTGATCTGATAATAAGAGCACTGGTATAAAATTTGAGGAAGCAATACAGTGCCTTCTCTATTTCTCTCTTCTCTCTGTTTCTCTCTCTCTCTCTCCCTCTCATATTCTTTTAAAATATTTTTTGTGATCTTTGATAAAAGGCTGCTAAAGTTCCTAACTCTCTTAAACTGTTTATTGGGTGTCCATACATGTGCTCCAGGGTGGGGGTAGGGACATTTTAATTAAAGCACCTCCTGTACTGTCTCTCTAATTAAAATACTGCAGTGTCATATGTATGCAGCATCCCACATGTCAAAAGTTCCACAAGGATGCTTTAACTAAAGTTTGTTAAATGAATTCTAGTTAAAACTCATTACCCATCACCATTTTGAAATGCAGGATGCTGAATAGACATGATGGTGAGGCATGCTGGAGTGTTCTAATTAAAACACTCTACCGGACTTGATTAATTGAGTCTCCTCTGACGTGTTCTGATTAGAATGCCTCGGAGTTGTGTATAGGTACCCATAGTGTTAAATGAAACTGATTAGAATGGGATCTCATAGGATGTATTCAGTACAGAATTTGTCCTCTTATACCATAGCAAAGAATGTATACACAACATCCTTGATCTGTGAGAATACTGTATTTAAAGACATATTTCATTACATCTGTGATAGCGCCTAATTTAGGAATTCACAGCAAAAGCATAGTTTCCATAACTCATTGATGTAAGGTTTCTAAAATGTTTGAAATCCTTGGATGTAGGGTTGTGTACAATTGCAAAGTAATAGCAGAAATAATAAATAATATATTAGCTTTATTTTAAGGTTGAACCTAAGGAAAAATGTATATTCCCAAAATCAAAATAAAGACCATATTTTTTCACATATCTCCATCCTAAAATAAGATGCATACTGTATTTTGGGGAAAGCAAAATGAAAGAAAAATACTTTCTACAGTTGTGACTGCCTGATCTTCAGCTCCCTTACTCTTTCCTGCTAAACCAAAAACTGAAAAACCCTAGCTGCTGCTGAAGACTGGTTTCCATGGGTGGATCTATGATTTTGAAAAGAGCTAAAAGCATTTGCAGTGCTGTGAAATAGAGAAGAGAATGTGTAGACAAAAGACAGAAACATTTCCAGATGAAGGGTTAACTTGATTAGTGGAACATCGAGACAATTTAAAAGGAGAAATAACCATTTCCACCTGTGGAGTGAAATATCAATGAGCCATTTCCTGAATCATCTCTACTGCCTGAATAGAAATGCTATTATTGTCGGAAACAGAAATCAAAGCTGGAGCAGGAAAAGAAGTGTTTCTGGTCTAGGCACAAAATCAGCTTCCCTACTTAAGACACTGACCCCAATTTAAGGGGCTGATTTTTGGGGGGTCAAATCATGCTGTATGCAAGTAAATACAGTATTTAAATTCTCTGTGCACACACACCAATGCTCTATAATGAACATCTATTCCCTGTAGCTAGCAACAATAACTTTTGAGATATTTGCCATTAACCTATGACAAGGCTCATACCTCAGATGTGCAATCTATTTCATTCTATTTTAACCCACTTATAAGAGTAACATGACTGGAAAATGAGAGTACAATAATTAACCACCTTAGTGCCCCTAATGTAGCGGGCTATAATTAATAACTCAAATGTCACTCGTAGCTATTCTCTTTGTAATAGCATATTTATGCCAGATGTAAAGTACTCACCTATAAATCATTTATGTATTTTTCTTGTACTTTTCTGTATCCTTTGGGTTGATTTATTCTTTGTTTCTGATATATCTCTTTTTTTAAAAAAGACAGTTCTTTTCTCCAGTAGTGGGACATGGAACTCTACAGAAAATCCTGCTTTAGAAACACCACCTGGTTCTGGTGTTCATGTTCAAGCCTGTTAGGCAAAATAATCCACTGTCTTGATAAAATTCTACATGTGTTTTTGGCTCTGTCATTTTGGCACCAGTTAACTATTTTGAAACAAAACAGCGCTTTTGATATCTATTGATCATGTGTTTTTGACAGGTATAGGTCATCAGGATCTGTGTATAAAGAGTAAAGAAAATGATGATAAAGTTAATCTCTGAGTTTTGGGTTCTCAGAAGCTTCTAAGGAAATCATCTGAGAGAACCTGCGATAAAATATAACTGTAACCCAGGTACACTCAAGGTTGTATCCTATTCTCAATTGAATGGGATGGGTAGGCAGGAGGGGGTACTATAAGAAAGATGTCAGAATTTCAAGCAGATCCCTCTCTTCACTATGGAGTTAGCCCACGCCCAAAGTTCTTAACTATATATGATTTATTAAGTTGTTATATACATAAACATAAAACTAAATATCATACATATATTTACACAGTGAACATTGGTTAACCAATAACCAAGGTCAAATGCTAAATAACACTATTTACAACATCACAACACAATATTTTAATTACAAAATATAAGGCACAAACGTGAATAATCTAAATATTATCTATTCCTTAATGTAGTCCCTGACCCATGGCAAGAGACAGTCCTCCTTCCAAAGGGGTCCCTGGGAGAGGAGGTGGGGAGTTATCCAAGAAACACCAGGGGCCCCTACCCTTAGGGCCTTGACTAGGTAGGGGACACTCACTCAGCCCCTTCTCTGGGTTTGCCTGCCCCAAATGTCTTTCCCCTGTGAGACCCAAGAGCCCAATGACTCACTGCTCCCTCAGGTGGCAGTTGTCAGGGCACAGCTCAATCAGGTCTCCTCTGCTGGCATGCCTTTCCAGGCCTCTCCCATGCTGCTGGTCTCCTCTCTACCCTGTGCCCCACTTTGGGCATCGAGGGCTCAGCTCCTGTCAGCTGCTGCACCTCCGCTGCTGGCTCCTGGGTGCTGGGCCTAATGCTGCAGCACAACCATTTCCCCATGCCCTGGCTCGGCACTGAGGGCTCTCTTAGCACAGGCTGGGCCCTTAAGGCTCTGGCCAGCCAGCCTCAGGCTGGGTGGTTAACTCAAGCAGCCTCCGCTGCTCCCTGGTTCTCAAGGCTTGAGCCTGTGCACCACCTTCTACACCAAGGGACCTGGCTGCTTGCCAGGAGATAGAGCCTGAGCCCCCAAGGCCCTGCTAGGATTGCAGGCTCAAGCCGCCACTTGTGGCTTTCAAAGCCTGGGCTCCGTGCACTGAACTGTGTACCATGATGGGCCCAAGCAGTCTCATGCTGCTCCCAGGGCCGGGTCTCCATGCACTGTCCCTGTGCATCATCAACAGCCTGAGCGCTCTTGCACCACTTCCAAGGCTGCTCCTCCAGTGGCAGCTTCAGGAGCCTTGGGCTTATTGCCTGCTGAGGGAGGGCTTTCCAGCTTTTCTTAGTGTGACGGCAGCGCGCCACCATTAGGGACACAGGGCAGTTTAGAAGAAGGTCCCAGGAGACCAATAGACCCAAGGGGAGAAGAAAGGAAGGAGTACTTACCAGCAGGAAAAGAGATGAGGCCAGTAGCAGAAATGCGGCAGCAGCAGCTGCAGCCGCCGCCATTACAGCTGCGCGAGCCGCTCCTGCGCCGCTTGTTTAAGCGGCTATTACTAACGAGGGGAACAGCTGAGCCAATCAGCTGCGGTGGGAAAGTTTAAAAACCCCGGCAGGCATTGCGGCCGGGGTGGCCAGGAGAAGGAGAGAGAGAGTGAAAAGGAACAGGCAGGGAGGCTGCAGAGAGGAATTGATGTAGCCCCTCAGGGGTCTGCCTTGCATAGAGGAAGTACTCTCCCAGCACAGTGGCTGGGAGAACCTAGCATAGCACCAAGTGCTCTATCTGAGCTTGCTACCTCAAATCAGCCGGAGCAAGGGTCTGCTCTAGAAAGCCCTTCTGGGCCCGTAGAGTATTTTTTCTAAAAAGGGAAAAAGGTTTTGGATAGAGAGAATTTACAGCCGGGTCTAAGTGGCTCAAACAGGACATCAACACCAGTCCGATATCAGGAGTCAACAAGGACCCTTGTACCATCAGACCAAGATCTTTCAAGCAATGAACCAACGAGTGACCGGTTGGCATGTGGACGAGGTGTAGGGATGGTGGAGCCTCGTGGAACATCGGACCTCACGGTCGTGAGTACCCCTCAGTGGGATGCCCCTCCAGTGTCTAAGATCTCCACTGAACCCCTCCTTCTAAAATAAATAAGTCCCATCAAAGTCGTGGCAGGTGAGACGAGGGAGAGGGGTGACCCATGAGAAGATATTACTGAACGCGACTCCCCGATGTCACACTTAGCTTCACTCTTCTTGAGACCCTCACTGTATCTGCCCCTTGTGCTGGGCATGCAGCTTGTTTTATATGCTCCAGGTCTAAATAGACATGCAACCACCACCTAGTTACATTAAATTAACACCATCATAGGAAGAAAAATTTAAGGTGTCTCATCAGTAGGTTGTGAGGAGAGAGCTATCCAAATATCTCTTGCAACCAAGTTTTCCCAATTTTTCTGAGACAGAAGTTGCTGTGTCTTCTGTGAAACTGGGCCTGAGGCCCCTGAATGTCTCAGGCCTTCACTTCTGCTAGTTTAAGCCAACCAGCCATGCCAAAGGTTCCAGTGTCATTTGTGGCACACAAAAGACCTCCTCATCTTCCTTGAATTCACCCATTTAATAGGGCATTGGGGGTAAGGCCTTTGAGGAGACATCTGATAGTGTTTCTACAGGGTATCCCTTGGAAGCACTGATAAGGTAATAAGTGTGGTCTTAGCTTGATGAGGGTTTTGAATGTAGTCACAGGAAGTGAGCAAAAAGAGGGGAGGAGGATCACAGGGAGTAATTACTTCCAAGCAGTCTACAGGATGAGAGAAGTGTCCTTGTGGAGAAGTCCGACACTGCTGCAGCTGGGGGTCCCTTGGAAACATTGAGGAAGTACCAAGTTGGCCCTTGCCCTGCCTTAGCTTCTGAATATAACCTCTGAGAGTATTTGGGGACACTAATGACACTAATGTCCACAGCCAACTGGTGGCACAATGGGGTGTCTTTGTCTTCCCTACTCTTGCCTCAGCTCCTATCTGAGCTGCCCATCTCAGTGTTATACTAGTCTCATTCAGTAATGAAGCAGGGTTTCCTGTTTCCAGTGAGGATCCTGGATGGCTACTCTTCACAGAACAGGCAGGGGATTGGTGATGGCTTAGCTCCACACCCGCAGGTGCAGGGGCATGGCGGCGGGGGTGGTGGGGGAGAGGGAGGAACAGTCCCTGGAGCCTGGAGCCAAGCCAGTGCCAGACTGCACAGAGCATGAGAGGGGCAATACTCTCTCTGCACTGGCAGTAGGGTTTGGGGGACCCTGCTCCAGGCCGAGGACCCGTGATAAGGCACAGGGATCCCCCTCTCCACATGAGCACATGCCAGGTGCCAGCTTGGCCCCAGACTGGAAGGACTGTTTCCCCCTAGCCCTTGTGGGGGTAGAGCTAAAATGGTGCCAGACCATGCTGAGGGGGGAGTTTCTCTCTACAGTGGGGCAGCAGGGCTTGGGGACCCTGTCTGGGACAGGAGAGCCTCCCCATGTGTTCTGGGATCCCCCATGTGGGCTGATGCCTGGCACAAGCTTGTCCTCAGGCTGGAGGGGCTCTTTCCCCCTGCACGGGAGGGATAGTAGGGAGTTGTAGGGGGGAGCATGTGCTGTGCAGCCAATCAGGGACGCACTCCACTTACCTGCATTCACGTGTCCTCCGTATTGGCTGGCAAGCTGGCAGACATGCTCTAGCAACCCCCAGCTCTGTTCTGGGCCACTGCAGGCTGCCCTTCAGATTAAAAAAAGTGAACATCAGTTCAATTTATGAAGCTTAGAAAAACCTTCAAAGACTGGACTGATTCAGCTTCGGGCTTTTTCACTGTATGTACTTAGTCCCCATGTCCACCGCGTTTTAAAACCAGTTTAAAACAACTTAAACTGGTATAAGTGTTTCAGCTGTCTACATCCTTGGAGCACTAATCACCTTGATCTAATCTTTCAGTTATTTAATCCCATCAGTAATCTTTGGTCAGTGTGAAATAAGAAAGAGCAAATATGTCTAGAGATAAATATTGTAATAAAATTCCATTACAAATGTATCCTAATAAAATATTGAATCACACAATTCTTTTTTTATATATATTTTCATAGTTTCATAGTAGCTATAGTCAGGAGGGACCTGAACAGATCATCTAGCCTGACCCCCTGCCACAGGCAGGAATGAATGCTGGGTTTACAAGACCTCACACAGGTGATCATACAACCTCCTCTTGAATTTGCCCAAGGTAGGGGGGAGTACTCCTTCCTTGGGAAGTTGGTTCCAGATTTTGGCCACCCTAACTGTAAAATATTGCCTTCTGATCTCCAACCTCACCCTATTCTCCATCAGCTTATTACCATTGTTCCTCATCACCCATGTGGTGCTGGGGAGAAAAGGGATCTTCCTATTTGCTGTTGATCTCCCCTGATGAGCTTGTAGGCAGCCACCAGGTCCCCCCTCAGTCTCCTCTTGCTGAGGCTGAACAGGTTCAGGTCCCTCAGTCTCTCCTCGTAGCGCCTGTCCTGCTGCCCTCTCACCAAGTGGGTGACCCTCCTCTGAACCCTCTCCAGACTGGTCACGTCCCTTTTGAAGTGTGGCACCCCGTACTGGATGCAGTACTTTAATTGTGGCCTGACCAAAGTCGCATAGAGGGGGAGTAGCACCTCTCTGGACCAGCTTGAGATGTACCTTTGGATGCATGACAAGGTATGGCTGGCCTTGCTGTCTGTGGTCTACCATTGGTGGCTCATGTTCATCTTGGAGTCAATAATGACTCCAAGATCCCTTTCTGCTCCAGTGCTTTCAAGAAGGGAACACCCCAGCCTGTATGTATGCTGTGCATTCCTTCTCCTGGGGTGCAGCACCCTGCATTTGTCTACGTTGAACCCCATCCTATTCTCATCTGGCCACTTTCGTAGTCTGTCTAAATCTAGTTGCAGCCTCTCTCTCCGTTCAAGTGGGCCCACCTCGCTCCACATCTTAATTTTAATTAAGCAGCAAATTCTTACACTCGACAATACTTTCAGAGAAAGAACAGAACTGTAATACTGACTATATGCAGCATTCCCAAATAAATACCGAATGTCACACTATAATTTTGATGGGGAAAGAAGGCCCAGAAAATGTGCAGTACGCACTACAAGTTCCTGATGAATGCTTCTCTTGTGGGGTATTGGTTTGCTAAAAGGTCAGGTCCTATGACCTCCAAGCCCCATGGATCTCAGTGAAAATAAGAACTTTGGAAAAAAGGCTGGCTTTGTACACAGCTCTCCAGAGTTCTTTTCCACCACAAAGCATGATTTTTGTTCTACTTGGTACTCCAGTCAGACCTGTATTTTATTGCTTGTATCTACAGGGGATTTTTGAAGATAATTCGTTAATATTAAATTATACCAAAATGCTAATTCAGTGTTTGGGAAAATTACTGAAAACTAACATTGAACTTTTGTATAAAGGTCCTTAATGCTTATAAGATGCTAAATTTATACTCCAAACTTTCTAATTTGGGTAATGAGTTCTGGCTTAATACATTTTGTTAAAATGTGGTCTAATTTTTTTGCATGTTGCCTTCCTTTCTTGTAGACATTTTTAGGAACTGTGAGCGCTTGGAGCCTCTGAAAATAGGGTTACTGGGTTTTTTTATACCACCCAAATTTGAAACTTTGCTATTAATCCATACCTACTGCTCATTATATAGTACGTATCAAATGCTATGGAATAATAGAAATGTAAGATACTTTTTAGAGGCTCATTGAAATCAGTCTTTCCATTGATTACAGAAGGGTTGGCATCAGGCCTGTAATGCATACCAGAACAGAATATAATAAGAATTGAGCTATGTGGCTATCTATCATTAGATTTGGGTAAGAATTCAGGAGATGGTTAACTATGGAATTTACATGAAAGCCTCTGACCTCTTTTGGTCTAGAAATTTTATGGTAAATCTACTTAAAAAAACCTTTCATTACTGAATTTTTAAAACTTCTGTTTCTGGTAATACCAAAAGAATGGAAAGGCAGGGAAGAAATAACTTTTGTGCAAACCAAAAGAGGTTCAAACAATAACAACAACATCAAGCCTAAAAGATTCTTATTAGTTTAAGTTTCATTTTGACAGAGGGATGGAGTTGGGAGGGATGGTTGTGTGGCTAAAAACAGACCACTGCTTTCCCCCCCTCCCTTTCTCCCTCAAAGCTTCTCATCTTGGGATCCTGTAGAGTGCAAACAGAAGTGAAGCTTCCTGCTGTAACTGAGAACACTTCGCAGGAAATGTTCTGAGTTATAATGATCCCCCAAGCCAAACAGAATTCACTGTTGATTCCAGAGAGAGAGTAGGGGAGAGAGGAATCTAGCTGCTGGCTGAAAGCCTGCAGCCAATTTCCCCCAGCAAAAGCCCCCCACCCTGCTAGCCTGGGGTGTTTGCAGAATGGGAGTGGGGAAAGGGAGCAGAAGGAGCTCATTCTAGGGGTTCCCCAGCTGGCTCTGGAGGGTGGGCTGGGTGGATTGGAGACCCCCCATTTGAGAGAGGCTCCCATCCACTCCCACCTACCACTCTGCAGCAGGGGCTGAAAAATCCCCAGACTGAACTCCCTCCACTCCCTTTCTCCCACTCCCGTTCTGAAAACAGTGACAGGCTGGAAGGCAGCACAGATACAAGTTACACAAGATGTTCGGTTTTGAAATGTCTTTATCTGAACCTTCATGCAATGAGAGTTCCAATTTTTACCCAGTTGGCCATTTTAAGCTGTGTACTTGTGTTTGGTCATGGCTATAGATAGTTTTCTGTAGCCAGATTGGTTGAAAATTTTCACTTCTGTCTGCACCCACAGGTGTAGAAGCCCAAGCCCAGTACCTCTAGTGTAGCTGCAAAATACCAGGATAACACTTCCTGCCCCTCTCCACCCCTCAACAATAGAAGCTAATTCGAGTTACCTGCCTTTCAGTATGCATGTTTAAATGACTGTCCTGTGCCTATTTTGATGCAAGTCAAAGCTGGGGGGAACCAGTCCCAAGACATACTAGTCATCTTTTTTTTTAGCCAATGAGAGAGTATTTTGTTCAAATGAGTTTGTTATTCAAAGCCAAACTTTAACATTGTGTTAGCAGGATAAATGTTTTATTGGCCTCCTGCTTTAGAACTGTGTCCTACAATGAGCCCTGTATGGTGGCTCACTGCATGATTTTCCACTCACATGGAGCTCCGTACGGGATTACAGCCCTAGTGTTGTGCTTTGGAGAGGTGTTCTTGTAAGCCTCCTCATTTTGTTATTCAGAGACAGGAAAAGGAAATACGTGGACATTTTTTCCTCACATCCATATTATAAGATTCATAGATATCATGCACCTTTTGCTGTGAGAAGTTTTCAATTACGACATTCTAATTTCTGATTCTATCCCTGATATCCATTTGTTTTCCTCCCTCTAATTATAAAGCTTTAATTACCGTATTCATTACTCATTTATCTAAGGGCATAGAAATAAATGAATTACCATGAGATAACAAAGACAGAACTTTCTATTGCTTCACAGCATATTCCTTAGTGAAAGAGGGCTGAGCTAGTGCAGATGGGCTTTTGTTTACCACATACACAAGCAATTCATGCAAAGTAGATGACACACTAAAACCCACCATATACTTCATGGAACATTTGTGTGCCTATGGCTTTGTTTATTCTATTGCTTTGTTGTTGGCTGCATTTCAGATTAGTTGTATACTTCTCCTTTTACCATACGGTAGTCTACAAAGCACATAAAGTCCTGCTTAAGACTTACTGGACTTGAGCCATATAACTACCATAGTAGGAAGAGGTTGGAAAATAGCACTTTAATTTTCCCTATTTGTATCTCAAAATTATAAAACTTGTTCAATTTCCACTCTTCAAGCTATGGACATGCCTTTCCATAATAAGGGAGGGTGATATGAGTCCTCCTAATACATCAACGATGGTCTTGGAAAGGCTGACATTTCTATACCTGTTTTGGTCAATGATTCAAATAATGAAAGGTGTCAGTTAGTTATTCCAGAACCACAGAATACATCAAAACCTGAAAGGTCAGGTAAATTAAAGAATGTAGAGCTGGCACAGACTACTCTGAGGTTTGGCATTCATTCCAACTAGTTTCCTGGTATTGATTAAACAACAATTGCAAGTGCTCATTTATGGGTCAGAAAGCAGATAAGTCCCTTTACAGGTCATTTATTGTCTCTCATTTTTTAATTAATATTACTAATTTGAAAATTTGTGGAAGTAAAATTGGACCATTAATTAGACTAGTCTTCCAACTTTTTTCCCTTTCAGCATTATCAAAATTAAATTAGATCTATTTTCCTTTTGCAAAATGAGTTATAATTTAAATGTTTGGGCTCAAGCTAGGAATTAGCATTTGTCTCATCTGAAAAACTATTTACTGTGTGATTTAAGAAGAAAATGCCAATGTAGAGGTCATGATTCTATCTGGAATTCTCTTTAGCAGCTATTGTTACAAGTAGCATAAAAGATGCTTCAATTTAGGGGAGTCAAACTCCCTCAGATCCCCAGGGTGGATCCAGACAATAGATCTCCTCATGGGCTTGATCCAAACCACAGGTCTAGTTACAGGCTGCATGTGGCTACTTGCAGTCCAGATTTGGACCCACTTGCAGTGGCAAAGTGAATGGTGGCAGGATTAGCTGCCATGGGATCCCAAGTCCATCCCTTGCCTCTCTGCCACCAACACATGTACTCAACAGCTCTCCTTACACAAGAATTTGAAAGTGTCTCCAGCCTTTGCTCATCCTGCTCTCAAATTCTTAACCTCTCCACAAACCCCATGGGCCATACCTTCAACACCCCTGCTATATAAGTGAAGGAAATTAAAGGAAGATATTCTCTTTATTTTGAGCACCTACTACATTTTCTATATAGGTGGCTCCAGCTTTCTTCTATTTAGTCTGTTTCACCATTTGATTGTATCCATTTTTCCTACAGCAACAGTGGGATTTCTGTTTAGAATACTTGGAAGAAGTGCTGTGTGTGCAGGCAGGGGCGGGGGTGGGGGAGTAGGCAGTATGCACCACTCAGAATTGGCTAAGTAACTTTGCTGAAATTTTCTAAAAAATTGCCTTATCATTGAGATGAAATATGAAAATGAAATATGCTCTAATATATGCTTTCTAGCACTCTTTTATAAATTGAAACCAAAGAGTAGAACTCAGAACATTAAATAATTTCTTATACTTGGTGGCTGAAGCACCTTTACTAATTGAAAATTTCATTTCAGTGGCATTTCTCTTGCCTCTTTTAATAAACCTTGACTGCTTTCTTTCACAGTTACTTTCTTTGCTTCACTGTTTCTCCCCTAAGGGTTTTCTGAGGGTTCCCTTCCCCCTTCTCCAAATTCACTGCATAACAGTAGAGTTGTTGGATTAACCCAGCATATTAGATGCATTCAGTTGGCATTTCCAAAACTGACCAAATGGACCACATCTTGCAAGAACAAAGGAATCTAGGAGCAAGTTGTATTTAAGTCTGTGTTCCCTAAAGATAGCTTTATTTTCTGATTCAATATGATGAGATATGTGAATCGATTTAGGCACTTTGGACATTTGTATGTTTGTACCACAGCAACGGGCAAAGCACCCAGTGCTGCAGTGCATGCAGTTACATAAGTAGTGAAAAGCATGTCAGCACTGAGAAAATGGTGGCAGTGTGTTTTTGAACGAAAACATATTGGAGGTGTTTTAGTTCAAAATTGCACCACCACCATTTTCTGCATACTAATGCACATGCTAATGCTGCTTATACAACTTCACATGAAACAGCACAGCACGCATCAGCTTGTGTGTGGAGCAGACTCGATTAATTGAGTCTGCTCCAACCTGCCAGATCTCCAGTGTGTTGTGGGACAAAAAGGAATGTCTATAAATGCCCATAGTGCCTGTTGGGAACTCCTAGGTTATTGAGTCCATTCCCCTGCTATTACCACCAGTTCTGTCACATATCCGTTCAGGAATCAAGTCCAACATAAACTGATAACTTATGTTTATAACAATTCTAAAGACAGTTTTTGTTGTATAATAATCCTCCTTTGAGTTTAAGTGCTCTTAAATTAGTAAGGAACTTATGGGAACACTTTACCTAACTCTGCATTTTGCAGGTAGCATACTTACGTGAATCCAAGATGATTTCATATTTAAGATGACACCCCAATTGTTAGATTCTATACTTGGAGAATTATAAATATGTTATAATTTCCCATATATAGACTCTAATTATTAGAGGGTTGTTTTAAATTTGTTCCCCTCCCTCCTGCACTGCTTTGGCAGGGAAAGGAAAAGTGGTGGGGCAGGCATCCAGACCCATTCCCCTTGCTCAACCTATGCCTATTCTCTTTCTACTTGCTCTCTGCCATGTCTCTCCTTACCCCCTGCTCCCATTCCCCATGCTTGTTCCTGTGCCTCCCCCCTCTGAAGCCTGCTTCTACCTACCTCCTGTTACCCCCCAGTCACTTGGTCCCCCCTGCTCTGCTGCTTACATTCCAGGTAGCTCTGGCTGCAGGTCTGGGGCAAGCAGCAGCAGCAGCTCCATGCCTGGCTGGTTTGGGTTAGGGCCAGAGCTGGAGCCAGAGGTAAGGGGCAAGAGGTGTAGTTGGTGAGGGTGCACAGTCTTCCCTATGCTTCCCTCAAGCTGTACACACTGAATCTCTGCTACGTGGCCCCCACTCACCCTACAGTGACATCTGGCTGCTCCTACCAATGTGTCTCCCTTGTGCTCCCCCCACTGCATGCTCCCCTGACCACCACCCCGTGAGCCACCCTGGCCTGGGGCAGGCAGTGGCTTATCTTTCACTTCAGCCCCAGGCACAGAACTTGGGCTACAACAGCCACCTGTCCCAGGCTGGAACTTGAATCTAAGAGCAGGAATTTCATGTCCTTATCATGGCTGGGGGAAAACATTTGTCCTGCATTTGAATAAATATGATATATTTACAACACAGTGCTTCCCAACCATTCCATATTATTTCCTTCCTTACCATACTGCCACACACACCATAAAACCTGTCATATATAGTCCAGATTTTAACAAATTAAGCGTTACAAGAAGGACTAGCATCATGAGGGTACCCTTCTTCCAGGTTGATAATCCCTGTTATAGGGAACCAAAAAAAAATTTTCAGGAAAAGAAGCTAATCCCTTTGAATAACACTGGTTTATCAATCAAGCAGTATTGTATCTGAAAGCCATACAGGTTGCTCATACGAATGCAAGTCTTTCCTGGACTTAGTGAGCTATAGCTAGATTTGAAAAAGTTAAATATGATTTTTGTGTGTTATATTGTTTTAATGAATATTTAAGAACATAAAATCATATATCAATATTATATGAACACATATAATTTAGTTTCAAGCAGTAGACACACTGGTGACAGAATCTTTTCACTTCACTCACCAAAGTGGCAGTTACCTGCTGCGTAAGTTTTGTTTTGCCCTCTGCTGAAATGGAATTACCCTGCATGCTTCCCAAAAGCTAAAGGCAGGAGGACCCTCATATATTTTAGTCCAAGGATGACCAAGATCTGGCTCGGGCATTCTCCAATGGTCTGAAAATTTAGCAGCCAGGAGTAGCAGGCCTTCCAGAAGAGGTTTGCAGCTCCATCTTTCCAGCACAGTCTTTTAATTGCCAGTCCACAGGGTGCCTAAATGTAGGCATTACCCTCATATTAAAACTCGCCCCTGGGCAGCCAAGGAAGGGATGGGTGTATGTAAGGCAAGGAGAAACAGAACAAGTGAAAGTGTATGTAGCTCCGTGACATGAATATTATATGGGAATGGAAAAGGTCCTAGGTTCTAGCCTGGACCCTTGTTACCAGTAGAGCAGAAGCTTCTCCATCCATTTTATATAACAATTATTAAGTACAGGGGCCATGGCTCAGCTTCAGTAGGAAGACTATAGTGTGTTCCATGTAATAACTAATGTATAGTGTGGTGATTAGAGCACTATGCTGGGGAACAAGAGTATGACACCATCTAACTGTCCACCCAAAGTGCAGTCCTGTTGATCATGCTCTATATTTAAGTGCCAAACTGGTGAAGGTGCTGAAAGTGGGATTTTCTTAGCTAAGTAAGTGCCACTTATGGGTATGTACATAAGTAACATTTAGATCAACCTTATGAAGGTTAAAGCAATCTAAATGCTTGGGTGTGCAGGCACTCATAAGGCTTACGATCACCCTAAAAATGATGCACCCAATGTAAAGTTAGTTTATTTCAAAGGTGAACTGAATTTAGAACCACATATTTTTATCCAATCTAAAATGGTTAACTTGGCATTATGAATACTGTTATGTATTCACAGCACCCACCAGTAGGGCCCAGCTGGTCACCCCAGCCACAGAGCTGTGCTGTTCCTACCTCTCAGGACTCTGATTGGGCTTTTTTAGTCCCCCCAACTACCCACTCTGGATTGGACACACAGATCTGCCATCCCACCCCCAGTCCTGCCAGCCACTCTCACCATTGCAAGTTATTTGCCTTGGGCCACTGACACTCCTCCAGACAGTTGCAAACACCTGCACATGCCGCTCTGATTTTAGGTTTAGGTGGGTTAAAGCAAGCTGCCTTAACCTAAACTGGGTCCCTGTAACAGGGGGCCTGCTCAGGGCCAATCTTGCCGTGGCCCACCCACCTGTTTCTGGGCTAACCTCCCATCTTCTCATCTACCACGCCTTGATGTTAATTGATTAATAGATGTTAATTAAGTGGGAGGCTGCCCATTTCCTGCCCCAATGCCAAGGGATGCTATCTACGGCTGCTTTCCTCCCCTACACTGCAGCCCAAGCCTCACAGGTGGCATCTAGATGTTCTCATCATCACTAGCCCCCACACTGGGCCCCAGAACCCTACTATTGAACCCCACCTGGATTGCTCCCTTCAGACGGACTCTTCCACTGTCATACCAGGCAACATAGCTCCCTGAACTGATCCCCCTTCAGGTGTGATCCCCACACCAGGACCTTCGGCTCACTAGCCCTGGCCCACCTCCAGGCCAGTCGAAACCCCAGGCCTCAGCTCTTGGGTGTTCCTCACAGTGGGTCCCCGGCCCTTCAACCCTTCTGGTCCTGGCCCCAGCATGGGCCAGTCAGGGGGAGTTCAGACAGGTGTTGAGTCTATGGCCCTTTTACTCTCTCCAAGGATCCATCCTCTGGGCCCTTCAAACAAAGAGGTAGCTCACCCAGTTGTGAGTGCTAGGGGTTAAGGCACCTCAACCCACCTTTCACCAGGGTGGTAACTGGCCTGGCATTTCCTGGGGGCTCCTGTTCCACTGAGAGCCCCACCAGTCCACCCACTCCCAGCAGGGTGCAGTTTTAGGTCATACCCAGGACCAGGAGCCTCCTATCCATCCCCTATAACTCCTCCCCTACCTCCAGATGATACCAGCAGCCCTCCACACAATCAATGTTGTTGCCTGGCCTCTGGCAGCCAAACTGCCCTGTTTACATGGGCAGCCCTGAATCTAAGATGGCTGCCCTATTCAGGCACCTGCCAGCTGCTGCCTTCTGGCCATTAAAGTGGCAGGCACAAACAGTGCCCTGTCACAGTCCCACAAATGCTTCTTTGCACTCTGAGGGTGTGTCCAGACATGCATGGACATTTGGTTCACTGGGGACCCAAGTGTGCGCTGCTTTGGGGTTTTTTTCTGCGGGAAAAAAAATGGAACAGTGTGCCCTTGCAGCGCAGAGAGCTCCAGATTGTGCAGAGTGTGGCACTGTAGATGTATTTGAAGTGCCACATATTGCACAACTGTGCTCATCTGGATGCACCCTATGGGCACGTCCACATATGCAAGCACATGCACTTTCAGCAGCTCAAATAGCAGTGGTGCAAATTTGACCTGGGGCTTTTTTCCTCAGTGCACATGCTCAGGCATGCACTTTGTTGTGGAGCAAATTGTGCCATTTGGAACAAAATAACCCTGCCTGGCTCCTCCCGAATCTGTAGCCAAGGGGAGCTAGAGCCCAGGGCCAGCACCTATGCTGTCCCCAGCAATATAAAAAGCTGCCCTGTCCTGGCCCCAGCAGTACAAAAAGCTGCCCTGTCCAGTGGCTCAGGGCTACTCACTCTCAGGAGCTTCTTGGGCCCAGCCTATTGGTACCTGGGGACACTACCCCTTGTGTCAGCTGGACTGCTGCAGCAGTCCTGAGAGTTCCCTGCACCCTCTACCCACTGGAGCAGTCGGGCAGTAGGGGCTGCTGCCTGGCTGTGACCTGCTGCACACCTGCCAGACCTGGATGAGGTATCTGCCCCTCCAGGCCAGCTGCCAGTATGCTGTGGCTGCAGAGTTGGCCTTTGTGCAACACAACTGCCATGTGTGGCCCCTGGTCGGCCATCAGGGAAGCATCACCCAGAAGATGTTCTGGGTGTGGTGGCCTGCTTTGAACCATCAAATCATGTTCTCCTGGCCCCAATTGACCAGGACTTCAGCCACAGCTAACTGGGTCCAAAGTGCCAGCTCTAAGCAGGCAGGGTCCAGCCACTGGCCTCCCTAACACGAATTATGGTGTTCCCCTATTGGAAAACTGAAAAATCCCTGATAAAAAAAATCCCAATGTCTCTCTGTAAAATACCCCAAAACCCATGTTCCTCCACATGTAAAACAAAAAACCACTAGACAGAGAGAGAGAGAAAGTGAGACAGAGAGACAGCAATCAGTTGGGCAATGTTTTATTGATCTATCTAGAGTGTTAAAGCAATTTGGAAGGCAACAGTGTCTTTATCATAATAAAGTGAATTCTAAATACATAGATTCATAGACTGTAGAGTCAGAAGGGACCACAATGGATCATCATGTCTGACCCCCTGCCTGTGGCAGGAAAGAGAACCAAGGTCAGATGACCCCAGCCAGGTGACTATCTAGCCTCTTCTTGAAGACCTTCAAGCTAGGTGATAGCACCATCTCTCTTGGAAACCCATTGCATATCCTGGCCACCCTTACTGTGAAAAATTTCTTCCTAATATCTAACCTAATTCCACTCTCAACTAATTTACACTCATTATTCCTAGTGACTCCCTGGGGCGCCCTAGTAAACAGCGCATCCCCTATTCCCCATTGATCTCCCCTAATAAATTTATAGGTGGCCACAAGATCTCCCCCCATCCATCTCTTGTGAAGGCTGAAGAGATTCAGCTCTGTCAACCTCCCCCCGCAGGGTCTATCATGAAGGCCATTAATCATGTGAGTGGCCCTCCTCTGGACCCTCTCAAGATTCTCTGCATCCCTCTTGAACTGTGACGCCCAAAAATGGACACAGTACTCCAAATGCAGCCTGACAAGCGCTGCATAGAGGGGGAGCATGCCTCCTTTGATCTATTAGTCATGCACCTGCTAATGCATAACAAGGTGCGATTGGCCTTGTTGATGGCCTCATTACACTGCCGGCTCATGTTCATCTTGGAGTCAATTATGAAACCTGTGCTGTTTCATGAATACATGAATATATGTTTTGCTGCCCCCCCAAGGGCCACAGCCCCTCAACACAGGCTATGCCCCTCCCCTCAGGGGCTATGGCCTCCCTACAGGGGTTGCAGCCCCCTCTCAGAGGCCACACTCTCCACAGGGGTTACAGCCCCCCCACAGAGGCCATGCCTCCCAGGGGCTATCCCCCTGCAGGGCCCACATGCCCTGCCCCACCCTCGCTTGCTCTCCCAGTCCCCTGGATTGCTGCCTCGCCTGGCCCCATCCCCCACTAGCTGCTGCAGGCCCTCTGATGGCTTCCCCACCCAGCCTCACCCCTTCCACTCCCCCAGACCCCCCAAAATTAGGGGTCTAGTTTTGCCCCTGCACTGCAACTTTGCAACATGAGGAACATTTTCTCATTCCTGAATGTACCTCTTCCAGCATCTCAAAGGGGTTTGAGATGTTACAAGAGGCATGTGTGGGCTCATCTGCATATGCCCTATGTGTGTAAAGCAAAATAGCCCTCAGGAACAGAACCAAAAGCAGCAAAAGTGGATCTTGTTTTACACTTAAAATATCAAATGAAGCTAATATGCTTAAAAGTAATATCTTTTCACTTGAGTTACAAAAAACATGTTTTTTCTCTTTTTGTACCTTTTTCACATTAAAATGTACAAAATCCGTGACTCACCATAATATGATGAGAAATTTAAAAGAAAACTAGAAAATGGCAAGTTAAAACATCAGTTATGTGATCTTTGGGTGAACTTCTTATCCTATTGCTCATAAAATACAATTTAATAGTTTTAAACTATAAAGAAACAGTTCCAAGGGACACTGGTTTTCATTGAACCCAGTCTGGTTGATGTGAAAGGTGAAGTATAGTTTTCAAAAATATTCTTGTGGCTCCCTAATGTCACTATTGTTATGATATTTCTTGTAGCCCCGCCTATCAGTTGTTACTGGATTCATCTTTTATTGCATCTAGTCAGCATTTCTAGAATTATAGTCATTCTCAGTAATGTTAGCTGATACAGTATTTCTAAAATAGTATATGTGTTGTAGTGGAAACAGGAGAGCATAAGGACAGCAAGTGTGCATGCATTTGACTCTGGAAACACAATGATGTGTGGAATAGGTCAGGATATTTTCATGGAAAATTTCAGGAAAACATTTTGAAAACTGTTTTTTTTTTAATTTTGTGGATCAGCAATGCTTTTAGCTGAAAACTGGAAAATGCAGTGAATCAAGGGAGATGTAATTCAGCAGTTTTGTGGCCCTTTCCCTCTTCATAAGCCAGGGATCCTTGATGAGACTATAATTTCTATGATATACTTCACTTGTTTTGAGCCTGTGCAAGATACTGTGGGAGATGTTATCTGTGTGAAGAAACTAGTCCATAGAGGGGAATGGAATAAACTACAAGTCCTCTGAAATACTGAAATGGGATTTCAGACTCTTTTTTGGGCTAACACTCTAGTTTTTGGCTGAAAACCTTTTTTCATTTCATTTTCTGCTGAAAAATTGTTTTTGTTTGTTTGTTTTCTTTCACAGAAAGCATTTTCCCAAAACATCATTTAATTGAAAACTCAATTTTCTATAGAAAAAGAGTTTCACAGAGTATTTTTGGCCTGCCCTACAGCCAGGTCCTATCTTAAGCCACCCAACATTGACATTGTTTGTTCATACTGTTTCATAACTGATAGAAATACTAAACATGCCATTTAAATCATATCAGACAACATCCAATTACTCAGACTATAGAGAAAAACTGTGTACAGTGTCCCATCAATACTGGAACACTGGCTGGTCATTGAGAAGTCATTTTTAACCTTGGCCAAGAGGAATCATCTTTTGATTTTTTTGATTTTCCAAATGCAATAGCTGGTACTTTTCCAAGTGCTAATAGAATTTTTTTTTAAAGTGCACTCTGTCGCCCCTACCCACCTCAATATGTACAAAGTAGAAACATTTAGCTTTTTGTTATGAGGGTTGTGGGGCAGGATCATTGTATCAGATTGTACTTAGTCCAGTGCAAAGTGGAGGGAAGACAAAAATAGCACTTCCCATCACCTTGTATCACCATTAGGAAGCAATACCTGTCTTTCTGCCTTCCACCACACGAGAACTGAAGTGTGCCCAGGTAGTCTGAGATGTGTGCTGTCTTCACATTTCTACCTAAGCCTAGAAAAGGAAAATCACGTACTGGACATGTCTACACATGCTATTAATTCAAAGCAGACTTACTGCTCAGTAAAACACTGGGCAGTAAGCCTACAAGGAACCATGTTTACACATGCTCCCTCTTGGGAGCAACCCAGTATGGGGCTGCTCCTGCCCTGCTCTGCCCCGCTACAGCAGGCAGGAGGAGATCCAGGCTTCCTCCTCCCCCTGCCCCCCCGCTAGCCTCAGGGCTGGCAGGGAGCATAGAGTGGTCCCAGTGGGCATGGAGCCAGGAGAGATCAGGTGCAGCAACAACTGTCTCCTAGCCCCGTGCACATTGGGAGAGGACCTGATGTGCACAGGGCCAGGAGAGAGCTGTTCTTCCAGTGGGAAGAGCTCTCTTGGCCCTGTATGCATCCAGAGACACAGCTACCAGCAAGCCCCCTTCCTGGGAAGGGGGCTTGTTTGGAGCTGTCCTGGATGTGGGGCAGCTGCCAGGGAACCTCCTGCCAGGTGGGGGTGCATAGGGCTCACAGGCACCTGCCCTGCTTGGCACACAGCCAATCACTCTGGTGGGGAGCTGGAGCTGGCGTGGAGCTGGCTGCTTTAGGAGAGGGCCGAATTCCCAGCCCCTGGTCACTCCCCATATCATCCTGTTTGATTCCCTGCTGCACAAAGCTGGCTACTCTAGGGGGCAAGTGAGGACTGGATTCCTAACCCCCACTCATTCTCCAGAGCAGCCAGCTCTATGTGGGGAGCAGAGACAGGGATCAGAGGTCTCCCCAGTCCTGGTTCTGATCAGCTCCCAGCTCATGGGGGGAGCCAGGAAGCTGAGCAGTGCCAGGACCAAGGACAGAGAGCTCCCTGTCTCCTGTCGCCCCTTTTTAGGTAGGATAACCAGGAGCAACTTTGCTTCTGCCCAGCATCTCTATGTGTGCATCTCTATTGTGCAGTTAGTTTACTATCTCTATTGATAGGTAATAGTTAACTGTGCAGTAGACTGATTTAATGCATAGTAAATGTGAGCACATGTAGATGCTGCTGCTCTATTGCACCATAGATTAGTCTATGGTGCAGTAAAGTATCTCATGTAGACAACACACACTGTAGTCTTTAAGTGAGTATATCAAGGATGGATCAGGCATTCATGTAATGGTTGCTAAGATTTGTATCAGGATGATTTTTTCCCCAAATAATAGGTTATTCATGAATAAATATGGCCCAGCAAGATTCAGGTTGATTTTTTTTTCTGGGAATAAAGAGTGATAAAACCAGTGTAGAGGACATTATGGTTGACCCCCTGGTTAGAGAAATTTCCCAGGATCTGATATATGTGGGTTCACATCATTTCTTAGTCTGGTTCAGATTAATGACTAGAAGCAAGTTCTCTTGCCTCTTAGAATCATGCCCTTGCCAGTATGCTATAAAATATTCTGATATGTAATATAAGTATTTTATAAACAGGGTATGATGAGCCACAAAAAGAACTCTAAAGCCTAGTAGTTTTCTCATGTACTTGCAAGATAGTTAACTTCTGGTGTCTGCTCTGTTAGATATTCAAGTGTTTTATATAAAGTAGAACACTTTCAGTATGAGAGAGATTCATCCCAGATTCCTCTTCAGCCTAACACTTTGAGCCTTGGATTCAGATCTTTGTTCTGCCTAAGGGGATTTGAACACATAACTGATTCCCATAAGAATATATTAATTAGCAGTCTACAGAATCATTTTCTCTTCTCCAAATACTATGAGATTGTTATTTTGCAAAGAGACACAGCTTTAGCTGAAGGAATGCACCTCAAAATACCTTGTAACATATTGGTTATAGAACTTTTCTAAGAGGTAGGAGACCATGGCTCAGATCCCTCCACTAAGTCAGATGAAGAGGAGATTTGATTACGTGTGTCCCATGTCATTGGTATGCACAACAATAACTTCATTGTGTAAAAGTGGATCACCCCCTCTTCATTTCCTTTGCTTTATTTCTATTAAAAATGCCCACAATGGAAAAAATATAGTTAATTTTGAACCAAATGAAACATTTTGTTTGAACCAAAACTATTTTTTTCCAGTTTTTTATTATGGCAAGAAAAATATAAACTTTTTATTTTGGTTTGATCCAAACCAGTTTTAATTATTTCCTTCTAGCAAATGGGGAAAAAAACAATTATTCACATTATCATACTGGTCTGGTAACAGCACATTACACATTTTTGAGCTACCCCATACCATTTACAAAGTACTTCTGTGAACAATGTCTCTGGGAACGACCTATAGTGTGGGTTTGCTTCAAAGCCACTAGCTCAGGGGTGGGCAAAATCCAGCCCATGAGCCAGATAAGGCCCACAGCAGACTCCATTTCCCAGCAGTCCCAGTCCACACTGCTGTGGTTTCCATGGAGCCCCCCAGTAGCAGTGATGTCTTGACAGTGTGGGGCCAGAGTTTCTATGGAGACCAGCCCCAGCAGTGCTGGACAGGGCATGCAGCTGGGCAGGGAGCTGCTCTGGGGCTGGGATCTTCTGGCAGTGACAGCATGATCCAGAGCTGGAGCAGAGCTGGGTGTGCAAGCAGCTGATCTTGGCTCTGCCTGGCTCCAGACCCCTGCAAGATCCCTGCTTTAACCTTGGATCAACTCCTTGCCCATCTGTGTAGCCTGCCAGGCTGGTCTCCATGGAAACCCTGGCCCCGCGCTGTCACAATGCCACTGCTACTGGGGTCTCCATGGAAACTGGCCACCATAAAGCAACATAAGTCTCTATGCCACCTAGTTTCAATAGTATGTAACGTTCTTTACCTGTTGTCCTTAACTGCTGCATACTGGGTGAAATGATTTCTATAGATGGTTGTGATTCAACTGGTGTCTACGGGCCTTTCTCACTGCCACATGGTGAGAAAGGGCTAGTGGAAGGGCTGTACTCAGCCCATTCAGCAGGGATAGGTCCCAGGTGGGCTTTCCCTGCAGCCTGTAGTTTATGCAGGGTGATTGCTGGCACTGAATTTATGACCCAGATACCTTGTTCTGGGTGGAGCCAACCCTCAGATTGACCATATTTCTTCCATTCGATAATAGGCAAATTTTTATTGATATACAGTGATAGAAGATAAGAATAATGCATGCAAAGCAAACAAAATAGTCACCCTTATCTACCAGTTTCAGGATTCACAGAGGAAAGGTATTCCTGGCCAGTATGCAACCTTTACCTTGTGGTTCTTTCTGGAAAGTCAGCAGTCTTGGAGGTTGAGGGCTTAGCCCCCGCTCCAGCTCTTTCACCCCCCATCCTCCCCCTCCCGCTCCACAATGGAGTGGGTGAGACAGGTTGGCGGTGTGCCCTATGTTCATGGTGGTCTTGGGATCCCCCTTGGATACCTTGTGCTGTTCTGAACATTTTGTATTCTTTCTCCTACAATGACTCTTTATTTTCAGGCATCATTGATTGGTGTCCCTATGGTTGTCATACTGGCCACATTCTGTTCTGTCAGCATATTCCCTTTTTCCAACAAACTTATCACATGCATGCACCTTAAATTGGTCATTTACTGGTGTCTTAATTTGGACATGCCTGGCCTCCTAATTTGGCCTGTCCACCAAAACTGAAAATCCCAGGGGCTTTGCACCTGGACATTGTGACCTGGCTTCAATCTGTGAAGTCTATCTTTGTTATGGATTTTCAGGGAACAGTGTATTGCATGTTTCAGTTTCCCAGCCCATTTTTCTGCTGGTTTCAGACACAGTGGGCCTTGAAGGAAACTTTGTCACAAACAGGCTATTAGAAATGAATTAACCCTTCCCATTCCCCTGAATCATTGTTCTAATGCAATATCTACTTTACCTAAAAGAGAATTCCTAAAAGCAAATCTCTGCATATAATTTTCTAGCCATCAATGACCACATGCTGGCAGTACAAGCAGCCCCCAGCTGTGCCAGAGTTGGACATGCCTGGTTTAGATACCATGTAAAAGGGTCTTTGAGATCTCAGCTGAATAAGGCAGTACAATAATAAAAATTATTATTTTTATATTGGTTTAATACTTACAAGAATTTGCACCCATTGACAAAAAAAATCTTTTGACATATATATAATGTTATAACCTTCTAAGGAATATCTTCCCAGAAACCAATAGAAATATGTCCAGCATCTTTAAACAAAGGAATGCTTCACTAAATTATATATAGGGACCTACCTAAATTGCAGCAAGACAAAGGAATTTTCACTCACCGCTCACAGCTTGTGGAGCCAATCTCACAGTCTTCTTGTGGTGAGCCCCGTCTCTCCATTTATTGGCTGAGGGGCCCCAGCAACCCTGCCTCTTGCTGTGTCTTCAGACTGCAGCATTGCTACAGTACTGAATTTGGCTTCTTAGAAGATGGTGCCAAAACCTCTCGCATTCCTGACTGGTACCTTCACTGAGTCATAGTTTCATAGTTTCATAGTAACTAGGGTCAGAAGGGGCCTAGAGCAGGCCATCTAGTCTGACCCCCTGCCAATGGCAGGAACAAGTGCTGGGG
>JAGPOW010000261.1:60938404-60991401 GCA_030014935.1 Caiman crocodilus | reverse complement strand
AATCTTGAAAGCTGGGTCACTGCCACAGGAACTCTTTAGCTTTGTTTTTTAAAGCAAAGCTAAAGAGCTTGATCTTAAGAAACTGCATCACAGTGTGAATGGAAGTAATAAGCATATGAGGGCACATCCTGATTGTACTCTGGCTTGAAGTAGTAGATCTAGGTCAGTGTTTTAATTATAACATGGTGTCTTTCCTCAGCTGCAAATGCTTTTCCTAAAGTGCCTTGGTCACACTTCCTGTGGTGCTAAGAGTGTTTGGTTCAGTCCCTGAATAATTGCTTTGGAATACAGTCAGTCAGAATTTGGAATTTCCCATCCATAGGAATTTTAGATATTTGAGAGGGCTTGAGTTCCAGTTGAGAACAGAATCTGAAATTTCAGAATCTCCCTGGAAAGGAAATTCCAAAATTTTATTTTAGAAAAGATTTTTAAAGATTTTCTGTGATTTTTTTTCCTCCAAGAAGGAAACAGAGCAGCTGTCTGCCCCAGGTCCTGGAGATTTCTTGGTTGCCCTTGGCCCCAGAAAACTCTGTAGCCTGTTTTTCACGACTTCTAAAGGCTCAAAACCCAAAAAGCAAATAAAAACCAGTTCCATTGCTTGGGGACATGACTAAACAATCAGGGAAAAAGTGAGGCTCACAGATCAAAGAAACCCCAACAAAGAATGTTTTGAATGCAAACTTGTCTAACTGCATCCCAACCCAATACATAGGTGATCCAATAAAAAATATCACCCTAAGGAATCTTTGCCTTCTTTTTTAAGCATATGTAGTACCCTATAGCTAACTTAGTAAAAACCTGGCTGTTGTTGAATTTTGCTATATAAACCTCAATCCATCCCCAGAATGTTCAAGATTGAATTCTGTTAAGCTTTAAGAAGTGTGCCTTGCACTTGGGCTTCTAAAGTTCTTTACTGGAACAAAAACACAACATAAATTAATGAACCATTCTCTTCCATTACTATGAACCACAGACTTTTTTACCACAGCTTCAACAAACCTGATTAAATTTTTCATTTGTTAATATAGAAACACATTAGCTGCAAGAGCTGGGCAGACAATTCTAGTAATAGAGTTTGGCACTTACAAAGATAGATCTCTGGAGCAGCATGGTTTCATGCAGACTTCATACATGACATGAATGTTTGTATACCTTTAAATTTAATTCTGTTACAGATCACTGGAGCCTTTGTAGTTTACTTTGAGCTACCTGTGGGGTAATATGATATTTGATCTGTAAAACTTCCCTGACGATTTGTCTATGTCAACAGCCTAATCTAGGTAGAACTCTACTGTCATGCCAAAATGAAAGACTGTCTGACCCATTTCTTGGCTACCACTGGCACTGAACAGTCATAATATACCAAGCTTTAGGTAATGACCCAGATCTGTATATTGTTTCTGATTCCATTACTCTGCCTCCTTGAAACCTTAGTTTTTCCATCTTTGGTGATTTTTACTCCAATTTCCGATTTGATGGCTCTATTTAAAGTCCCAGAATGTGGTAAAGATTTTTACATTTCATGCTTTTAAAAAGTAAGCTTTCAGCCCTTGAGATTAAAGAGAAAAGTCTGAAACCATACTAAACTATATGTACAGCTTAATTTCCTGGCATCGAAACATGTTGAGTGGGAGTGAGTGGATAGTGTGGCACTTCTTGGTGAAACTCCTAAGCCAGGTGTGGACAATTGGACCATTTCTGGTTTAGGTGTTTGGAAACTGGTCTAAATCTGTAACAGAATAGAAGTTCACTGCACGCAGATCAATTTAAAAATGGTGGAATCTGGTCTAAGATAGACCTGGATGGACGAAATATCAGATTTAATCAGTTTATGTTAGACTGGTCTATTGAACTTCTCTCCCCAATTCTCTCCTGACTCAAGGTAGCTCTCAATCCCCCGGCATCCCCAAAGCCTTTGCAGCTCCCCTGTTAGCTCCTCTCACAGGGTAGATAGGCTAGCCTCTGCCCTGCTCTAGCTGAGTGCTGGGCAGGCGTTGCGCCTGGGCTGTCATAGCTGAGGCAGCAAAGACTGCTCCCCAGCCTGCATCCTGCCTGTGCCTGTCAGCTGAATGGAACTGGAGAGGAGAGGAGGCCTCAGTCCCCCTCCGGTTTCTTGCAAGTGGAAACTCATGCCCCAGCCCCCCCAGAACCAGCACAGCTGAGCAGGGCCACACAGTAGTAGGGGGCTCTATTCTTCCACACCTCCCCACCTGACCACTGGACATTTGCAGCAAGGAGCCATGGCTCAGAGCTGCATGACTGTCCACTGCACTGGGAGCCAGGGGTGGGAGGGAGCAGAGCCTCCACTGTGTGGACCCAGCCCAGCCAGCAAGTAGGGGGTAGTGGGACATGTGGCAGAGGCTCAGTTCCCCTTCCCCCAGTTCCCAGTGTGGCGAACAGCCCAGCTCCAAGCCGTGGATCCTGCTTGCAGCTGTCAGGCAATCAAGCAGGGGAATGGAGACCCCTACTGTGCAGCCCCTTCCACCCCCACCCCACTGGTAGAACATAGCAACAATACAAGTGGATTGTGTATGCTTCTTTCCTGAATGCATGCTATAGGTCATAATGCTTAAGTCACCAAGAGAGTTCACCAGTAGAAGTGTGCCCTTGTCCCTGCCAGTGTCATATTAGCCCTGCCTGACCTCAGCCTTTGCTGGCTGCTTTTCATACACATATTGACTTCAGATAGGCTTTCCAAGAGCTGAAAGATGGTGCTGTTCATGTTTGATGTAATGGAGATATAGAGCCAGAGGCTGTCAGTAATCTGCTGGCGTTTCAGTCAGTTTTACCTCCTCAGCCATCTCAGCTGCTTCTCTCAGATGTTGAATAGCACGTGGAAGAAGACTTAAATTTTGTGAGAGACTGTAGATGAAGTCACTGAGAATGGAGGGAGCACCATTGCCCACATCACCTGTCTGAGATATATTTGAGAGAAAGGAACAATTCTACAGTACTTGCAAGCAGAACTTCTCAAAAAGGGGATTGGTTGGAGAATGCTAAGTATCAGGGCTATAAATATAGCTTTAAGATATTTAAATTATGATAGAGCAGGTATACAGTCAGTTTGCTGCTTTGTAAGGACAGATAAAGCAATATTAGATTACAGCTGCTCAGTGGCTTATTTTCTTTGTGTAACTCATGTACCTGTTTAGCCTTTTAAAAGTATTTTGAGGCCAGTCCAAATGGGAAGGAGGCTATTTACAGTAAATATGCATCTCCCTTATCTCTAGCTCCTGCTTCTTAGAATGACATTTGTTACCTGTTACAGTTATTATCTGGCTGCAGAAATGAGAGGAAATAATTACTTTGACAATTTTTATTGTCCAAAGAAATCAGTGCTTTACATGTTATTTGTGAGAACTTTATGCATATCACACAAATTATAGATTTGATTTTAATAGACTTTATTTACTAATTAAGCAAACCAACACAGAAGGTCTGTTTTCTCTTATCCAACATCTGAAAAAACACCCCAACAGTCCAACATCCAGATTGTCTTTTTATACTTCTGAAACAGATTTTGAGTCACTTGTATTTTTGTGCTAATAGTTTAATAGCAATATTTTCCTTGCATTTTCTTTTGGGCTACACATACAGGTAAAGGCACAATGGGATTTCATACACAATCCACACAATCATGCCTCCTGCTGTGCCACACATACATGGCAGAAGGTGTGATTGTGGGATCGTGCATTAGATCCCATCACCCCTTACTGCCAGTGGAGAGGGAGTATGATTCTGGGAGATCAAAGCTGCTGTGAGTGGGTTTGCCAGGAGGCACACTGCAGGGACTCAGCATCCACAGCTGCAAGACTTTGGGTCCTGACATCGCAGGGCGCTGTCCAAACCCATCATCCTCATCTGCAAATCTAAGAGTCTCCTCAGCTGTGGGATTCCCAGCTCTGCCTGCATATGGTGCACCCCTGCAGCTGGGAGCCTGGTCAAATGATGAGGCTCCCAGCCACAGGAGAGACACTGCTACATGTGTAATTAAAGCTGGATAGCAACCAACCATAAACATTTTTTAGTTAGTAAACATTTTTTAAGTCTAACTTTAAAGATGGTTAGACTTTAAAGCTAGTTTCTGTATCTTGATGAGGACTTTGCATGTGTAGCTGGCCTCAGTTAATTGTGCAATTAACTACTTAATTGCATAATAACTGTAACATGTAAAGGGGAGCTGCTGACTATTTTGTTTTCCAGTGAGGGTCATAGTTGCATAAGATACCAATTTGTCTGATCTTGGTTAGATGTATTTTTGGTGAGGTATCTATCTGAATAAATGAATGCTGCAGCTTACTCATGTCTGCACAGCTTCTCTTTGCTGACCCAGCTCCTCTTAATTCATTTGGGGGTATGGATTCTAGTGTTCTGTTTTTCCTTTCAAAATTCTTTATGGTATTTGCTCCTTCATCCTCTGGAACCAAATAAGATGCCTACGTTGTGAAACATTTTTAATGCTTTACAGGGCTCTTGTTTCAGGAAACATTTGTCTTACTTTTGTGTGTGTTTGTTTCATTTTGTTTTGTTTGGTTGTGCATCAAATTGAAAAGGCTTTGGAAAAAACAGTTCAAGGAACATTTATCTATACATTTTCTGCAAAGATGAACAGCAGGCTTTGCCAACTAAGATAACAAGAATCACACATCTGGGCACAAGTTGTAGGGTTACATACAAAATTGCACAATGTTCTAGAGGCATTTGAGGATCTTTTTCCCTTCTAGGGTTGCTTCTACACATGATGAAATTGGCCTTTTTAAGTTGTTTAATTGCCCTTTTTTACTGCTTTAATGGCATCACAGTTTATACCTGCAGTGGTGTATTACATTTCAATTTCATCATGCTTTACACATGCAATGGCATATTTTGATTTAAAGGAGTTTGTTATGTAGCAAAGTAAAACACATAAAATGTATTTTAGTTTTCTACATAAATTCCAGTGATATGTCCGGAGCAGGTGGTAGAGGACATATCACTGCAGGTGGGGCACTGGAAGCCCAGGTGTGCTTAGGAAAGTTTAGGTTTGGCAGGCTTCCAGCAGCCCCTGCACCATCCCCGCTGTCTTCCCTGGCTGCCAGCACATCCAACTACCCTCCTGCTGCCTTCCTGCACTGCCCTACACCCAAGCTAGCTCATTCCTGGGCAGTCCCAGGAGGCAGGAAGGTGGCAGAGATAGTGCACTGGGTGCCCCAGGCCTGCCAGGCCTGAGCTTCCCTTAGCATGCCTGGGCTTCCGGCACCCTGTGCACCATTGGATCAGGTCGGGTGTTGCCTGTGACCTGGGACAGCACCTACCCACTAGCACCCTGCCTGGGTGGCCCCAGGAGGTACCACCAAAATGGAAGGAAGCACTGGGCCCCCTGCAACTCGGGGGCTGTGTGACTCGGTGGCAGCTTGCACAGGCAAGCTCCATGGAGGAAAAAAAATTGGCAAGGGGATCACTTTTATTTTTTTTTAAATGGAGGAGTCTGCCCACGTCTCCTGTGGCAGGCGGTGAGCTGCCAGCAGGCCCTGAGCTTCAAGGGGCCCTGGTGTTTCCTTCTGGAGCAGTGGCACCCCACAGGCAGCACCCGCCTGCCAGCAGCCCACCTGGGTGGCCCTGGGGGAGCGCTGCCACCATGGAGGGAACGACCATATTCCCCCATACCTCACAGGCCACTTGGCCCTCTGGCAGTTCACCCACAGCTGTGGGAGTTGTGGGAAAGCTCTGAGGAAAAGAAAAAATGGATCAGGCCCCTCTCTGCTTTTTTTTTTTTTGGCAGAGCCTGCCCATGCAAGCTGCCACCAGGCCGCGCAGTCCCTGAGCTGCAGGGAGCCTGGTCCTTCCCTCTGCAGTGACCATGCACCCCCAGGACCACCTGGGTGGGGTGCTAGTGGGTGGATGCTGCCGGGGGAGTGGGGTGCTGCCAATGCAGAAGGAAGGACTGGGCCCATCTGCAGATCATGGCCTGCCACCAGCTCACCCCCTTGGCCATATCGGAGGTGGGCAGGCTCCAGAGAGGGGAAGGATTGGGCCCCTTTCTGCTTCTTTTTTTTTCTGGCAGACCTTACCCACAGCTGGAGGGGGTGAGCTGCAGGGGGGCTTTCCCTGTTCTGTAACAGTGATGGAAGTCACTAACTTGAAACGGTAGGTTTTTAATCAACACAATTTAAAACCCACCAATTAAAAACCCTCTGTTTCAATTTAGTGACAACTAAACCCCTGTCACATGTACAAGCATCCTAGCAGGTTATATATTTCCTAGTTTCGGAAATGGGGTACTGGAATTGATCTACAATACTCTGGTGTAATATATCAAACCCTTTGCTCCTAATGGTCTTGATGGTGCTAATCTATTGTTAAGAATTGGATGGAATATTTTTTAAACTGAAAGCTCATGTCAGATATTTGTAAGATATAATTATGTTCTTTTTAGGTACACAGTAATTGCTTGATTTTAAACGCACATGCCACCACCCAAAAAGGAGCATGCAGAGTACCTGTGGGTGGAATAATTGCCAATTATGGTTTTGTAAATGTTTGTGCATCTCCGAGTGCAGTAGCAGAAAGACCACAAAAGCTGAGAGAGAGGCAGAAAGATAGCCTGAGCAAGCAGTGGCATTTGCAAGTTAGATCGATGGTAAATCAGCATATTACTCTTTTTTATTTATAAGGATCTTATCTGAGCAGGACTCTCTTTCTTTCTCTCTCTTACATACACACACACACGTGTGTGTGTGTGTGTGTGTGTGTGTGTGTGCATGTCCTTATCAAATAGCATCTTTATAAAAAAAAAAAAGAGTAATATGATTGTACTTATACCTACATACAGGCACTCCTGACTTCAAATTAGTCCCCTTTAAATCTAAAACATGCTTCAGTGCCTTGCTGAATCATGTCTTCAGCAATAAAGTGTTTTAGACATCTTTCACACAAACACTACGACACAATGTGACCCAAGGAGATGACAGTTCAAAGGTTTTTACACACTATAAAAATCACAGCTGCAACTGAACCATATGACAAGTGTGGTTCTGGTACAAGCATAAATAAGGACATATCAGTTTCTAAAAAGCTTATGAATCAGTTTATCCTTATTTACATTTTCAGATAACTTGTATTCCTTACTAGTTTTGCTATATCCTTTGCAGACACCTGTTGTCATCAGCGGATAATTTTCATATTGAAGACAAGCCTCCAGGACTTTGTCATAGCTACGATTTCTAGTATAAACAAGCTTGTATATATTGGACACAAGCCATACAGCTTTAAGGTCATGGAATTTCATTAACTTGGTTGTTCCCCTACCTTTGTTCTAACAAAAATGTTAATTATCACCTCCCATTGTTCTACAGTTCTAGGAGATGCAGAGCCATGAAGTATATAGCTGAGCCCAGCCACTTTACCTTAAAGCTAAGCTTGAGCAATTAGGACCTATACAATCTTTTCTCCCTTGTTAAAACCCACTCTGGGAATTCTGCTGAAACACAATAAAACCACTTAAATCCAAATAGCTTGATGACTTCCTCTCCCCAAGCTAGCTATCTAAGACCCACCTAATTGTTCATAGGCTCCAAATTATTGCAATTTAATTTGAATACTAAAAAACAAAAATAGCTAAAATTTATGCTTAGATCTTTTAGTGATGGATGCTATAGATCTATTCAGCACCTAATCTACAATAATAGCTCAAGAGTAGATGTGTAAGGTCTAATGTATTTTAGGGTTTTTATTCCTATGTTTAAAAAATGGTCTTTGAGTACTATTAGGAAAAGGTGCTTACTAAATGTAATAGTTAATAATTCACCTGTGGACCGTCTGCCCCACCATTGCAGTATTCAGAAGCTGTGCCTGGTACTTCAAGGTATGTATTAAAAACAGTTAAAGCTGTGACTATGGCTGAATTGCTGATTCTTCTAATCAGCATCAAATCTTCAGACTCGCATTTGGCCAAATCGAATCAAGACACTGATCCAAATCAACGAATCGAATCATTATCTCTGATTTGGGCTGGATCTGGATTGAATATGGCCTATTTTGCACACCTCTAGTAACAAGGCCTTTAATAAATACTTGTGTGTCTGCACTGTACATTGTATATATGCTAATACCATAAAATTTGGGTGATATATATGACAGGATAAAATTCTGATTGTTATTTGTATGCAAGCACATACGAAGAAAGGGGAGAAAGTAGATGAAAATATCAACATGAATTCAAGTAACTTCCAAAATAAACAGATAGACTATGATATTATGAATAGGTACTGCAGGATTTTCACAACAGAAACTTAAGACATTTCTGCACTGCCTCAAGACCAAGTTATAGAGTGAGTGGAGCAAAGCACACCTAATTCCCAAAATGTAACGTAACCACTCAAAAAAGGGATGAGCATTCAGGAGTAGGGTGTAGCTTTTAAGTGTATTCTTTGTATATGTATTTAAACATTAGTAATGTACATGAGTTATGACAGTGTGTGTGTGTGTGTGTGTGTGTGTGTGTGTGTGTATTAAACAGGTGCTTTCTGTTACAATCAGAAATAACTAGTCAGTACCTGGATAAAGGAAAGGCAGATATCATTGCTTGTGGTTAGTGCATTGATATGTGACAAGTTTACAGACATTTATGAAAGGGACAGAATATTTTCCCTAGTTCTACATCCTTTCAATTATTTCTGTTTTAGATCAGTTACAATAGATTCAAGATGAGAAAGCCTGAATCAGTTGAAAAATATCATAATCAGATTTTATTCAAAGGACAATAAAATCACAGCTAGGACAACAAGTGTGGCTGAGAGAAAAGAAATGACAGGGTTCCCCAGTTAATCTGTTCTACTTCCCAGGCAAATAGCACATCCAACAAATTTCATAACTGCATAAATAAGCAATCACATTAATTTTAAAACAACTTGCTGTAGGAAAAAAAAGTTGTAAGACAAATGCGTTAAGAGCAGTAATAGAACACAACAATGTAATAAATGTGAATGAAAACAAGTAAAATTACAGATTTTCATAATTTCTTTTCCAGGATAAATCATCTTAAGCATTTTTTAACTTGTGTGCTGGTAATATAGATACTAAATATTAAAGATAAAGCATACAGCTCTTACAAGGCCTGATTGTCATTTACATCAGAGCCCTTTACTACTGCTGTAGCAGGACTTTACATTTTATTAAATCTATATCCACCATGAGGCATCATATACTACTTTAGTGATAAAAAGGGATCTTAGGGTAAATAGTAATCAGACCATAGACCTTTAAATCTGCCCTTGTGCAGATTCTATATTCTTCTATATGGTTGCTGCGCTCAGCTCTGCTGACATAACACAGCCACAAACCCAGAATAACTGGCTTGCAGTGAATCATCTCAATGCAGAGTGCCCTGCCAGACACTTATAACTGGGATACATGCCTTTAGACCATTCACTTCTCTTTCTGTTGCTGCAGTATGAAAGATTGAGCATATCTGGTGGATGGGTAGCATGGTCAAGAAGCTTTGGTATTACATTGATCCTAAGTTGTGTTTCTGGCCCCCTGTAGCCATTGGACACTGAGTTTGTATGAGATTAACTTAATGCCTGCTCTAATACAATACAGGAGCCATGTCTACACAGGATATTGACTGCATGGTAATGTCACGTGGCAGGAGGTGTGACATGATGCTACAGTGCAGTTGTCACGAGCTACTATGCAGTCATTGTCATGAGGAAGCCGTTCCATGATGTTACTGTGCAGTAAGTCCAGTTACTGTGCAGTCATTTAGTACTTGTTTATGAAAGTTTATATAAAGTACTAAATGACTGCTCAGTAACAACTATGCAGTCAGAGTCTCATGTAGATGTGGCCAAGGAGTCCAAACCTACAAGGGAATGGAAGAACAGACTTGGCTTACCATTCAAGAAACAGTACAGTGTTCCCTTTATTCAGTCGCAAAAATCATTCACAACTGAAAAAGAAAAATCAAGGGAAAACCTAAAAGCATGTGAGATCCCTTATTGGTACTAACCATAACTGTGGTTTTCCCTTCCTTAATGAATGACAGAGATATTCTTTAAACACAAACATCTATAAAAGTTGTAAGAAATAATCTCAGTGTTGCTTTCAGATTAGCAATTAAACAATTAATGACAAAGTTAGAGCTATAAACAATAGACCTTCCCCAAATAGCCCCTCAGCTAGTAGAATTCAATGGCAGAGTGGCAAGAATGAAGAAAAAACATGTATGTCCTGATTTCATGTTGTAATAATGAGGTAATGCTTGTACTCTTCAGGTAGCAGCAGATGATGAATACCCTTCCTCTTCACAAATTAGCTTAGTGTTCGTACTGATGTATATATGCAGCTTGGACCAAAAGAGTATGCAGTCCCCCTAAATTAAAATCTGTTTCTTCATGAGGGCACATATTTCTTGGTAAAAAATCTGCCAGTGCAACTAGTTCAAATGAAGGGCACGTCTTCAAGGGACTCACTGAATGACCTTTAGTTCAAACACCTTTGCTACCATTTTTAAGTGGGGGAATACTGGAGCACAGTATTTGTCATGCTCTAGCAGACGTCAATCTGCTCTGATGCGCTGTAATTACAATGCGTCAGAGCAGCCTCCATGCTTGTGTACTGGCACCCAAAGAGTCTATATGGTCTACCTATCTGGGACCCATTTTCTTTAAATACACCTTAAATTCTGCAAGGACTCTTCTGTCTGGAGAGAGAGATAGTCTTCCTATAGAGGACACGCACAATAAGTTGGTTTTTCCTTTCAGTTACTCATGCACAAATCAGGACCAATGCCACTAACATCAAGAAAGTTACACTGGTATAAATAAGGACTAATTCCACCAAAGGCAAAATCCTCAATCCTCATTTCACTTGAGTCAGTTTTATTCCAGTACTAAGGTTGGAGTGCTGGTATAGCCATGATGGTCCCTGGAAATGTTCAAGAGGCTGGACTTTTTTGTGATATCTTGTATTGGACCAACTGTTTAGTTGGGAGAGCTCTTGGACAAGCTTTCAGGCAATAGGTATTCTTCCTTAGGGGCATCTGTGGAACTTAAATGATGTCTGTAGTCTTCCTCTTAATTTCCAAGCCAGTTAATGAGAATTAGGTACAATGGGATTATATAAATGCAGTGTGAAAGAGGAAAGAAATCCTGATGGTTACCATATTTTTAAAAAGTACCTGTATGTTTGAATTTTTCTGCCAGTCACCAGTACTTGTAGGTGTTTTGTTCCATGACTGTATTGCTTTCATGTGTTCAGTGGCAGTAATTTGAATGATGGAGTTTGCAGCAGATTTAAAAAAAATATTTGGTGGCAGATGTGTGCCCACTACCCATTTAGCAATTAGTGTTGTATATCTTTGGAGCAATGCACATAATGCATCATTTATACAAGGTTGTCTAGAAACAAAGACTCAGGTGGCTTGATTACAGGCATGGGATAGCCTATACTAGACTTCCCTTTTGAATTAAGGATTTGAGTACCTTTCCTGATTTCCCACCAGCACCCACCAAAAAAATCTGTTTGAAAAGAAAAGAGAATGCATTTGCAAGTTTAATTTCCCTAGGGAGAAATGGGCTTTTCAGGGGAGCTTTGATATGTTTTTCCTTTCTTCTTTGTGTAACCTGTAGTTTAATTTTTATTCACATTTTCACGTTCCTATTTACATGATAAAAGAGGTGCCTCATCCTTAAAAAAGACCTCTCTTGAAAGTCTAAATTGTTCATTAAAAAAAAACCCTGAAGAGCAAAACATGAATAAAATTAAATTAAAAAACCTCTCTCCTTTTGAACAATTTACATAATCTAACATTCACCATTCTTTAACTCATGGTGGCAGCCTACTGTCTTTCTTGTAAAAGGTACACGAGGAATATTGCCTTGCTATTTCCATGGTAATGCCCTGATTTGATTCTGCATCTTTTAATGGAATCACCTCAGTGATGGAATTTTTTATCTTTAGCATTAAAGATATCCTTGATAAATTTTCTACAACCCCAAACAAGAATTTGGGCTGCTTGCTTACTGGTAGGTCTGAAACCTTCTTTCACACCATGCAACCTGCAGCTGAGATTATTGTCATGTTCTGAGGAAAAAAACTTTGAAAGGAAAGAGGAAGTCTTGGAAAAGTGGAGACAACTCACCATATTGATATTATTTTATTAGGGGGGCAGCATGGGAATCTGTGGCTTATTTCCTTGCAGCAATTCTTTAGTGCATAACATATTATCTTCTTTAACTGTAACACTTCTGTTGAACATAATACCACAAAAGATATAAGTACGGATGATAGCTTAAGTTATTTGAATCTTCTCTACTGATTTGTTTGAATACTTACTCTTTACAAGTGTTTATGGCCTCTTATAGGTATATATGTAACTAGAAATCATGACTAATCATAGATGTCATAGAGAAGTAGGGCTTGAAGGGACCTTCAGAGGTCATTTAAGTTTAACCCCCTGCCTGAGGCAAAATCATCCCTATCCAAACCGTCTCATACAAGCCATAATCTAAACTCTACATAAAACTGACATAAAGCCTAACACAACACAGACTTAACCACAGCAGCCACTGTCCTGCTTCTATAAAATGTTGTAAAATATGCTCAAGAGGTCCTGGGTCAAAGGCATGCCCCCTGCTACAAAGGAAAAAACCCCCACAGACCATACCAATCTTACCATAAGGTAAAATTCTTTTCTGACCCCAAACATGGTGATCTGTCTGACACTGAGCAGAAGGGCAAGATCGTCTAGCCAGGAAGCTCTGACTTTGGTCCCAGCAGGAGAATTAGCACACCCCTATCAAAGTCCCCAGCTTTGGCTGTAGCCAGTGTCTAAAACTGCCTTTAAAAAAGTTTTAAAATTCCCTGACACCTATAACAGAAAAGTGGGGAGAAGGGGCAACCAGAAAAGCCCAGGAACATGGAAAATACCCCTACTAGAACATAGGCATAGCTACTCCGAGATCATCCCTGACCAGTGGCTGCCCAGTCTCTTTAACACCTCCAGCAATGGAAAGTCCTTAACTTCCCTAGGCAGTCTGTTCTACTGCCTCACTTTTCTAAAAGTAAAGAAGTTTTTTCCAGATATCCAATCTAAACTTACCTTGTTGCAATTTTCAGACATTGGTCCACATCCTCCTGTCTGCAGCAACAAATAAAAAGTGTTCTCTCTTTTCTTTATGGCAGCCCTTTAAGTATTTGAAGACTGCTATGATGTCCCCTCTTAAGTACCTTTTCTGCAAGTTGAACATGCCTAGCTTCTTCAGTCTCTCCTCATATGACTTGCTTTCCAAGCCCTTGATCATCTTTGTTGGTCATCTCTGGACCCTCTCCAATTTCTCTGTCCTTCTTAAAATCAGGAGCCCAAAACTTCACACACTACTTCAGATGAGGCCTAACCAGTTGCAAACAGAGAGGCACTATCACCTCCCATGTTTTTCACCTAATGCCGCATCACACTGCAGACTCATATGAGTCTGTGGTTTACCAAGACTCCCAAGACCTTTTCCTCAGAGCTCCCATCCAGCAAGGGTCTCCCATTTTATATCTGTGCTTTTGATTATACCTCTTGAGATGTAGAACCTTGCATTTGTCTGCACTGAACTTTATCCTGTTAGCTCTAGCTGAACTTTCCAGTCTGCCAAGATCCTTCTGAATTGTGCTCACATCCTTCAGTGTGTTTGCCATCCTTCTCAATTTGATGTTGTCTCTAAACTTGCTCAAGAAGCTTTCTATGCTAGCATCCAAATCATTAGTAAACATATTGAACATCATCAGACCCAGGATAGACCTACATGGGACTCCACTGGAAACCTCCTGCTATTCTGACATGGACTTGTTAATAGTAACCCTGTGCTTGTGGCTATTGAGCCAGTTATCTATCCACCTTGTAGTAGTTTTATCTAGCCCATATTTCCCCAACTTGTTTATAGGAAGGTCATGCAAGACCTTACAAAAGCCTTGCTGAAATCCAGATACACTAAATGCACGTCATTCGCTCATCCACCCAAGAAGGAGCTCATCCACTTTGTCAAAGGAGATCAAGTTTGTTTGACATGATTTGTCTCATCCAGCTCTGCTGACTTGAGTTCCTTCAGACCCAACAAAAGCTCTCTGACCATCTCTTTTGTTATCTCTTCCCTCGGTTTACCCTCTTCCTCATCCAGATAATCCTTATTAATATAAGTGTTTGGCTGCTGCTTAATTTTTTGTGAAGACTGAGGCAAAGTATCTATTAAGTAGCTCCACCTTCTTTGCATCATCAATTAGGAGTTCCCCCTGACTTGTTAACAGAAGACCTATAGCTTCCTTGGTTCTTCTTTTCTGACCAGCATACTTATAGAACTGTTTCTTCTTGTTCTTGACGTGCTTTGCAGTGTGCAGCTTGTTCTTTATCTTTTCCTTCTTGATTTTGTTTCTGCAGGTTCTTGCTATTTCCTCCTATACTTCCTTGATGACTGGCTCATTCTTCCATTGCCTTTATGCTTTTCTTTTGCATTTGGATATTTAGGAAGCTCCTTGTGCAGCCACATTGGTCTCTTGCCATTCTTCATCTGATTCTATTGTATCTAGGCAGTTTCTTGTTGGGCTTCCAACACTGTGCTCTTCAGAACCCCCCAGCCCTCCTAGGCACATTTATCCTTCAATCTATCTTCCAGAGACAGAATGCCTATTAACTCCTTCAGTTGGGTGAAATTTGCCTTTTTTAAATTTCGCATCCTAATTTTGCTGATCCTGTGCTTTCCCTGTCTCTCAATCTGGAATTCTATCATATCATGATAACTTCCTCCCAAATTACCCATCACTTTCATGTCCTCCACCAATTCTTCCCTGTTGGTTGGGACAAGATCCAAGTTAGAAGATCTCCTAGTTGTATCCTCCACTTTCTGAAACAGAAAGTTGTTCTCTACAAAAGTTAGGAACTGGCTTGACAGTTTGTTTGACTGCATTGTTCTTCCAAAAGATGTCTGGAAAACTGATGTCTCTCATCAGTACCATCCCATAGTTTTTGGATAGATTTGTCATCTTCTTGAAGAGTGTTTCATCCACCTCCTCTTCCTAGTAAGCCTTTAATAAATCCTGTGTTATTATTTAGCCCCTAACCTAGTATATCTGATGAAGGTTTTGCAATGCATTTGTCCCCAGATATATTAACTTATGATAATCAAACTTGTATGCTGCAAATGCAGGGATCTCTATAGCCAGCTCTGTGTGAAACATGGGATGCAATCTTCTCCACAGCTTCATTTTTCCCCACTGTAACAGAGAGCAAGAAGACTCCTGTTGTTTGTGGATGAAAGACCAGCAGGAGGAGCCAATTACAAAGAAAATAGTCAGCCAGGAAGGCAAGCATAGACTAGGAGGGCATATTGCAGAGTAGGTTACCTTGCAGTCATCCAGCAGGGTCGAGTTTGGCAGGGTAGACAATATATTCCTGCAGCATCTAGGCACCAGCAGTAAGTTATCAGGGGATGAAGCCAGCAAGCCTAATCAGAAAGTACCGGTGGGTAGCTGGGGAGGACACCTAACACGAAAGGGGCAGGGCCTGGGAGATATAGGCCCAGAGCTGAGCTAGGGCAGGCAGTCTGCCCCTGCAGCCTGGATGTCTCCTGAGCTGGCAGGGGCCCTGCAAGAAAGGCTTGGATGGCTTCAGGAGAATATGACCAGAGTAGGGCAGTCTGTGTTATAGCCAGAAGGCTTATGATTTTGTTTATAGTTTAAACCAGTGGTTTGGGTAGGACTAGAAAGGGGTAAGAGGAAGTGCCAGAGTGACAAGGAGGCACATGAGGCTGCAGCTTGCCAGAGTAGGGTGGAAGCTACAGTATAGCTGAGAGGGCAAGACTCAGGGTCAAGGGCCCACCTGTAGAGAAAGTGATAGAGATAAAGACAGGGCCAAGAGCCCAGTATAAATGAGAGGCAAGGCCAGGGTTGGGGACCTGCAGCCCACAGGGGTCAGAGAAAGGTTTAGAGAGCCCACAGACCCAAGAGGGGCAGAGTTTGGGGGCCAGAGGCCCATAGCCTGTGAGGGGAAAAGATAAGAGCCCAAGTGGGTGAGATAGTGGCTGAAGCTGAAGAAGCTAGACCTGGTGCAGTGGATCTAGGTCAAAGATGCCAGCCAGAGCAGTGAGGTGGAAGCCAGGAAGGTTGAGAGAGTAGAATGCTAGTGGCCTGGTAGTTTGGGCTATGTTCCTATTTAAGTAATGACAGGAAATACCTGTGAGACAGGCATGGTGGTAGGGGAGACTTAGAAGTCATAATTAGCCCATAAGGCAATAGGTTTCCTGGGGGACACATATGGGTGGGGGTTGGAGGGGAGGAAATTAAGGTTCAGGATTGAAGTAAGTCCCAAAGGATCTTGTCCTAGGGACACCAGGGTTACAGGAAGACCCCAAGCCAAAGTAAAAGAAAGCCCCAACTTACCTCCTGCAGGGGCTGAAAAGCATGGGAAAATGTGCGCAAGAAAACTGCCCGCATGGTTCATTAGCAACGCTCATATTCAGCTGGGGCCAGGTGACATCAGCAAGAGAAACCACCTGGTGGAAATAAAGGGCAGCCCTGAGGGTGCAGAAGAAGAGCAGGCAATTGGAGAGCCCATAGGGAAACTCAAGGCCAGAAGCGTGCACCTGCGGCATCTGGTAGCCCAAGACGGTAAGGATAGCTGCGGCAGTGGCAGCGGCGAGAGCCACAGCAGCAGAGAAGCTGGTGGAGGAGCCAGCAAAGAGGCCAGCAGAGACAAAACAGTCAGAGAAGCCGGAAGCAGGGACACTGGCAGAGAAGCTGGCAGTAGAGCTGGCAGAGGAACTGCTGAAGGCTCCAGCAGAGAAGCCAGCAGTGGAGATGGCAGAGGAGCTGCCGAAGGCTCCAGTAGAGCCGGCATTGGCAGGGAAGCCAGCAGCGGAACCAGCGGAGAAGCCAGCAGAGGACCCAGTGAAGGCTCCAGCAGAGAAGCCCAGGGAGAGGAGAGGTGGAGACGTGCTGGGGAAGCCGGAGCATCTACAGGGAACCTGAAGAAGAAGTAAAGAGGGCAGGGCTGACGGTGACCCCGGTGCTCTTTCCTGCCAAGGCAGGGGGTCGGACTAGATGATCTGCCCAGGTCCCTTCCGACTCTAGACACTATGATATGATACTATGATAACCCCAACTAGGAGAGTCGCAGGGTGAGCAGCAGAAGATCCCAAGCGGGACTGGTCAACAGAATAAAGGAGCCTTCAGCTGGGCCCACAGCATTCCCCCTCCCCCCTCAGGAGGATCCGTCGCAGCCCATAGGACCCGGGCCAGCTGGGATGCCATCCCTGGAGTAAGGCCGAGCCTAAGAAGGGAGATAGGAGCCCCGAGTGGGGCAAGCCACCAGGTTTGGGTACCGAAGCCACCACGATACCACAGGGCCTGTAGGCTGAGGGGTACTATATATTGCTTTGGGGTTCCTGGCCTGCCGGTCCCATCTCTCCAGCAGTCACAGTGGTGGGTTTGCATGGTGAGTCATGGGGGAGGGGGAGACAGGAAACTAGGGACAAGGGGATAGATGAGGCTAGGACAAAAGGGCCTCATAGTCTTCATGCCTGAGCTGTGACCCAGGGTCACTGGGGGCCCATGGCTGGAGAGCCACGAGAGGCCAGGGTATAAACCGAGAAGAACCAGGGATGCTAAAGCTCCAGGAGACCTGTGATTGAAGGTGGCAAGTGGCTGAGGTGTAGGAGAGCCCTGTGAATGCCCACCAAGAGGCACGATGGCCCTGAAGGCTGCCTCAGAGGGGAACCCCCTCCACTGAGGTTCCATTCAAAGTTCTGGCAGGCAAGTTAAGGGGACCCCTGGATGTCAGCTGGGGTAGCTTTTGGGGTCCACTGCCAGGCCTAGGACAGACAAGATCAATAGTTTGGGCCAAGGCTGCAAGAGAACGCCTGATAGAACAGAGGCAGGCACAGATCTGAAGGAGATGTTATCAGAAGGCCAGCATGATGTTTGCTGTAGAGCCCCTGGACAGATTTCCAAACTTTGTTAAGAACAGCAAGGCATGGCAGGAAAAACAGAATGAGGGCACCTAGAATCAGAGCAGAACAGAAGCAAAGAGTGATTGCCAGGGAGTGTCATGGCCGCCTCAGGGGTGCAGTCCTGTTACACACATGTTCAGCTGTAGCCAGCTATTCATTCAGGCAATTTCAATAGTTATTGGGAAAACTGGAATTATACCAATTTGAAAAGGAGAGAAGGGAGACCTATGGTGCATGAGCTGCTTCACAGTAATTGTTTTAGGTGTCCATTACTGTCCTTCAGTGAGTTGAAGATAAACCAGGACAGTTCACCCCTAATGAATGTAACTGATTTACCACAGTTTAGTTTCCACTTGCTGTGGGGAAGAAATGAACACAGAATTCAATTATGACAGAGCTGCTGTCTTTTAATGTGGAGCAGTAAGTCTTAAGTTGATGTAATTCATTCGTTGTCTGTACCATGAGAGGATAGTGTTATTCATGTTTTATTTAACTTATACATAGACCTGGATATCATCTGTATACTTCTGCCACTTAAGACTGTGCTATCCTTCAAACTCTCCCAAAAACTTGATGCAAGTGTTGAATAACATGAAGGAAAGAATGAGCCTCATGGGACCTTTGTGAGGGTGGGGTTTTACGGTGGAACTGTTGTCTGTGAAGGATTCAGATTGAAAAGAACTACCTGGGGTATTTCAGGGTGCTTCCACATCTCTCATATATACCCTGTGCTTGGATAATAAGTGTATTGCATTTTCAAATATACCTACATTTTATTTTCTGTTGCATTACTTATCTATTAACAGAACTGTGTTTTTTCATTAGGTTTATTTTTTTCCTCATAAGATACATAATATAAATTGCTTTATTTGGTCAGTGAATTTTATCCTGCCTGCAAGATAGGTTACAGGTTTCTTGCTTGTTTAATTATTTGGGCACTGACAATTTTTTTACTTGTTTCTCTTCCATCTGTCTGTTGGTTCAATAGTAATTCTTTTAACTTCTTGTCATTATTTATATATTTTAAAGTGTCAGTGTATTTGGCTTATTTATTCTGGCTTGTGTTTGAAATTCAATGACTGCTATAAGGAAGTCTATTAAAAGATGCCAAGATAAACCAAATGAGACAGAAGCTCTTCTGAAGTAAAAATGCCAGAACTTAACATTCCATTATCATTAAATTACCAATATTTTATTTATGACTGTTAGCTTTTTAAAATCTTTTTATATGAATAAATTAAATTTGTGCATAGAACCAAAGCAGTTCAGAAATTTAAAAGGGGAGGCACAAGAAACAAATCTTCAGATAGGAAACAGTAAGTGAATTGTTATTTCATCCCTTGTAGGTACCTGTTTCTTGATTATTGCTCTCTTTGCTGTGTTTCTCTTCATTCAGTACAACAATAAATAAAGTCAAAATACATTTCTTCTATATTCTTGCAACTCCTAAAAGATGTACTGTTCCACTGCAAACACCAATGAAAGCTCATATCAACTGTATTATTATTTTATTTTCCTGGTGTCTGCATCTTAAAAGTACTGTCTGCTGCAGCTTGACAAACAATAATGAAGGCTTTGAAGGATCATGTATTTCTTTAGGTTCAGATTTAGTTTAATGTTTCAGTTCTGTGCAAATTAACAATTAGAAAGTGGTCCTCTACCCTTTCCATATCTGGATCTCCCTTTTCTCAACATATACACTATGACCTTTTTCCCTATATAGCTGGAATCTAAGTTTCTATGAATTTATTTCTATGAATATAAATGATATAGTATCCAGAATTATAGTATCTAACACTAATATGGAGAACTTTGGAAAAGAGATGCTTCAAGTTGTAAAGTAACCTCTGGCCATTAGGGAACTGAGTTCACGGGGGTGGACTACCATACATCTGTTTCTGGAGGTTTCATACACTTCCTTTGAACGGTCTGACACTTACCACCATTGGCAACACATAGGGGATGCACCCGGTGCACATGCATCCCCTGAGCTTTGCGTTGCATCCCCTGCAAAAAGGCACTGCTGACACTGCCGGCAGCATCTGTGAGCAGTTGCTGATTGCCGCTGCTGATGCTCCTGGGGGCATCTGTGGGTGGTCGCATGCCCCCCCTCCACTGCTAAAATCACTGTGGTCACCTGTGGGAGTTTACTGCTTGCTGCTGCCATGCTTCTGACAGTGCTGCCACCCCCTGTGGGAGCTTGCTGTGCCCCTCCAACCTCCAGGAACACACAGCATACATGCTCGCCACTCTCATAGACAAGATGCAAGACTAAATGGATTTGGGATCCTATCTAGCAAGGCAGTTCTTAGGTTCTCTTACTGCTATGCTTGCCATAGAATTGTTATTCTTAACTAGGGTGCTTTGAGAACCTTCCAGAGGTTTCAAATAGGAATTCATAGTGTTAAAAGAATTATTTTAACACCTTTTGTGATCTGAGTTCTCTGCAACAGAAACATTACTCTATTATTTTCCATAGTCAAAAAATGAGTGAAAATGAAGTGTTAGGCTTTTCTGAGCATCCCCTTGAGTTAAAAAAGGTTGACAATCACTTCCATAGAAGAGCAAGTTGGCTCCAGCCCCAGGCATCAATTAAATTATGGCCCTCAGGTTTAAAACCTACTCTGTGGGTTCAAGTACTAAAGCTGGCTGTAAGGAAAGAGTATATTAGAAGAAATGTAATCTAACTAGTGAGCCAAAACCATAGAGGAGAAAGAGGACATGAAGCAAATTAACTGTCCATAGGACACCTCTGAGGCCTGTCAGAACTGAAATATTACAGGTTATGGATAATTGAAAAAAAAGGTAAAATTTCCCCTGAAAAAATAGATACTTTTCACAAAAAAAGATGGACAGTTGAGAGAAGATTTTTTTGGTTATTTTTTTACTGGCTGTATTAAATATACTGAAGGTTTTTAAGTTTCAGATAACACTGCAGGGGTCAAAAATAAATTAACATTAATTGATGACATTAAGAAATCACCATTGTTGTGTGATCATTCTTGCCTGATCATAGGTCTGGGGCACTTGCTAAGGACTAGTTTTCCTTCATTTTGTTTACTTGTTCAGGTGGGTGATTGGGTTAATTTGACTTAATGATGCATTGCCACACTGATTCTTTCAGTTGTAGTCATAAAGGGTTTCATGGAATGAAAGAAATATTGCATCATGGTCCATTGGACAAAATTAAGAACTGTGTCTTCCCAGTGCAGTTATACATGATTTATTCAATGATTAGAACTTTATGATCAAAATATAATATGTTTCATCACCTAGCAAGTAAATTTCTGTCTAGTTGAATAAGCTGTTGAAGTAAAAGTTTTATTCCTATGTATTCTTTCACTAGAATAATTTGAGTGTAAAAAATTGCCCTGCTCTCTACACTTAGCGAGATTTGGCAGAAGCAAGGATTCAAAATAAAAGCTAGTGGGTTGTTTGATTTTTTTAAAAACTTGAAAATACTATTTAAATAAGAAGCTTGAATTTGTCTTAAGAATTTGTACAGTAAAAGCTGCCTTAACTGGCACCTTACAAGCTGGCATGCTCTATTAACCGGCACACTGGCTTGTAAGGTAAAAGCGAAACCAGAAGTGCCCACCATGGCACTTCAGGTTTTGCAGAGCCCCCACAGCAAAGCAGCCTGTGCTGCCAAGCCCCCGTGACCCGAGGCATAGCAGGCTGTGTGGGGCCTGCCTCCCTGTCCCTTAGGGCCTGTGAGGCCTGCGGGAGGGGTGGCGATGTGGTGGGAGGGGCAGCGATGCCCTGGACACTGTGGGAGAAGCAGCGGCCCAAACAGGCAAAGACGTCTGTTCAGGCCTCTGAATTAATGCGTGTATTTTGTTATTTGGCACCCCTCCATTCCCCATGGGTGATGGATAACAAAGCTTTGACTGTAGTTTGATCCTGAAAGGTGCTGATCACTCCCACCTAAAATGGCAAAGCATTTAAGTATCTGCTTAACTTTAAACACCTGAATAGTTCCACTAAAATGCAATCTAAGAGGTGTGAGATTTTAGACCACAGGTACTCGTCGTTTTTTCCCTCAAGCCAAATGAGGGGAATGGAGCCTGTGTCTGCAGGCTGAATCATACCCCGTGTGCCAGGATCAGGTCCCAGGGCTCCATGCCACCTCCTCCCAGTCCCACATGTAGGGATCAAGCCCCAGGGCCCTGTCCTGTCCACATCTGGTCCCACATATAGGGATTGGACTCTGAGGCTCTGCATTGCCTATGTCTGCTCCTGCATGCTAGGATCAGGCCTTTCACTGCTCTGTCCAGTCCCATGTGGAGGGATTGAGCTTCAGGGGTGCTGCACTGCTTTCCACCTAGACCCATGTATGGGGATCAGGCTCTGGGGCTCCGTGCTGCCTCCACACAGTCCTGAACACTGGGAACAGGCTCCAGGGGCCCTGAGCCACTCTCACACACTGGGATTGGGACCCTACCACCCTGCACACCAACCTACCACACAAGGCCATGGGCCCTGGAGCTCCTCACAGATTCATGAGCAGCCTTGCAGGATGAATGGCAAGGTGCTGGGGGCCAGATCCGACCCATGAACCAGGGGTTGAGTACCTCTACCCAAAGCTGTTGTAAACAAAGGGGTGAACATTGTGGTGGGCTGGTAGGCTAACAGACTGTGATACTGTAGACAATGAAACCCTTCCAAATTCCCTGTAAAGGGTTATAAGTATTATATCAAAGATACAGATTTTCCCTTAATTCAGGATTATTCCCTAGCAACTGCATGTTTTCAATAAAACATGAAGATCTTATGAGACTAAATAATCCCCTAGTTTTCAGTTGGAGGAAATGTATGAAAAAGTCCTGATAATTGTGTGAGGTTTTTTTCCTTCCAATTTATTTTGAGTTCTTAATATTCCATCTTCATAAAATTTTAGGGGACCAGTGTGCTCTCCCTATTTCCTTTCCCTATTCTTTGTATTTTAATTACCTTTTTCTCCTTTGTGTTTATTACCCCTGCTCTCTGCAAATCCATTCAGAGCATCCAATGAAGTAGATTGTCACCTACAAAACTTACTACTTTCTGAAAGAACTGGTCTCCTGGGTGCTATCCTGCTCTGCCTTCTTCCTGATTTCAGGCTAATGCTGCTATCTGCCTCTTTTTGCCTGTTAGATATTGTCAGGTTTTACAGGGTGCTTTCTGATTCTGTGGTGCAAATGAGGTCAGAGTGGATGATCTTGCAGGTGCTTATTGATAAGTGTTTGCTCATACAGGGGACTAAACTCCATTGTCCTGGAGGAAGCCCCTTGTACTTCTATATTTTTAACTTAACACAGAAGGACAGGTGATCTTGTACTGTCACTGTTCTTACTGGCAGTCAGGTAACTCTGACAATCCCTTGCAGTCAAGGATGATTGTCTTTCAAGATTGTCTTATCTGTGGGTCCAAAAATGGCTACTGAGGCCAGTTGAGGACCAAGAGAGTCTTTTGCCACTTAGGCACGTGTTTCCATGTGTGGTGGGTGGGTCCAGATTATTCCAGGTCCATGGCACACTTTGTGCCACTCCTGCTTTTCAGGCAGCATGGATGAAGCCACAGGAGGAGTGAGGAGACAGACATATAAGGTAAAATAGTACAAGTTAATGGAAGAGATTGGGTTAAGCAGCCTCTGAGGGAAGAATGGAACTTTGCGTTTTTGGAGCTACTAGAAATGGCTTAATAATGATCGTGTAACTAGGAAGAAATTGTTACTTGATACAGAAGAGAAAGGTAAATACATATTAGATAGGTAAGAATGAGGCTGGCTGAGCAATGAATATATCAGTATAACTGGTATGAAGAGCTTGAGCTGGAACGCTGGATTAGGAAGACAGGGTAGGTTTTGGAGAAAGAAGCCCAAAGGAGAAGACGTGAACTGACTGGGTAAGAGAGTAGAACTGGGATAAGGTTGTGATAGGGTGGAGAGTGGAACTGAAATGAGGAGTTATGAGGGAAGGGAATGACTGGGATGAAACTCAGTGCAGAGTAACTGCAAAAGTATTTAACTGGCTGTTTTGGGGGATTCTTTACAAGCTCCATGCTGTCATGGCTACTCCACTGTAGGTACCCAAGCTAGCTAATTTAAAGCTACCTCAGGTATATGTATAAGCACTGGAGTCACAACTTTGGTTTAATTGTTAAACAAAATAATTCTTTCTAGTATTAAGTTCCTGATGTGATTTATTATCTGTCATATTAATTTGATAACTTGATCTAATTTATTCATTGAATCAGTCTTAATTGTGACCTCAAGGGCCGTGTCCCCATAAGCAGGGGTGTGCAGTTGCCACAGGGAAAAAAGCAGTGGCACAAATTAATGCTGCTGTTTTGGGCCCTGGTGCATGCCCCTGCATGTGTGGTTAGTGCAGAGAAAATTATCTGGGTCAGGTAGGAGAGACTGGGGTCCTGGGCATGCTGTCTCTTGCTGGCCAGATTCCAGTTTTGAGCCATGCATGCTACTGCCATGCGCACCATCCTGCTTTTTTATGCTATGGGTTTTTTTGACACTAGGATCTCCCGGTGTCAAAAAAATCCACCACCCTGCAAATTAGCAGTATGATGAATTCCCGCATGTGTGGTGCATGCAGTTTGCAGCCCTGCAGACAGGTCTGCAGCAATGCAACCTACATGTGTGCACTCATCTGAACACCTCCAAATTAATAACTGCATTTGTCTTTTTTCATTTACCTTAATAAAACTGCAGTAAATTGGTTTGGTAGAATGCTTGCTTAAGGCTAGATTTACTTGCTTATCCATTTTGATAGAATCCAGGAAAAACATGGAACTGGTTTATTTATGTAATACAGGTACTCACTAAATGCACAGTAACCTGAGTTAGTGCAGATTAGCACCAGCAAACACCTTTTTTGTAATGCTGCTGCACAGTAGCATCATGTCACAACTTTTGCCATGCAACATTACTGCACAGTAGTATCAGACTACTGCACAGTCAGCATCTCTTGTAAACGTGGCCAGCATCTTCTTGTGTTTGGTTAGTTAAAGCAACTATCATACTATACCATATCCATCCACCTGGTATAATAGTATAGCTAGTGCTTGTGCTTTGATGGATGGAGTTGTCTTAAGTCCTATTGAGTTGAGTATTTAGATATTTCACCAATGCATTTAATTTACAAACAGCAACACTACAGGAAGCCATGGCTCCACTCCTTTCCTCTTTTCAAACATTTTCCTGTTAGTCTGCTTCTAAACTTCAAAGCTGAACAAACTGTGAGGCTCTTTTTCTTGCTCTTCTATAGGCTAAGCATAACAGAAAACAGATTTTTCAAAGGTTCTGTCCTCAGAGCTTTCCACTGCACATGGACAATGCCCTTCTAACCTAGACACAGATCAAAGATTTGTCCAAAGCAGCATCAAATATTTCATGGATAGCTCTTAGACATCCAACCTCAACATTCTTAGTAATTCATCAGAATAAAAAACAAAGTGTCATAAGGGAACAGAACAGTAATATATTTTAATTTATAGGTTCTCTCATTATTTTTTTAAAATCATTTCACCTTGACATTTCAAATTAAAATAATTGTGCTTTACCTCTGCAGAACTTTGCCTCAGTCTTTCCTTGGCTGTATATTCAATGCATATTTCACTTGCTTGCTCCATATGTCTGTTGAATGATACATTTTTTTCTGTATTTGAAATGCCATGAGACTTTTCTTTCATAATTAGAGGAGCAGTGGGATTTTTGTATATGAGTTTCTAGGAGCTAGTTCCCTTAGGGAGATTCATACTGGCTGCTTGCTTTCATCTAGAAAGACTCTTAACTTCAGGCCTGAAAATAAGTATTAGCAGGTACATTTTAAACACTGAATGGATTAAAGAAATCCATATTATAGTCATAAGACTTTGAATTTCTTTAACACCCTGCTATTGAAAATCTCTACAAATTTAACTATATTGGGTCTTACAGTACCCCAAGGAGAAAGAAAGGTACAGTAATATTACCCCATTTGATGGATGAAGTAAATAAATATGGAGAGATTATGATCAATTTAACTTGGGTGATTCAGGTTAGACATAAAGTAAGTGGTCAGATTTGCAGAAGTGGTAAGCACCCATATAATGTGCTGATTTCATTGAGCTTTAAATACCTTGCGTTCAGGCTCCAGATTTTGGCCTTAGCTATGTACACAATGTTACACACAATGGAGTGTGTAAAAATCAAGAATGAAACCGAGATCTAGCAATGCCCAGTCTTTTGTCTTAACCACATAGCTAATATATAATTGATACTTTTCTATGGTCCTTTGAAATCAGTGGAATGCAGTAAAACTATGCGCATGTTGCATATTATTAATGCTCAGAAAGACAATATAGTGACTGTGTTTGCATCAAATGCTGCCTCCTCACTAATGGTGATAATGTTTAAGTAATTGAAAGAGCCTGACATAAAGTCCTTTGGGTATGTATATCCATTGTAGCTGCATGTCCAAGTCAGAAAAATATAGCCAGCCACAAGCCTGTGACTATCAGGTGTTATATAAGGAAATCCTGTCCATGTTTTAGCATCAATAGCTGAGTAGCTAGGTCACTTGTATAGCGACTTTGTTTCTAGGCTCACTGCACCTACAGAGGCTTGAGCCATATTTTTGATTTTTCCAAAGCAGTGCTGTAACTAAGAGTCTGAATTTAGGCATTTTTCAGATCCTTCTCCAGTGTTCTCTGAAGCTGCTCCCCTGTGCAGGCAAGAGATACATGGGCACTTGCACACATGACAAAATTGGCCTTTTTAGCAGTTTAATTGCCCTTTCTTACTGGTTTAATTACATCACAGTTTACATCTGCAGTGACATATTATGATTCAATTTCATCACACTGTGCACATGCAGTAGTGTATTTTGATTTAAATGGCTTTGTTGCGTAGCAAAGTAAAACACATTTAATGTATTTTAGTTTGCTATATAGGAAATTGTAGCTATACATCCAGAGAAGGTGGCAGGGGGGCTGGAAACCCAGGCAGGCTCATGGAACCTCAGGCTTGGTGGGCTTCTAGTGCCCCAGGCACCTTCTCTGCCACCTTTTCTGGTCTCCAGCACATGCAGCCATCTTCCTGCTGCCTTTCTGCACTGCCCCAGGGATAAGCCAGCCCATTCCCAGGTGGCCCCAGGCAGTGGGAAAGTGGCGGGGACAGTGCCTGGGGCACTGGAAGCCCACCAAACCTTAACTTCCCCAAGCATGTGTGGACTTCCAAAGCCCCATGCACTGTTGGATCAGGCTGGGTGCTGCCTGCAACCTCAGGCAGCACCCATGCAGCTAGCACTCCACCCGGGTGGCCCCAGGGGATGCCACCACCATGGAGGGAAGCACTGGGCCCTCCCACAGTTCAGGGGCTACACAACCTGGCATCAGCTCACACAGGCAGGCTCCACTGGGGTGGGGGAATAAAAAAAGTACCAAGGGGCCCAATCTTTATTTTTTTTCTTGTGGGGACTGCTTGCTTCTCCTGCAGCCAGAGGTCGAGCTACTGCCAGGCCATGAGCAGCAGGGAGACTCCAGATCTCCCCTCCACAGTAGCAGCATTCCCTGGGCAGTACGCACCTGCTAGCAGCCTACTGGGCAGCCTCAGGTGGTACTGTCACCATGGAGGGAAGGACTGCCTTCTTCCACCCCACACCACAGTTCAGAGCCTGCCAGCAGCTTGACCCCCAGCTATGGGAGATGCAGGCAGGCTCTGTTAGAAAAAGGATCAGGTCCCGGCCACATTTTTTTTTCTGGCCGAGCCTGCCCACAGCTGTAGGGACAGGGGGTGAGCTGCCAATGGGCCATCACTGTGACAGAAGTCCCAAAATTGAAGTGGTGGGTTTTTAAGCATCATAATTAAAAGCCCACCAATTAAAAACCCTCTGTTTTCAATTTAGGGAAACTAAACACCTCATCACATGTACAAGCTTCCCATAAGATCAGAAGGAAGAGAACTGGCAACCATGCTAACAAAGCCTTTGGATCCAGCTCATGGGGTTGTGGCTTTGGCAGTGTTTGGCACTGGGGGCTCTGTCCACACTGTGCTGCAGTCATATGCTAGGGGCTTCAGTAAAGGGGGAGCTCTCCTTGTGGCCACCACATTTGGGCATTCAGGGCTTCAGTGGAGGTGGAGTTTCCCTGTGCTGTGCTGCAGTCTGGTGCCTGGGGCTCCAACAGAGTGGGTCTCTGCCCACACTGTGCTGCAATCAGGCAGCAGGGAAGAACAACCAAAGCAGCCAGCTCCTAATGACCACCTTCCTTAGACCCGAGCTTGGTCATTCTGGCTGCTCGCTAGAAAATGTTTCTTACCCCTGAGCTAGTCTGTCATTTATTCATGTAAAGGGAAATAAAATTCCACTGGCAGAGATTTAACATTTTCCAAAGAACTCTAGATTTTTGTAAATACTTTTTTATAAAATCCTCTTCTTTTAGCTTGCATTAGAATTACTAAATGATCCAATCAGCAGAATCAGTGAAAAGAGTGTTCATCTCCCAGTCAGTCAGTAGGCAGTAGCCCCTCAACTGACAAAGACAGAATAGATTTTTGTAAATCAAGTATGTGCCTAGGAATCAGCTTCCATGGTTCCCAAGGTAAAAATGATATCAAGATGCTCCCCTTCTTCTCCTAAGAATGTCATTTACATTCAAAATATAGATTTTATTGGCCAATATTTACATAAAGAATTGCCAAAGTTTTACCTCTGAAAAAAAGTAGATACTCATTCACAAAAAGGGAATGTTTTACATGCATGTTTGCTCATGCAGATGTCCATATGTGTAAGCAATCAGGTCATTTGTATGTATAAAATGACTTTTTGAAAGTGAATACACATATTTCACTTGTGCCATTTTAAAGATGTGAGCTGTTAAATAGCCACCTTTTAATGACATGTGTACATTGTTGTTACCACATCTTGGAAAGCCAAAGCCAGAGATCTCATGTATATAATGCTCTAAAATGTATGCATTATAGATTACATTTTGTCTGCCTTAGTAGTAATTGGTTATTGCAAAACTCTTAGGGCGCAAGTAGCTGTGTTGGGATGCTGCTCCAACAGGCTGTAATTACATTGTGTTGGAACAGACTCAATTAATCGTGTCGGCTGGATTATTAATCAATTAATCATGTCTGCTGCTAATTAACACTCTATCAGTCTCTACATCTCATGTATCAGCATCCCCATGCTTCAAAATGGCAGTGGGGGTGCTTTCATTAAAGCTTGTTTGAGGTTTAGTTAAAGCGCCCCCACTGCCATTTTGAAGCACAGAGATGCAGATACACGAGATGCTGTGAGTGCTTTAATTAGAGAAGCTGTCAGAACCACTCTAATTAAAGCCCCCTCCCAGCCCTGCCCACCCTCAGAGCACTTGTAAAATCACCCTTAGTTTTTAAAGGAAGGATCCTATTTTTTTTTCAAGTGAGTCCATCTCTGTACCCACTACAGGAAACAAGAACTGGGACTCTGAAACAGTTGCCATTGTGACAGCAGCAAATTATCTTGTGGAGCTGTTAATTTCATGCAGAACATAGCTTCTGTTCTTTTTCATAGAGTCATAGAAAATTTGGATTGGAAGGGACCTCAAGAGGCCAACTACTCCAGCCACCTACTCAAACAATATTATCCCAGCCAAGGCTTTATATACCCAGGTCTTAGGAACCTCCAAGGATAGAGATTCCACAACCTCTCTGGGTTCCAGTACTATGCTACCCTCCTAGTGAGAGTTTTCCTAATATCCAACTTAAAGGCCCCTTGCTGCAACTTGAGACCATTGGTCCTTGTTCTGTCCTCTGCCACCACTGAAAACAGTCTAGCTCTATCCTCTTTGTAATGACTCTTCAAGTAGATGAAGGCTGATACCAAATCTCAACTTAGTCTTCTGTTCTTTAGACTAGCTAATGGGCCTGTGCAAGTAGGCAACTATTTGATCCAGTTTTGAATCCGGCCGCTTCAGATGCCAGTGGTCGAATATAGAGCTCTGGACCAGGTTCCCTCTTCGATCTGGCCAAAGCAGCTCCAAAGTTTCAAAGCTGCCTGGGAAATCCAGCCATAAGGTATAATGGGGAATCAATGAAATATCTATAGCTTTGTTGGTTTTTTTCAGATTTAGATGAAACTTGCAGGGACAATCGCCTCTGCTGAGAACATGCCTGCCAACCTTGTAGTTTTCACTGCCCTCCATCCCCCGGTGCTGTAACATATACACATGATATTTTTGCTTTCAAGAATTTGGGGTACAGTTCCCCCCAAATCCTCTGTGCCGATCTTCTTGATACTTGGCAGACTTCATGCTCTCAGCAGAGGCTACCATCCCTGCAAGTTTCATCCAAATCAGGCACAAAGCAACAAAGTTTTGGATATTGCGTTGATTCCCCATTATACCTTATGGCTGGATCACCCAGGCAGCTCCAAAGGTTTTCCGAAGCGGTTCGGAAGCTCCAAACCGCTTCGGAATGCCTAAAGAAGCCAACAGTTCAATTTGGACGTGCTGTTTCAGATGCTGAAGCATCCGAAGCTTCTCTGGATCCAAAGCATGTTCTGAAGCAGCCCTACTAGCTAAGCTGAGTTCCCTTAGCCTTTCCTCATAAACCGCAAGTTCCAAGTCCCTAACCATTTCCATTGCCTTCCACTGAACTCTTTTCAATTTGTTGACATCCTTTCTGTCAACCTTCTGTGGAAGAACAAATTCCTTTCAGATCAAGATGGAGCACTGCATACTGGGAACATATACACAAGATGCTTAAGGTGCAGTAGACTGATTGCATGCACATTACAGTGGCACAGCAACAACTGTGCTATTATGTTAACATGCAGTAGTATTAGTCTACTGCACGTTAACCATCATAAAAAAAGTGTGCGATCATGCTAATGTACCATAAGGCAGTTCACTGCACATTTATTTAGTACCTCCTTTTGCAAGTACTAAATTTAACATGCAGTAGGCACTGTGCATTCATGAACATGTAGATGCACCCTCTGAGTAGCGTCTGCTGTATCACTTTTCTGTTAAAGATGGTAGACAAGGCAGATTGCACTTCTTTGGTCTTGCCTTCACTAATACCAGCCTGTAGCAGGGACCCTCAGTCAGCAGGTAGCTAGGCAGATAGCTGGGCAAAGGCCAGGTAGGTAGCTGGGCAAAGGCCAGGTGCAGGGTAACACACAGCCAGAGAAACCCACAAGGGGTTAAAGTGCAGCAGGTGAAAGAGTAGTGGATACAGGTGGCCTCAGAAGGATGGAGGCCCAGCTCACTGAAAGCCTGTGTCCTGAGCCAGAGAGTCAGTTTGGTCCTGACTCCTACTGTGAGTGGAACCTCCTGCTGGCCTGGGCTGCAACATAGGAGACACCAGGTAACACAAGCATCTGGGCTAGGGACAGACATTACACAGGAACTGGTTTAAATGATCAGAAACTGTTTTAAACCTGTAACAGAACAGATGTTCAGTGTACACAAATCAGTTTGAGAATGGCTGAAACCAATTGAGATAAATCTGCTTGAATGTAGTACCAGGCTTAACTGATTTGGCTCAAACTGGTTTATACAATGTCTATCTCCGATCTTTTCTGGTTTAAGACAAACCAGACACCTCCAGCATCCCAATATGCTCTCTGGGCTTGGTGGGGCTCTGCTCCACACCAGGGCTGGCCTGTCCCCTCTGCTCCCTGGCTGGAGCTTCAGAGACGGTGAGCTGCTTCCCCCCTTCTCTCACCACTCCCTGCTAAGCAGGAATTCCCCCCATCCCCTCTGCCTTGCTGAGGAGATGTCTGTGTATTAGCTAGCAGACTGCATTCTGGCTAGGGTCCATGCTGAATCAACAGGCAGAACCAGCAAGTAGCTGGTAATGTCCCTCTATTCTTTTCTTAATTGGGTGATAAAGACTGTTACCAATTGCCTGCTGAGCTAATCAGAGCTCCTGCCATAGCCTGGCCCCACCTCCCCTCAGCTCCATGCTATGAAAGGAAGGGAGGGTTGCTCTAGCACCTCCTGGCTTCTAGCCTGAGCCACTGCAGGCATGTGCCAACATTTCTGGGATGTCTGTCCAGTTACAAAACTGACTTAGTTTAGCCAGGTTAGACTAACCTGCAAAGATTAAATCAATTCTATCTCAGGCTTTTTGAATGTCTGTCCCTATCCCCAGGGAAGCTGCAAGAGCCAGAAGCTGCTGGGTAACAGGCTGCTGGGATCCAGGGAGGGGTATGAACTGGAGAGCCAGATGTGGTTGATAGGGGTGGTAAGGAGCAACTCTCACAAAACAGTATCTTGTTAAGTATGTTTATTATAATAGCTCCATAATATCTAATTTGTGAAAGAGGGAGTCAACAACAAAATTCATGCGAGATGCTATATGTACTGATGTGACAGCATGGCGCCTGCAGAGAGGGCCATGATCCCCCTGAGGTCCCTCACACCATGTCCAGACCGGCCCGAGGACACCCTCTAATTCTCGCCTGCCACGACTTTGATGATTAATATATGTAGGGAGGCTGCCTTCTACCTCCCTGGGCACGGCGTATCGGGACCTCTGTCCCCGTGATCTCCCGGACTGTCCAATGGGCGCTCCCTAGGCACCCTAGCCTTAGGGCCATGCGCGAAAGACGTCATCCTGTTCAAATACAATGCCTGCCTGCTCTCCCGGGCCTTCCCTATAGTCTTTGCACACTCTCCTGGGCCTTCCTAGTGCTGCTGTCCCTTCCTGGGACTCTTGATGACACTGCCTCTCCCTTGGGGGTCTTGATGCCCACTCTGGGCCTCCCTAATAATGCCAGTGCCCCTTCTGGGCCTTTTCTAAAATATCATCCCTTCCCGGGATCCTGGTCTGCTCTGAGACCTTCCATTGAGCCCCCATCTTCTTTGCCCTCTGCACAGCTATCCTCTCCTTAACTGGGCATTCTGTGCTGCTATCTCCTCTTTCTCTCGGAGACCACCGCAGCACCCTGCCCCCGGCTGAGGTCTACTACCATACTTAGCCTACAACTGGGCTTCTCACAGCGTTGTCCCTCGTCTGGGCTTCTCAAAGCGTTGCCCCTCATCTGGGCTTCTCAACCTGGCGCTCCCCTCTCTGGGCTCGCTTCGCCCACACTGGGCTCTTTAAAATACTGCCCCCTGCCTGGGGCTGACTGTGACCAACTTGGGTTCCTTAATAAATGCAGCCCCCTATCAGGGACTCCCAATGCCCGAACTTGGGCTTCTCAATAAAATGGCTCCCTTCCTGGGACTGACTGTGCCCAGCTTGGGCCTCTCAATGTTGCCCCCCTCTGGGCTCACCGTGCCCTCCCTGGGCTTCTAAGTGTGGCGCTCCCCTCTCTGGGCTCGCCGAGTCCAACTTGGACCCCTTCTCAGTGCTGCTCCCTCTCTGTGCCCAACTTGGGTTTCTCCAAATGCCCCTCTCTGGGCTGGGGTCTATGCCCCCCATGGGCTGCGCCCCCACTGGCACTGAATCATGCCCCTTCCTAGGCACTAGGGCCCCACACCCTGTGGGCCCTTATGAGGATATCACACCCTCTCTGGCACCTATAAGAACGCTGCGCCCTCCCCCCCCCAGGTGCTGGGATCCCCACACTGCTGGGGTCCCTTTATGAGGCCTCCTTCCCCTACAGCCTCACCCAAACCACCGGTGTAATTCAATGCTAACAAAACGTAACACAAGCTTCCTGGCCATAACCAAACATAAGGCACCTGGCCATAACAATGTAAGCCTCCTGGCTACTGCTCAACATCCTTGCTCCAGCCTCTGGAGCTCTCATGAGCTACACTCACATTCTGTTTCCCCAGAGATCCTGCCCCTCCAGCTGCTGGCAGAGAACTACCAGCCTGGCCTTGGCGCTGGGCTTTATAGGGCGAAGCCCTGCTCTCTCCAGTCAGCTGACGCTCATTGGTTGCCCTGGCAACCCACCGCTGCATGGCTTAGTCACTGCTAGGGCTCCTTCCCTAGCAGTTCTCCCTCCTTTAGGAGTGGGACAGCAAAGTGCCCTGTGACAACTGATGAAGGTAAAAGATTCAGTAATTCAAGACACACCCCTTTTTAGAACAACTACTGAGCTTTGTCACTTCCAGCATGTCCTTAAGTGCTTTCTTCAATCAGTACCCTAGAAATGAAAGAACTATAAATGGGAAAAAACAAAATGAGGAAGGTGGAGCTGAAAGGCTCAGGCAGGCCAAGCAAATTATTCTGAGCATCCTTCAAAAATCTTCCTGAATGAATAACCTACAGGATCCCTTATGTAGTCTCCCATATTTATTTGTGTGTATTTTATATAGGATTATCTTGTCCCAGGCCAGCGGTGCAATGCATAACGTTTGACTCCTGTCTGGTTCAGAATAGCTTTTTATTGAATAGGTGGTTGCACCCATAGAATGGTGGTGGATGGGTCATTTTTGACCTGGAGAGATGTGGGAAGTGGAGTCCACCAGGGCTCAGTCCTGGGTCCTGTACTGTTCAACATCTTTATCAGCGATCTGGATGTGGGTGTGGCATACACGCTATCCAAATTCACTGAAGACACCAAGTTGTGGGGTGAGGTGAGCATATTGGAGGGGAGGGACAGAGTCCAGCTAGATCTAGACAGGTTACAGAGGTGGATGGATGAGAATAGGATGGAACCCAGCACAGACAAGTGCAAGGTAGTGCATCTGAGGAGAAGGAACCAGCAACACACCTATAAGCTGGGGAACACCCTTCTTGTCAACACAGTGGCAGAAAAGGATCTTGGAATTCATTGTTGACTCCAGGATGAACATGAGCTGCCAATGTGAGGAGGCAGTCAGTAAGGCTAACTGCATGTTGTCGTGTATCTACAGATGCATCACAAGCAGGACCAGAGAGATGATCCTTCCTCTCTATGTGGCATTGGTCAGGCCACAGTTGGAGTACTGTGTCCAGTTCTGGGTGCCACACTTCAAGAGAGATGTGGCTAGCATTGAGAGGGTCCAGACGAGGGCCATTCGCATGACCAAGGGGCAGCAGGGCAGGCCCTATGAAGAGAGGCTAAAGGGGCTGAACCTATTCAGCCTCCACAAGAGAAGGCTGAGACGGGATCTGGTAGCCATTTACAAACTCACCAAGGAGGACCAGCAGGAATTGGGTGAGGCTCTGTTCCCCTGGGCACCACCCGGGGCTACTAGCACTACCGGCCACAAATTGTTAGAGAGAAGGTTCAGGCTGGACATCAGGAGACATTACTTTACAGTTAGGGCTGCCAGGCTCTAGAATGGGCTCCCAAGTGAGGTGGTAGTCTCTCCTACCTTGGAGGTCTTTAAGAGGAGGCTGGACAGATATTTGGCTGGGGTGATATGATTCTGACACCTGTTCCTGCCCGGGGCAGGGGATTGGACCTGGTGTTCTGTTTAGGTCCCTTCCAATCCTAAGTATATGATACTACGGTACTATTAGCACTGACTATTATTAATTATTAGAGAAGCAGGCCTCTTTCCTTTTTAAGGCCATGCCTTTTACTTTAAGGCCACTGGAGGGAAATTAGCATGGTGTGATGGTTCCCCCAGGCATTGCTGCTGGAGATAGCATGTTCTCAGTGCATGGTTGTCATGGGAGACTTCAGTTACCTGGACATCTCATGGGAAGAGCACTGGGCCAAATCTGATCAGTCGCAAAACTTCCTCATGTGCATGGAGGAGCTCTACCTGACTCCAGAGGTCTATGGGCCAATGAGTAGTAAAGCGTTGTTGGATCTGGTACTGGCCAAAGGGGATGACATAGTCAGTGACCTAAGAATTGATGAAAAGCTGGATGATAAGTGACCACCTTTTCTACCCATTGCAAAGTTGGCACATCAATCAGCAACACTGAAGTCCTCAACTGGAGGGGACAATGCATTAGACAGGGTCAGGGGTCTGGAGAGGAACTTGGGCAGGCTGAAGCCAAAAGGGCAGAGAGCCTGAGCCCAGTGTGACCAAAGACAAAGGGCTGAGGCCAAGAAAGTTGGGCCAGAACAAGTGGGCAGGGCTAGAGGCCTGTAGCCAGAATGATGGGCTAAAGCCAAGAGGGCTGAGGCCTATAAGGGAAGGCAGAAGATGTCAGAGTAACACCTACAAAGCATGGGTGTGGCTATAGGGAAGGACAGAGCCCACTATTTCAGATGCTAAGGCATTAGGGCCAGAGAGGTCTAAGTCACAAGAAAAGGGCCAGTGTCTAGGTGGGTTGGAGCCTCAGATAGTGACTAAAGATTGGCAGGCATTAGAGCCCCAGGCCCAGAGACTGGGGATGGTGGGGGTGGAGCCCCAGGGCTCAAAACCGTGATTCAAGTGGGCTACGTGCCCAAGGAGGACAGAGTACAGGAGGAGCACCCAGAGCTCATCAGCCTCTGAGGGCAGCTACTTCTCTCTATTTTTTCCATCAAGGTGTGACAGCAGGGTGAGACCCTGAGAGACTGGAGCAAGGTGAGCAGGGCAGGATTTAGGCAGCCCCTAGAGTGTAACACAGCCATCCTCACGTGCCCATCTGGATCAAAGTCTGTAACACATTGTGCCTTTAAAAATAGCTACATAATTTACTCTGCAGGACAAGTAAGAAAGGAAGAAGGCAAAGAACACATCTGACAAACTCCTGTCTCATCATTTATTATATAACTGGAAAATGTTCTGGTATCATAGTGATGTGTTTATGATAAAAACTTGAATAAATAGAATGGACTGCATCACAGAGCTAAATGATCTATGTTTAGGTCCACTTGAAATAATGAACTGTATTGTTCATTCAAAGTAGAATGGTTTGTATTAATAGTTACTCTGAAAACTTTTTATATTCAAGCATTTAACTTACAGTTTTCTTGGAGTTTTTTGGGGTATAGAATTATGTTTACTTCTTTAAACTGAAATAAGAGGAGATATTCTGAGAGAGGAGGTAGTTTGAATGACTTAAAAAGAACTCTCTATCATCTGATTAAGAAGAACTTTCTATGTTCCAGGACGTGAAGCAAACAACTTATGGACTTAATTTACAGATAGGATTAGGAGTCAAAAGCTGTGAAATACAATAAATGAGAAATTCAGATATTTGAACAAGAGTTTATTTTACTGGAAATTATGGAATAGCATGAAAACCTCTAACAGGATGTTCTGTGTATTCCCTCTCTATGTATTATGTGTTTGTACAGGACCTACCACAGTGGGATTCTGGTCTATGACCAGGGTTCCAGTGATTATGATGGGGTGATTATATTAGTAACAGCTCTGCTATAATACCCATATCTTTTTGCTTCAATATTATTTAAACCTCAATTTCATAATTGCAATGAGGTACTACAGAAGTGCATTGTTAGGGAAGTAGGGAATATTCTTTATTAGGGATAAAATTATTAACTCTAGCATTGTATCTTTATACATCACCTGAGGTATGTTCTAACTGCACAGAGATTCACTATCTGTCAAGTTTTATCTTTTCCATGTGATAATGTAACATCTCAGTAATTATATTGTAAAAATAGATGACATACTATCTTCCTAGTGGATAATTATCTCTCTCTTTTTCTGACTTCTAAAAGTCACCATTGTTATGAAATTTAAATTTTGTGGGTTACATGATAATTAATCACTGAAGAGGTAGGTAACTTCAACCATGGGTAATAAATGTTCCATAGAAATAGTTAATTACTCTGTATTTATAAGCTACTTTTCATATAATTACCAAATATCTTGTTTCATGTTTACATGTGTTCTGGAAAGATATGGCGGATGCCTGCAAACTACACTCATTATTAGCAACAATCAATCTGAAAGTTAGTTTATCATTTTTTCTAATTGCTCATTTAGAAACTCACATGACAGTAATGACATTGATTACACCAAGATACTGTACATGATCATTCACCAACAGCTGCAGTTTTCTTCATGTTTGAAGATGGTATTTGCTGTCATGTCACATTTGTAAATCCAGAAACATTGGATACGCTGCAAAACTTTACACATCATAGTGTAAACATGCAGTTATGGAAAATCCAAAAGAACAAAAGACCTTTACTTCTCTGCAGACAGAAGAAATGGCAGTAGAGATTTGATGTCTCTAGGGCAAGATGTATAAAAGAATTTGTTATAAGGGTAATTTTTCATTTTCTGGTTACAGTGTTCTTTCAAGTTTCATCCATGAGGTAGAGATGTTATGCAAAAAAGATAGAAATGATGTGCAGTATCAGAAAATTGTAGCCAGTTTTTTGAGATTTTTTACATAGTACAAATCAGATTTTAATGCAAAGATTACTTTGGAGTAATCTCCCCCTCAGTCTCATTTGGGTAGACTAGTCCAGTCACAATTCCATAACATTTGGTGGAACAGGCATAGTGTAGTAATAGGAAAAAGTAATGTTAGAAATAGGTCACATTACAATTAGGTTCTGTTAATGAAAGCAATCTACTGACAAAGTTTAACTGATGATTCTAGCACATGTTATTAAAAGTTGTGTTCTCTCTCAAAATGACCAAAGATTTCCTGTTCTGTTTTTAAACAGCTGCCAGCCAAGTATTAAATGATAGATTTGTCTATTTAAATTAGTACAATATGTTTTGAAAGCTTGCAAGACAATTTGGTTTCATAGTGATGAAAACTAATTAGCTCCATTTCCACATGTTATGCTCTGCAGGTGGACCTTTCACATTTCTTCTCAAAAGTTCTGTGCCCCATGACCGGACCTGCTGTGTAACTTTTCTCCTACTATAATCAAAAGACTTTTTTGTGAAAACGTTTTAGTTGTCCTACATTGGTTGCTAGGTTTTCAGTGAGTATAAATAAATGCTAATTATGGAGCACCAAATTCGTTTCTACCTGTGTCCTGAGCCAGGATTTGAACTCAGATGTTTCGTGTGGAAATCAAATGCACCAATTACACTTTTGCTGGTAGATAAATCTTGATAATTTCATTGTTGTTGAATTGTTTTAAATTAGCCTGCAAGTACTGGATTTATTAAGCACTTCCTTTCTGCAGATTTTGCTCTGTCCTTGGGTGCATATGTGAAGAATTAGGCTAGGTATAGAAATTACACATAAATGAGTATAAGTGATTGGAAGCTGGTCTAAACCTGTAACAGAATAGAATTCAATGCACAAAAACTGTTTTCAAAATGGTGGAACCCAATTTAAGATAGACCTGGATCAAAGTAGTATCAGATTTATGTTAGACTGGTCTATCAAACATCTTAGAGTAGGCATGCTAGTCTCTGCCAGTACTCCTTTGCTCTGCTTGAGACAGGCCAGCCGCACTGCTGGGCTGTCACAGCTAAGGCAGCAAAGCCTCTGCTCCCCAGCCTGCATCCTACCTGCACCTATCAGCTGGGAGGGGCAGTGAGGGTGGAGGGGGAGAGAGGGAGGGAACAAAACCCTCTACCCAAGCCCCAGACTCGCCTAGCTGGGGTCTGCCCAGCTGGAGGAAGTTCTGTACTTAGCTGCCCCCAATGAATTTGTGCCTCTGACCCACAAGGGGAGGGAACAGAGCCCCTTACCCCAGTCCCAGCTCCCCCACCCCTGCAAGCTGGAGGTCTGCCTAGCTGGGGAAAGCTCCATACCATAGGGGCTTCCCCCTGCCTGGCCGGGCTGGGCTGCACAGTCCTGCCTCCTGTAAATCAGTGTCAATGACTTGTTGGGGAGGAAGTGTACCTCCCTGCTTCAATCAGGGAGACCTCAGGCAGACAGACCCCAGCTCTTGGGGGTGGCCAGGAGCAGGGCAGGGAGCTTTGTTGCCCCTCTCCTCCTGCCCCGCCGCCTGAGGCACTGACTCAGAGGGGGTGGGCTATGTCGTCTGATCTGGCAGGGTAGGGGGAAAGCCTCCATAGCATAGGGCTTTCCCCAGCTGAGCAGACCATTTCCTCCCTCTCCCTCCCCCTGCCACTGTGGGGCTGGGGAGAGATTCCATGCTGGCTCATCCCCTCCCTTTAGCTAACACCAAGGAGTTGGGGGCATGTGCCAGGCAGCCAATCAGGGATGGCTTTCACTCGGTTGGGCTCAGCTGCCCTTGGCAATATCCAGTAAGCTGGGAGGCATGCAAGAGTGCCCTCTGCCTTCTTGCCTCAGCCAATGCAGTTATCTGCCTGTCTTCCCTAATCAAAGAATGAACTTGAGTTTTTTCTCTAATGGTCCAATCTACATAGTTTAGAGAAACCTGTGTAAATTGGATTGATTCTGCTTCAGATTTTTTAACTGTCTGTTAGTCACAGAGCAAAAGAAGAGAGGAATTTCTCCTGTTTCCATAAGGATTATATATACACCCCCAATCTCTAGGGAAACTTGCTAGTAAACACCTTAATGCAGTAATCATCATGGGTCCTAATATGAAACAGAATGAGACATGTAGTTTGGAAATAAACGGATGATCTTCTTCACCTTCTCCTCTTCCACTTACAGAAAGAGACTTCTTCCCTAATATCTCCTTCTCTGCTGGTAAGGATTGGGATCTTTCCCTCCTCTCCTTTTCTTCCCCCAGGAGAGAATGTGGTGAGATGGGAGAATTTATGGCAATCAGAACTGCAGAAACTCCAGTGCTGCTCTGCTGAATTGTTGAGCTTATAAATAGAGGTGCTAGACAAAGATGGAGAGTTTGAATGTAGGGTTTACAATCTGATGCTCAGTTGTTGTAAACTGACATTAGCTCATTATTTACAGTGGAATTGCACTGATTTATGTCAGTTCAGGATCCAGCTCCAAACTTACTATTTTTGCTACTTAGATTTCTATTCCTGGATTTTATTCTTTCTTTATAGTCTGGTTGTGAAATATTATTGATAGGAAAAATTATTAAAAGGTCATGTTTTGGATTTTTTTAATGCGTGTTTTTATTAACATATCAAAAGTAAGAGGAGGACCAGAAAAGGTATGTCCCTTGTGGAATACAGAAGGCAATCTATTTATGGATGATGAAGAGAAGTTGAAGTATTTAATGCCTGTTTTACTTTGGTTCTCACAAATAAGGGCAGCTACCAGATGATGAATGCAGTTGGTTGCAAAGATGGGGAAGAAGACAAACAGCCTAGAGTAATGGCAGAATAGGTTAGCGATTACTTAGAGAAACTAGGTGGTCTCAAGTTGGTAGGGGCAGATGGGATACACCTTAGGGTATTGAAAGAATTGCCTATAACAATTTCAGAGCTAAATTTTCTTTGATAACTTGTGGAAATCGAGTGAGGTTCCAAATGACTGGAGAAGAACAGATAAAGGGTGCCTATACACATGCATCAAGGCTGCTCCAATGTGCTGTACTTACAGCATATTGGAGCAGACTTGATTAATCAAGTTTGTTGGAGTGTGGCAATTACTGTGCTGCAGCAGACTCCAACGTCATGACTATCAATGTCCCCATGCTGAAAAATGGTGGCAGGGGCGCTTTTACTAAACTTTGTAAAGTGCCTTTGCATTTTTCAGCACAGGATTGCTAATACATGCAATGCTCCGGGCACTTTAATTAGAGCAGCGCTTGGAGCCACTCTAATTAAAGCACCCACCCCCCACCTCCCAGAGCAGGTCTCAAGGAAACTATTGTGAATCACCTAGGGGAGAACAAGGGGCACCTGTATATATGCCAGACACCTGCTCTGATCCATGCTAATTAGCACACATCAGTCCAGACTCAACTGAGTCTGCTGGAGCATGTTAATTAGCATGCTCCAGAAGCCTCTGAACCATATGTATTCAACGACCCCGCATTGAACGAGCTTTAGTTACAGTGCTCCTGCTGCCATTTTGAAGTTCACAAGACGTTGTGGGTGCTCTAAATACAGCTCAAGAGCCACTGTAATTAAAGTGCCTCCTCCCCACACCACAGCATGTGTGAAATTGCCCAAGGTGATCAGGAACAGCCAGCATGGATTCACCAAGAGCAATTCATGCCTTAGCAGCCTAATTTCCTTCTATGATATGGTGATAGACCCTGTGGATATGGGGGGAAACAGTAGATGTGATATACCTTGACGTTAGCAAGGCTTTTGACATTGTCTCTCATGATAGTCTCATTAACAGACTAACAAAATGCAGACTAAATGAATGTACTGTAAATTGGATATATCTGCTCAATAGGGCAGAGACCCTGATTCAAAGGGCAGATTGAGATAAAGCTTGGTGCTGTCAGTTTAAAAATTCACTCCTTATTGTTATTATTGGTAATATCTCTCCACTGGTGGCAGTGATGAAATATCTAATGTGGTATCAGTGGCTGCTAGTATTTCAATCATAGTGCCATTGGTGAAGGGTTTGATAACACTGTGGTTAAATACAACAAGCAGCCAGTCAACATTCATTCTCTGGCTGTTGGTTTAAAGAAAAATGTCTAATATAGATATCCTCACTGGCACTTGAATCTCTGGGAATTGTATGACGTGCCATTCAAGAAAATAGGCATCTTGTCTATGCTTGCTTTCATACAGTTTTCAATATCAGTTTGAAAAATCCACTGAGAAATATAATCAACAATATTCAGTTAGCTAATATAGATAGAAATGGGCAATTACAAGTAATCCCCCTCCTAACTATACTAGGAATTTTACCCAGTTGCTAACTGTTTTTGTCAGCATGGCGTTCAAATGAACTGGTGCTGAAAGTTGTTTATATGGTGTAGACAAAACCAAATTGTGTTTCAGAAGCCATGATTCAAACTTGCCCCTTTGAAAGAATAATTCAGTCACTTCCATCTTGTTCAATCTTTTGACTCTGTGGGCCAGATGAATGGCACGTGTGAGTCTGTGAGTCAGATCCCATGTGGGGTCTGCATGTTTGGATGGGTCCTGCACCGCCTATCTCCATATCACCTCAGCTTAGTCCCACATGCTAGGATTGGGCTCTGCACTACCTTGGCCTGGCCCTGCATGCCTAGATTGGACACCATGCACCCAGATCAGTCTCCTCACTGCACTGACTAAGCCCAGGTACCCAAATAAGGCCCTGCACTCTGTTGGTTTGACCCCATATGCCCGTATTGAATCTGGTCGTGTACCACCCCAGCCCCACTATCTGGACTCCAGATTAGGGGTCTGGAAATTTGCCAGCGTAGGAGTGGCAATTAATGCTACCATTGCTCCTTTGCCACAAAATTTTTGGACCCATGAGAAGTGGCAACTGTGTTCTAGCATGTGCCCAATGCATGCTCTGTTGCATGCTAATTAGCAGACTTGATTACTTGAGTCTGCTGGAGTGTGCTAATTAGCAGCATATTCAGTGTCCCCGTACTTCAAAATGTAAAACCCCTGGATGCCAACTACTAGACAGGCCAGTCTGTCAAACGTGATAGCTGTCACCTTATATCCATAACTCTGTTGAACTGATGTGTTAACTTGTGAAATTCAGACGCTTCAGTGGAAAAGACCTAAACATTGTAGAGTTGAACAGTGGCCTGAAAATACCACTTCACCAACAGGTCTCCTGGGCACTTGAGTCAGCAATGCAATGAAGCATGTGCCTAATTTTAAGTATGTGACTATGCCTGTAGGATTACTCATATACTTATAGGTACATACTTACATTTATTGCTTTATCAGGACAATAGTTAGTAAACTAAACAATGTATGGGGCAAGAAAATCAGATTGGTTTCCTCAGTTTCTTCCAGAGACTTTCATTTCATTTTGATTTGAGGTCTGTGGACAGATCTACATACCCCTTTTCCTTAACAAATCGTAAAGACAGCTGTTCACACTAGACATGATATTAATCCATATGATTGTGGATTTGTAGATTTTTTTTCAAATCTTTTCCACATCCCTTTTTTCCTTAGGTGCATTAGAGTCCTAGGTATCACTGTCGAAGTTGTGGGACATCCTTATTTTGACTGTACTTTTCAGAACTATACAGTATATATTAGTAGTTAGTCTTCAGTTGTTTCATTTGTATTGCAAGGAAAGGATTATTTTGTGTTAGACATATAAAAGAATGTTATTTCTCATTCCTCAACCAGTCTGTTTGAGCTTGGAAATGTTAAATTAGAACTTGATGGATAAATTAGCAAAAAAGTTAACATAATTATTTTATCATTTATTTTTATGATATTTTCAAATTAAATATTCCAGAAGTTTTTTGTTATATATCTAGTTCCTAAGTGAATGTTGTCAAAACAAATTTCACTTTTCTTTCAATATTTGTGAATATTCAGTCACATCTGCTTTTAAGTGTCAGCAGCCATATTTGTTCTCAGAATAATTGCAGCCGTGCCAAAACACTGCTCTCTGATGGAGAATAGACACTGCTCTCTGATGGAGAATCGTTGTTCCTTTTCCTTTATTCTGATGGAAACTGAACATTTCTGAAGACTGCACCTAGAAATGAACTAACAAGTTCATTTGTCTCTCCCTTCTCCCCAGCTAAATTAGACAGAACACTGAAAAAATATGCTACAGGAACAGTGTTGTATTGAAAAGAGAACAGTAGATGAGATGATCTAATGTCAAGTTCTAATTGTCTTTTGTTTAATGAAAGGTGTGTGCTTTTTGTGACAGCAAATGCAACAGGAGGGATGCATAAAAGATCATTTTTAAACTTGACAAATTATCTTTTCTGCAGAAAATCTGAAAATGATATCTATTTAGGCTTGCCCTGACCCTACATATTACAGGCCTGAATAATTCCCACAGAAGTGAAGGATTAGGATAACAACTACTTCATTATAAGTCTTCAAGTAGCAACCAAAGAGGCTCATGAGGGGTTAAGTTGTGAGCCCTTGACTCACCCAGCTACCACTCCCCTTATTGCTCTGGCTGCAAGAGCAGCCAGAGGGTGCAAACAAGTGTTTACATTACCCAGTGTAGGTTAGATGGCATACTTTGAGCCCCCTAAACCTGAGTCAGGTTTTGCCATGTGCAGGCATTTACCTGGGCAGCTTCAGGTAGATAAGTTGGTGTGGTAGGGACTGGCAAGTCTGGGGGGAACTAACAGGTCCAAGGGGACTGGTGGGCTGCTGACTGCTGCACAGAGGGTGGGGTATTACAAATATACTTAAATGTGCAGGAAACCGCTTCATTCAAGTTTGGATATCTTATAGATGATGGATCTTATAAGTGATGGATATACATGCTAACACAGTTACATGCTAACTGTGTCCTAATGAGGTCTATAGCTTGAGTGGAAAAACAAACAAACAAACCCCCAAACCAAAAAAGCCAACCCCCACCCTCCAAACACTGATCATTTTTGAAAAGCCACTGAAACTTAAAAGTAGATCTGAATAGTGCCAAAAATTATTCACTAATATTCAAAGCAAAAGCGAAATTTGTTTTGACAACATTGACATTGATGGACCAGAGAAAGTAGTCTGCTGGGGAGGTGGAGGGGGAGTTGGTTAAAATAGCACCATCTCAAAGCTGTGGCAAGGGTTGGGCTTTCCCAGCTCCAGGCCTGTGCTATGAATTTAAGTAAGCATTTGTTAGGCTAGGTTAACCCATTCTAGTTCAGATTGACCCAGGACAATTTAAAGTTAGATCACCTCTTAAGTAAACTAACTTTAGATCGGGCATGCCATTTTTTAGGGCTCTTCAAGCCCAATGAACACTTGCACGCTTGGTTAGGATGATCTAAACATAACAGTTGCATGTACCTCAGGCACACCCAATCCAGTCCAGGCCATGCAACTAGCATGTGTTTGCACAGGAGCTGCACCTCCCAGAGCCACGTGTCCCGCTCCAGTGCAAAGCCAGGCTAGTGAGTTGTGCCAGTCTGGCTGGGTCGAGTCCCGCCGCACGCTGCCAGCTCCACTGTGGCCACTGCGCACCACTGACTCCATGCTCCGGCTGCTCACCACCCCTGTATCCCCCACTCGCCCCCTCCAGCCCTGCACACCCCTAGGGATGGCTCTGGGGCTGCCACATCTCTATCCCCCTACCCAGCAGCTGTGGCATTGGAAGCAGCAGGCAACTGGGGCTGTGCAAGGCTGTGGCTCTGCTGTAGGCACAGCAGGCAGCAACGTGGCACTGTGTGACCCAGGCTTCGTATATGCTGAATGGATCTGGCCCAGCCTATGCAAGGCCATGCACTACTGGGCTGGGTTGGATCCATTCAGCATGTACAGAGCCCAGGTCTCACAGTGCCATAGCCACACTGCCTGCTGCTGCCGCCGGCGCCACAGGGGCTGAGTGGGGGTGCAGGCATGTGGTAGCCCCCCACTCAAGCCCCTCCATGTACCCACCCACTAGGACACCCCCCCATCACTCCCCACATCACCCTTCACTCCTGACACCCCCCTGAAATCCCCTGCCACTCTTCATAGCCTCTGCCAACCCCCTCCACTCCTAACACTCCCCAACATCCTCCCACCACTCCACAATGGCCCCTGACACACCCAGGCATCTCCTCAACACTCCTCATAGCCCCCATCAACCTCCTCCACTCCTGACACCCCCTGGCATCCCCCCGCCACTCTCCATAGCTCCCAATACCCCCTCCACTCCTGACACCCCACCAACATCCCCCACCACTCCTCATAGCCATCAACATCCCTGCCACTCCTCACACCCACCCACCCACACACATAAACTCCCCCACCCCCATGCCTCTAACTTACCTTTGACAGTGCTGGGGGCAGCAGAAGTACCACAGAGATGCTCTGGCCAGAAACCAGAGCATTTCTCCTGGGGGACTGACTCCTGGGTTGACTCCAGGTACGCTCCCAGACTGTGCCTTGCCCCACTGTTCCATAGCATGTTTTCTTTTCAGGGGCCTAATTTTGCCCCTGGGCTGCAAAATATGCAGTGCAGGGAATGTTTTTTTTTTGTTCCTGCATGTGCATCTTGTGGTGTCTCAAGGGGGTTTGAGATGCTGCAAGATGCACGTGCATGCTCATCTGGACATGCCCCTGTGTTTATTCCAGTATGTACGGGCCCTGGGGTAACATCTCTGATCTTTTGTTGTAACTGTCAAGACACTCTGCCTAAGGTCTATGAAGTTTTTTTTTGCTTCTAGTCCTGCCTACTAAATTATGCAGTGGATGTAATATGCCTGGACTTCATTAAGACTTTTGACAGAGTCCCAAGTTCCTATTAAGCAAGCTAGATAGTATGGTTCAGATGTATTCACCTAATAGTAATTTTTAAATTGCCATAATAAGTGCAAGTAGAAGAGTACTTATTAATGGATCCATATCTGACTGGTGGAAAGTCTCAAGTAAGGTTCCACAGGATTCTGATCTGAGTTAAGAGATATTTAACTTCTTATCAATTACTTGGATGCAAGAATAGAATAGAAAGCGTACAGATCTAATTTGCAGACAACACAAAATGGAGGGATTGCCAACATTTTGAAGGAGAGGATTAAAATTTCAAAGGAATCTTGAGTTATTGGAGAACTGGGCTATAAACAACATGAAATGCACTTAAACATAATCTGTCAATAGCAATTTATTAATAGATTAATAAGTAGCTATACACAGGGAAATAACCAAATTCACAAAGACAGACCAGAGGATAACTTGGCAGTAGCACTGCCAAGAAGCATCTCAGGGTTATGGTGGTTCACAAGCTCAACACAAGTAGCCATGTGATACTATCACCAAAAAAAATGAAATGAGATCTATTAAGAGAAGTACTACATGCAAGGTGATGGTACTACTGTGCTAAGAACTCATTAGACATAGTACTCTAGCTGAGACCTAATTTGGGGTACCATGGGTGTCTATATACATGCTATGAGGCGGAGGTGGGGCACACACTTTAATTAGAGTGGCTCTAAGAAAGCACCTGCAGTGTCACACATATTTAGTGTCCTGCACTTCGAAATGGCAGCAGGGGTATTTTAACTTAAGCTCTTCAGCCAGCTTTTGTTAAGCACCCTGACCACCATTTTGAAATGTGGCGACAGTCAATAAAAGGCGTGGAGGCTGCTAGACTGTGCTAATTAGCACACTCCAGCAAACTCCCAGCAGACTCAATTAATCAAGACATTAATTAATTAATTAATTAAACACACCCTAACCCTAATTAGCATGTCAGAGCAAAAGTCTGTCACATGTATAAGTGCCCTGTATTTTAGGAAGGATGTACAGAAATTGAAGAGGATGTAAAGGTGAGAGAAAAAAAACAAGGGGCTGGAATATAAATCCTATGAGGAGAGGCTGAAAGAACAAGCCATGTTTAGTCTGGAGAAAAGGAGATTTAAAGGATAATAGTTTCAAATATTTGAAAAGCTATTGTTAAAAATTTGCCTTTGCTACAGAGGGCAGAACAAGAAGCAGTAGATTTACATTACAGCAAAATAGATTTAGATTACATCTCAGGATAAAAAAGTTTTCTAATTGTAAAAACAGAGACACTGGAGTAAGTAAGGCGCCTAAAAAAGTTATGGCATCTCCTTCATTGAAGGTTTTCAAAAAGAAACTGTCTATCATCTGTCTGGGATGGTTCAGAAACACCAAATCTTATATCTGTTTGGGGTTGGACAGGTCCCGTCCAACTCTGTGATTCTATAACCCTTGGGTTTGAGACCCAATACAAGTGCTTCTTGGGAAAAAAACCCCTTTGTTCTAGAGTTAATAGTTGTTTTCAGTGCTTGCTTCTCAGGTGGTGTCCCTAATATTAAGAGTCTAGTTACCCCCAACTCAAAAGCCATCACTGAAAACACCACATCACCCTAGCAATCCCATTTGTACAACTGCAATGTGTTTCTAGCTCTTTACCCAGACATAAAGTGCTTTAAAATAACTTAAGCAACTGAGCTTTAACCATTAATTGAGAAACTATTCCACATTCTAATACAACTTATTTTTTTAGAAAACATATTTCTTTTTTCAGAAAAAATTAAGCTATGGGAAAGGGTCAGTTATTTATAGTTATTCCACAGTCAACATTTTCCCTCCCTGGTGTTTACACCTTTCAACACACTTACAGATGGTTATAATATCTGCCCTGTAGTCATCATCTGGCTGAGTAAAAGATAATTAATCCTGTTAATCTTTCCTCATAAATCAGGTTTTCCACTTCCTTAATCATTTTGTTTCTCTTTTCTGATTTACCTCCTATTTGTCAGCATGTTTCAAGTATTGCGAGGCCAAGAATGATAACTTTATGAAACTGGGGAATAGATTGATTCTCACTGTGAAAATCAATCTTATTAGAATCATACTCTAAAAATTGAAAATATTTTGTTTCAGGCAAAGTAGATAATATTGTACGTAGACTTGCACACTGGGGAGGGACTAATAACATCAAAGAGTATTTTTCTGCTACATAGTGTAAGCTACATTATATTGCAAGTAATTTGTCTGATACATTAGATATACTCTAAACACACAAAATGCAAAATATAAAATAACAATATCATGCCTAAAATAAAAGTAAGTGTTCTTTAAATGTAGGTTAATGTTTCCTGAACATTTTGCTGGGCTTCTTAGGATACAGTGGTAATAAAACAATTAAATATTGCTTATTTAATCTGCCATTCTTAGAAAAAAGTATGTTATCTGTTTTCTTTTTTTACCTGTTAGATGACCATAGTCTTAATCTACATTTTACACTGATATACAATCTTCTTGGTTTCCAAAGCAATTTATTAAAAAAAAAATTATGGAATTTATCCTCATGCTGTTCCTATACTGTAGCTCAGTATTATTATCCTCACTTTACAGATGAAGGAAACAAGACAGTTAATTAAAAAACCATCAGATCTTATTTCTTATTAGTAAATTTTTATCATGTATGTCTGGATTTGTGTGTTTACATTTATAAATAATTTGGGGTTGTAGAGCTTCTACCTTCTCTCTATAGACTTTAGTCCCATAAAAGCATTGAAAATAGTTCTCCTTAGTCTTTCGAAGTATCAAAGTATTCATCATTTGCATTATTTTAAAGCCTTCAAAGGAATCATCAATGTATGCCATTATAATATCCCATTTACATGACATGTAGTAGGCCACATGGTTCTATAAATTAGTCCTATTTAATGAGCATTATGAATCAGTAAAATTAAACATGTCTTAAATATTTAAGACAATGTATCATAAAACCCCCCATTTTCTTGCTGATTCTGGTGATTCTCATTTTGTCTATCTCCTAAGTAACACAAAGAAATTGTTAGCTTTTTGATAAGTCTCTTTTTATGTTCCTTAGTTAAAAAATACCAGCTACTTTCAAAAAACCATATTGGAAAACTGTATCAGCTAGTTTACTTTCTTTTGCTTAAATATTAATTAGGCTCTTTGGAAAGCAGCTATTTGTTTGACATATGGTAACTGAAGGAACCAGAGTTTCTATTGGATTGTTAAAGAATAAAACCAGAAATCACTTGCCTGCTGTCATTAAGTGTCAGACTCTGGAGGGACCTTCTAGTTAGAGCAAGCTAACTTATACCAGCTGATTATTTTGGTGACAAGCCATATTAGAAATAGTGCAGTCCTATTCCCAGGTCACTGACTTGAATAGCACCTTCTATTTTATTTAGTTTCATTATCTTTACAATCCTCACAACTAAGTGAAACTGATTTAATAAGCTGTAATTCTTCTCCTTCAGCCCACCACCATAATCCAATCTCTTTTGGCAGTTAATAAATATCAGTCATTCTTTCCTAACATATAGCACCAGATTATGTTTTCTTGTTAATCAAGTGAATTAAGGAAAATTATTTTTCCCTCTTAGCCTTTAAATGAATGGTAGCTCTTTTTTCCCAGCTGAAATAGATTTTATTTGTATTTATGGTCACGGTTTTAATGAAAATGATAGTGGAATCTATACAGAGTAGCAGATTGGAACTGATTCCTGTGACCTACAAAACTCCCAGAGGAGGAATGTCTCAAATTTCATTGGCAAATACTGTATGAATACAGCTAGTTGTACATGCTCACAGGAGCTCCACTATTTATATACAGTTTTTTGGTACAGAATGTGTGTGGGAGAAGAGATTGAATGCACGGGGACGCTCCAGCATGGGGGTACCTTGTTGGGCACATCTAAGCTCCTAAAAATCACACAGAGTGGGATTTGATATGTATGGGTAGATTTTTGAGTTACCAAAATAATTCATGCCTAAAAGTACCACAGGTCAAATGTTCCTTCAGTGCAAGTATGCTACTCCTATTTATTGCTAAGATGAATCGGCAATAGATGAGGAAGGGGTCCTCATGTCCTTATTGAAAAGCATCTTGAGGGGTTTATGGTTTTGAGCAAAATTTCTAGGTCCTCTTTCTTTATTCTGGTATTATTAATAATAGTGTCCTATGTGGGGTTGTTGTGACAGTGATGCTCATGGTAAAATGAATGATCTAGACATTTGGAATAAGATATGTGTAATGTAAGAATGTGGGCATACAAAAAGCACATAAGAATGTGTAATGTAAAGTAAAATAACTTATTTGAGTATGTTTGTATTATCAATTGCTTGCCAGCATTCCTGCTAGTTCCTAGATATTACAGTGAAAGTAAAGTGATAGATGTGTCAGAAATGCCTACAAGAGATTTCTGAACAAATGTTTATCTAGGCTTACCTCTACTGTAGTGGTTGGCAACTTTTCAGAGCTGCAGGCCAAAACAACCTGGTTCAGGTGCAAGGCAGGCTGACATTCTGATATGGCTGCTGCCATTGCCACTGCCACCATCATGCTAGCTTTTCCCTGGTACCACTTCTCCCTTCCCACAACTTTGACTCCAACTTGGATGGCTTCTTGCCATCTGGCACCAGCACAAGCATGGGGGAAATTCCTTGCTGCTTACATGCTCTCAAAGACCCCAGTTTTGCAGGCCAGATCCAGCCTGCAGACTTCATGTTGTCAACCCTTGCTTTAGTGTATTTTGATGCATAATTAAATTACCCCTGAAACCCAGCGCTGCAAACATGCTGACTATAAGCCTGATACCAAACCCATTAAACTCAAAGGGAGTCTGTGCAGTGATTGCTTGGAACTTAGTATCAAGCCCCAAACTTCAAATGGTTTTAGAGAATTTAGTACATGGAATCTTGATGCTACAAACATATAAGCCTAAAACTTTAACAAAAATGAGAGCAAGCCTATTGAAATCACATACTGATTCACATGGTGTTTACAGCACCAGGGCCTTGCACCTGTTACCTCTTAATATGAATGTGGATGCATACTTACATCTCCATCTTACCCTGAAGAGTTTCTGACGTGGCCTACCCAGCCTATTTTCTTTGTTGTCAATTTGTATCTTCTACCTGACAACTGTTGCCACCGGACAACTTTACATAGAAGTGTGGATTGAGTATTGGTGATAAAAAACGCATTTTCAGATTACTGTGTGTATTAAAGGTCCTTGCACTGAAGACACTGCATTAGGCCAGATCCTGTTACCAAAGTGTGATTCAGTGATGTTATGTAACCATTACTTACAATGGCATTAATTTTGTCCTTTGTTACTCAAGTGATATTACTCTAGACTTACATCATTGTGATACATTTTTCATTGAATAAGATGCTTAAATAGCATTGGAACCAGGAGCAGAACCCAAGATTATTTCTCTCCTGTGGCAATGGCTACGTCACTGGGCCATATATTCAAGCTATTTTTTCATAGATGCATAGATTCATAGAAGTTAGAGTCAGAGGGGACCTCAGTAGATCATTGAGTCTGACCCCCTGCATAGGCAGGAAAGAGTGCTGGGTCTAGATGGCCCCAGCTAGATGTATATCCAACCTCCTCTTGAAGACCCCCAGGGTAGGGGAGAGTACCACCTCCCTTGGGAGCCTGTTTCAGACCTTGGCCACTCTAACTTTGAAGTTCTTCCTAATGTCCAGTCTAAATCTGCTTTCTGCTAGCTTGTGGCCATTATTTCCTGTAACTTGGTGAATAAAACCTCACCAATTCCCTTCTGTGCCCCCCGTGATGGACTTATAGGAAGCCACAAGCTCGCCACTTAACCTTATCTTGCGGAGGCTGAAAAGGTCCAGGTTCTCTAGTCTCTCCTCGTAGGGCTTGGCCTGGAAGTCCTTAACCATACAAGTGGCCCTTCTCTGGACCCTCTCCAGGTTATCCACATCCCTCTTGAAGTGCAGTACCCAGAATTGCATGCAGTACTCCAACTGCGGTCTGACCAGTGCCTGATAGAGGGGAAGTATCACCTCTTTGGATCTATTCATCATGCATCTGCTGATGCATGATAAAGTGCCATTAGCTTTTCTGATGGCTTTGTCACACTGCC
>JAGPOW010000261.1:60899385-60923495 GCA_030014935.1 Caiman crocodilus | reverse complement strand
AAAGAGTTTGAGATGATTTAAAGAGGGAAAATTTCAGAGGCAGAAACAATGAAAGGGAAATGAATAAAAAGGAAAAAAGTAACAGACATGGAGAGACAATCCTGAAAGCAACGTAAAAAATTGGGGGGAGGGAGGGGAAGGGAACAAGAAGGGCGAAGATGTTGGAGAAGTTACAGATCAACAGGAAATGCTGAGACAAAGAGGGAAAGGAAACTTAAATAGCAAGCAGTGGATGTCCACCATATGTGCTAGTGTTGAAGGTGGTAGTTTGTGCTTCTTGCTGGTGTGAAATCTCCTGACATACTGTAGATGTTTTATGCCTTTGGTAGGAGCAAGAAAGGTTGTTTAGGAAAGTAAAAGAACAGAATTTACCTTCTCTACTGTAGGTTCATTTCAGAATGGGAAAACTAAGTTATTTTATGCTAAAGAGGAAGGTGAGAAAAAAAAAGCATTTCTCTCTTTGAACCCCTTTCACTGTTCTCCGCTAAACCCACCCTCTTCCTTTCCAAATTAAGCTGTCTCTGAACACCAATAGTTTTCAAACTGTGCTCCACAGAACCTTGGGGGTTCTGTGATCAGGTGCTCTGCAAAGAGATTGAGCGTAATGGTGGAGGCCTGGAGGTGGTGTGCCACCTTTGCCAGGCTGTATCATCTGGCTTTGCATCAGTCTTTGTGATAGGGGTAAGGGTTTCATCACTTTTGGAAGGTTGGAAGCAACTGTACTACATCTTTCTACTGTTTCCACTTCTATACCAGCCTCACATGTCAAAGCCTCATCGCTACCCTTATTTACTAATTGTCTCCATCCCTCCTGCACTCAAATCTGACAACAAAGCAATTCCCCTTTTTTTCTCTCCAAATCTTTCCAGGCACCCTCCAGCTAAACCCTTAACAGTACAGAAATGTCCCGTGCATATGTACTCAGGCTGAGAACCTCCTGACTTCTTATCTAGCTTTTCCATTGTCCTAAACCTCCCTTTGGACCTTGGAACTGTCTCTGTCCAAAACACTGCCCTCATCACACACCCACATCGTTGTACCAGGGGCAGGGTTGATAAAAGTATTCTTGTAATTTGTAAAATAAAAGAAGCACACAAGGGAGAGGAGGCCTGTATACAGGTGGTCCCTGGTTAATGAACGAGTTACGTTCCTGAGACTGTCTTTATGTTGATTTGGTATGTAAGTCAGAACACATACGGTTTTAATGATCAAGGAGGCAAGGGGAGAAACCAGGCTTAGGACAGCATCAGCCGAAAGTGGGGGTGGGAGGGTGGGAAAGAAAAATAACAGCCAAGCTCAGCGCGTGAGTGCAGAGTGCGAGCACGGTCCCGGCGCTGCCACATGGGTGCAGCACCCAGCGGGACCCCGCACCCCTCCCAGCAGGCGCCATTCATAAGTACGGAACGTCCGTAACTCAGATGTTCGTTAACCGGGGACCGCCTGTATAAGAAACAAAAAGAAACAGTTATCAGGAGTAGCTTTGAAGCAAAAGAAGTTTAGCTGACTGGATCTGTGGTTTTCAACCTTTTTCATTTGTTGACCACTAAAAATTTTTAAATGAACATGAGGACCCCTTTGAATTGTAAGTGTAGGTATTCACATATTTTTGACTGTTTATTTTGACTGTTTGTTGACCTTTTGCAGACCCCTTAAACATAGTCTAGGAGTCCACAGACCACAGATTGAAAACCACTGGACTAGATAACCTAATTATGTAAGAGACCAACACCATTCAGAAGGGGAAAGGATCCTTAATACATAGAGAATGCTGAGAGGTGAGAAGAGACACCAGGTAGATTATTATGAGTCCTGAAACCATCAGTTATATTTAGTCCATGGTTTCAGGACTCATAATAATCTACCTAGTGTCTCTTCTCACCTCTCAGAATTGCTGTTGCTGCTGCTGTGGCAGTACCTCAAATTCACTGCAGCAGCTAGGTACAATGCCATGGCATGGGGCTGCTGCCACCATGGGACTATAGATTCCCTAGGGAGCCACCATTCTTGCACCCCTCTAAATGCTCTTCTTGGCCACTCTAATAACTCTACTGATTTCTCTAATGGAGTTTCTTTGCTGGTTAAGGGTAGTGTTTAGATTAGTCAATGCCAGCCTAAAATCTCTGTTTCTGGAACTTTTCAAGAGCAGGTTAGACAAATATTTAATTGGGATGGTCTGTTCATGAATGCTCCTGGTTTGAGCAAGGAGCTGGACAAAATGATCTACTAAGGTCCTGTCTAGCCCTATTTCCTATGATCAAATGGATCATGGGAACAGAGGGTATCTGTCAATCTGCAGAATCAGGACTTACATTATGAATGTCCTCAAACACAACCTTATTATTCCTTTTATTCCCATTTTATTTTAGAAGATTATATAGTGGCCTTGGTTTTTTTCTCTTGTTTTTTTTTCTCTTTAGGGAATATATAGTTAAAAGCCATTTAAATCCAGCCTTCTGTTTTTTCATTTATCATGCCTGTAGCAAAATAGCACTGCCATTTAAAACATTAGTATGTTTTTACTCCTCTGAAATATTCCAGATTCACTGCTATTTATTAAAGCAGGATAGATTAGTTTTTGCATGATAATGAATTAATGACAAGTATTTGAAGTTAAAGGCTACATGGATCATTAGGCATCTATATGGCTTTATTCGTTGGTTAAAGTGGCCAGCTTTATATAACACATATTAATGGGAACATTAAAAAAGGATCTAGACTTAACGCTGCTTAATAGGCCATTATATCTTTTTTGTATTGGAATTTATTAAAAATACCTCCTCTAATATTCTGAACTGAACATTGGTTAGAAGAGCATTTATCTTCTATTTCTTAAAAATGAAAAATTAATTCCAATATGCCTCTTTCTATGTTTTTTAGCATAACTTTCAAGGAATGCCTTGAGTGCTATCAGAGGGTATTTAAATTCACCTAATCAAAAGATCCATTTCAGGTTTGGTAGTAAAATAATACCACTCTTGAAGACATATCTTAAAGTAAAAGTGGAGTATATCTGAGTATAAGGACAGAATCCTAATTTCATTTTACATGCCCAAATGGCAATTATCAAGCCACATAACTCCCCTTTTGGCACTTGCACATAGTTTGAGATCCTAGTCTACGTGCAACATGGATATACAAGCAGTAGCATAAGAAATTGGTGGGCAGGCCCTAGGCAAAAATAGGAGTTTTTTGCCCAGTCAACCCACTTGTCTGTGGCTAAACAAATTGGAGGTTATATCTCCCCCCCCAGCAGCAATGAAGTCCAGCTGCTGCTTCTACACACTGCCCACTGCCAGTCTGTGACCAGAAAGGTACAGGGAGAAGAAGATGAAGGAATGTCCTGGGGTGCAGTCCTGGTCAGTTATGCCCCTACAAATAAGCATGCACACAGTTACTAAATAGGTACAGTAGCCTGAACTCTGGCTGGGCAGATGTGCAGCTCTTTATGGACATTTTTGCACATGCTCTGGGGGTGGCACACTTTAATTAGAGTGGATCTAAGAGCTGCTCTAATTAAAGCACCTGCAGCATCTCGTGTATTAGCATCCCTGCACTTTGAAATAGCAGCAGGGCTGCTTTAATTAAAGCTCATCAAAGGAGCTCTAGGTATAGCACCCCTGCCACCATTTGGAAGTGTGGGGATGCTGATACACAAGAGGCAACAAGTGGCTGGAGCACTCTAGTTAGCATGCTCCAGCAGACTTGATTAATCAAGTCTGCTCTAATATGCTGTAATTACAGTGCAAGGGAAGCATTGGAGTAGCCTCCCCACATGTTGATAGTCATCTCTTGTGTATATTTAAGCTTAATTCCTGAAACTGTATTCCGGCAAAAGCTAGGAGAAGTGCCTTCCCACATTTTAACCCAAAAGTCCAGCTCTGCTCCTTTCCTATAGGGCAGGGGCAGGCAATTATTTTGGGCGTGTTATGTGTTCGTAACAGGTTGAGTCGAGACTTGGATTTGGCAATGGAACATGGTTTATTAACTCTGGGTACTAACAGAGCGCCTGACCCAGAGGGCCAGGCGGATTGGCGTGTCGAACGTAACAAACAGCGAAGCAAGTGGAAAGGGTTAGGTTAAGCTGTCTAGACTATCTGGTCGACGGGTAGCCGGTGGACGAGTAGACGGATATCGGTTGGTGCGATGGCGTAGGACACGTGAGGTGATCAGGCTCATGTCCGTTCGTGGCGAGGTCCTAGGGAGATCATCCTCCCTTGATGGCTACCCGTGACTACTACTGATTGGCTAGAAGGGAGGGGGGAGGGTACATGGCATTGCAAGCGGAAAAGAAGGGTTGTCCTTGTTGCGTTGTTATTTTCAGCAAGGCCATTTTGTTTTGTGACTAGTTATACTCCATTTTGATAACGAACTATTACACAGGGCGGAGGGCCACTCAACGAGTTCTGGCGAGCTGTTGAGGGCTACAGGGGTAGCCCCACCCCTTCAGTTGCCCCACCCCCTAGTTGCCATCTTGGGACCAGACATCCTGCCCCCTGACCTTTGCCACCAGAAACCCCGCCCCTTGCACAACTTACCAGGTAGCAAGGGGTTGTGACCGTCTAACACCCTGCTCCACCATGGGGTTTCAGGGGCATCAGATCTCCCCTGGAACTTTCCTCCTACCTATGCCTCCCAAAAGGAGGAGGCTCCGCCATTGCTTCTGCTGGCCAGGGCCAACCCAGTCAGGCATGCACCATCACCAGCAGCACTTCGGAAACTGGTTTCAGCTGCATGCTGCTCTGGATGAGACGGACCCAGCCGGGTCTGCACTAGCCAGGAAAAGCGGCATGCAGCTGAAGTTGGCTCCTCATGTGCTGGTGGGGATGGGAGGAGACTGACTGGGTCTGCACTGGCCAGTAGAAGTGGTGGCAGAGGCGTGTGCTGCTTGGGATGGGATGAGCCTGGCCGGAGCAGCAGGGGCTCAGCTGCACTTTCTCCCTGCTTGTGCCGGTCAGTCCTGAGCAGCACACAGCTCTGCTGCTGCTTCTGCTGGCCAGTGCTGACCCAGCTGGGCTCCTCCCATCCCCAGCAGCAGGTAGGAAGCTGACTTCAGCTGCATGCCACCTTTCCTTGCTGGTACAGACCCAGCCGAATCCATCCCATTTGGAGCAGCATGCAGATGAAGCCAGCTTCCCGCATGCTGCTGGGGATGAGACAAGCCCGGCTGGGTCTGCATCAGCCAGCAGAAGTGATGGTGAAGCCATGTGCTGCTCAGGACTGACTGGTGCAGGTAGGGGGAAAATGTAGCTGAGCCCCTGCCACTCCAGCTGGGCTCATCCTGTCCCGAGTGGTATGTGGCTCCACTGCCACCTTTCCTCTCTGGTGCTGACTGGGCCAGAGTTGCAGCCCAGGTGCTGCTTCCCATCTCCAGTGCTGGGCAAGCCTGACCCTGCACGACCTGAGCAGCACGGTGTGGCATGGGGAAAGCCTGCCCATTAGCTGCTTTCCTGGGCTTGCCTGCAGGGCAGGGCCCTTTCTAGTCCCGTGCAGCAAAACAGAACCTGGCCCAGACACTGTTTCCCCTCACCAGCGCCACAGGTTCTGGCCCAGCCCCTCCTGCCCCTCTCAAGCTGCAAAGATGGCCTGAGCCAGGGGCAGGGTAAGGCCAGCTGGGGCAGGCTGAGGTCAGGGTTGGTTGCCTCACAACCAGAACCCAAGGAAACAGCCTGAGGTGCTGCAGCCAGCAGCTGGTGCTGCCAGAGGCTTTTAGAGAGGCAGTCACCATTATGTGGGTTTTGAAGGGACTCCGTGGGCCAGAGGGAAGTGCTTGGCAGGCCAGATCTGGCCCATGGGCTGTATTTTGCCCACCCCTGCTATAGGGTTTGAACCTGCATCTCCCTGGTTTCCTAGTATACTTCTCTTAATACCAAGCTTCAGGTTAGATATTTTCTAGCTCTTTCTTGAAATTGAGCCAATGCACCTTGCAAATACAAATGGAGGGGCCTCATTTGTGGCTCCCTTCTGATCGGCAGGAAGCAAAAACTAAGGTTTTGCAGTGTTCCATGGTGCCCCTCTAGAGAGGTGCTGTGTTGTCCCAGTTATTCACCTCTAGCTTTTGTGCATACAAATGCACATAAACACTCTATCTTATATAAATATTCTTTTGTTTCTAATCAAATAACCCAATGATTTCCTTACCATGATTACATCTTAAACAACTTCTAGAGATGATTTGACAGCTCTTTATCTCATGAACTACCTGAATTAACACTTCCTTGCTTATATTGTTTGGGAGAACATGGACCCCCAAGCTAAAATGTTAAAGGGACCTCACAGCTGGCATTTCATGCAACCCTTGCTGTTTTCTATCTTTCTTGCTATGCACACTCAAGCATTACAGAAGTCTGGTCAGCTTAGCTTAACTAACATTGTAAATCCAGTATAAGCACTTACGCATGTTGTCTACATAAACACAGATAATAAGAATCCACACCATGCATTTTAAGCACATTGTATTAACCCATAAGCATTTATTAGCCAACTCTGATTTTTTTCCCAGTTTGTATTATGTCTTTAATACTGTCATTTGCAAGATGTTACTGACACACATCGTATCTAGCACATGTGAATGAAGTTGCTGTTGAGTGTCTCCAATATTTTTCAGAAGGTCTCAATAAAATCTACTGTGCAGCTGACTGAGGGGCCATTTTGGTGGAGAATGTTCTAGGGTTCTTTTCTAAACCCTTAATAAGTATGTATGTGACCCATTGGAGGGCTTAATATAGAGCTGTATAATTTGCTAAAGATGTCTGTCTCTGGCTTAATCACTCTTTGTAAGAGGCTGGTTGTAGATGAAGACTAGGTGGTTGAATCCATATGAATTGAAGGAAAATTTAATATGGAATGGAGATCGATAGCAATTACTTTAATTCATAGAATCCTAGAATAATAGGGTTGGAAGAAACCTCTAAGGGTTATCTATCCCAACCCCCTGCTAAAGACAGGATCATCCCTGATCTTCCCAGTCACGTGTTTATCTAACCTGCTCATAACATTTTGCAAAGAGAGAGGTTCCACAGTTTTTCTAGGTGGCCTCTCCCACTTAGAACCACCCTTAACCACCCTTATAATGAGAGAGTATTTTCCCTAATATCTAAGGACCTACCAAATTCATGATTTTGTGATTTCCATGGAAACCATGAATTTCATAGGTCCCCCATGAAAAAGCCCAATCCCCCATGAATGCGCAGGGACTGTGAGAAGGCAGGAAAATAGGTTTGGGGAGGGGGAGACAAAACAAAAGAGAGCTACAAATGAAGGTGAGAAGCATGGTGCAGAGGGAAGGGGAAGATTTTTATGGTACAGCAGGGCAGGCCCTCCCGCACCTCTGGCTAAGGGGTCCCAGAAGTCCCGCCTCTCTATGGAGATTGACAGATGGCTATATCTAAATCTCCAGGGAGGGCAGGAGGGCCCTCCTCATGCCTATGGCTGAAAGACCCTGGAAGTCCTGTCTTTCCCCAGACATTGACAGGTGGCCATCTGTCAATCTCTGAGGAGGGGTGAGATTTACAGGACCCCTCAGCCAATCAGAGGCATTGGAAGGGAGGCCACCTGCTGAACTGTGCCATGAAAATGGTGCTTGATGTTGTGTTGGGACTGCAAAATCCAGAAGCAGCCTCCATTAATTAGGTAGATCCTTACTAATATCCAAACTAAATTTGTCCTACTGTAATTCAAGACCATTGCTTCTGAAGCCAAGAATAGTCTGTCCCTATAATTGTCCTTGAGGTATTTGAAGACTATTATTAACTTCCCTCAGTCTTTTCTTCTCAGTGAATCACCCTAGGTCTTTCAGTCTTTCCTCATAAGTCATGCTTCTCAAGCATCTAATTATTTTTGTCCATCTCTTCTGGATCCTTCTAATTTGCCTACATCCTTCTTGGTGTGAAAACTGGAAGCAATATTTAGGCCTCGCTAGAGGAGGAATTACTTCTCTTAATTTGCAAATGATAGTCTTATTAATATAGCCCAGTATGCTGTAGGCTTTTCGTCCAACAAGAGCACGCTATTGGCTCATATTCAGTTTACGGTCAATTATAATACCAGGTCCTTTTTTGCAGCACTGCAGCCTAGCTAGCTTTTCCATAGTTTGTATTTGTACATGCAGTTGTTGTTGTTTTTTTAAGTAAGGGATTTTGCATTTATCCTTATTGAATTTCGTTTGATCGATTTCAACAAGTCTCCAGTTTATCAAGGATTTAAGCCCTGTCCTCTGTTTTATGTGCAGCTCCACCCAGGTTTTTGTCATCTGCAAATTTACTAAGTATTTACTCAATCCCATCTTCCCCACTCAATATCTCTTCCCAACTAGATGTCGAGCCATTGACGACTATTTATTGAGCATAATAGTCCAACTGACTGTGTATTCATCTTACAGTACTTCCATCTAGTCTGTATTTTCTTAGTTTACTAATGAGGATATTATAGGAGAAAGTTTCATAAACCTTGCTAAAATCGATGTATTTCATATTAAGTGTTCTTCCCCCATCCATAGAGCCTGCCATTTTGTTATAGACAGAAATCATGTTGGTCAGATGAATCCATGCTGGATTTTCCTAATCACTTTGTTCTCCCCTGTTTCTCCAGAAATAGACTCCAAGATAACTAACTCCACAATCTTTCCTGGTACTGAGGTCAACCTTACCAGTCTAATGCCCCAGATCCTCTTTCTTCCCTTTCTTAAAGATGGGTACTTAATTATGTCAGCCTGTTCCTTTACTACTTTAGAGGTCATCCCATTTGGTTCTGCTGGTAGTGTATGTCTTCATTGTTCACACTGGCTCATTTTCTGAGTCTGGCTCGATCCAATTTATTTCTGTTGTCTTTGGTGAGTTGAGTGAGTCGTTTTCTTTCAAGAGCAGACTGCACTTATCCATCCAGGGCCTTAACATCTTGGAAGTGTGTAAGAGTGCCATTTGGAAGCTTATATTCTACAGCTTCCAACTATCATGGCAATAGCAGACCGATAAACATTATCTATCAGTCTGTCTAAATAGTGCTCTGTGGGTGCTTCTACATGTGCAACTAAGTCAAAGCAATAAACTCCAGCACTTATTGTGCTGGATTTTTTTTTCTTCCCAGGCTCTGCATTTATATGTGCACCCAGGAGTACAGCATGCTGAGCCACGTCAGAGCAGCCTCTCCTGTCAGGGGACCCTGTCAGCTCCCCAGCCTGGGACTGCTCTGACCCAGCTCTCTATGTACTATGGAGGGGCTGGGTGGGGCACATGGGTGGTCTAATGCAGGGCTAGCCAATAGGCAGTTCCCATATTGAAATACCAGATTAAGTAGTTAAATGGTTAAGTTCCAGGAAGTGAGTGAGCTGATGGCTGAAGAGTGGAGAGGTAGTTAGTAGGTCTGAGCAAAATTTCACTGCCTGTTTTGTTCTGACACTTTCAACTAATTTTGAGGTTGAAACAGCAAAATTGGAACAAAACAATGCTGGTTGAAATAGCCTTGAAACAAAACAAGGATGGTAGAAAAATTTTGAAAGTCAAAACGTTTTTACCGTAGGCTGGGGATAAGAAGTCAGTCCAGCTGGGCTGACTTCCCATCCCCAGTGCAAGATCTGGCACCTCCATCTGCTTGATTGTGCCAGGGCCCTGCGCTTGATTGAACCAGGGTGGGAAACATCCCAGTTGGGCTGCTTCCTGGGGCCCCATGCTTGATCACCCCATGGTTGATCACACTGGGGGGCAGGAAGCAGTTCAGCTGGGCTGTCTCCTGGCCCCAGCATGATCTAGCAGCTGGGCTGCCTCTTGCCCCCAGCGCAATCTAGCAGGGGCATTGGGAAGCAGGCCAGTTGAGCTGCCACCTGCCTCAGTGCAATGTACCTCTGAGCTCACTCCCCATCACCAGTGAAACTCAAAACAGTGTAAAAACAGCCTTTCTATTTCAATGGAACAGAACAGGTCAGCTGTTTCAACTCAAAATGAAATTTGAGACAAAACACTGTTCCCTCGAACCATCAAAACTCAAAGCAAAACGGAATGGTGCCATTTTGTACAGCCCCAGTAGTTAGCCATATTGGCCTGAAGCCAGTCAGAAGGCAGCTAAAAAAGGGGAACTTTGAGGGTTTGTTTAAGACTATTTTTTTGTATTCACTTGTGGTAGTCTTTTCTGCTGTCAGTGCACTGGGATTTCATTTCTGTGATGTGTGTGCACTTGCGCATATGAGTATTGTTAAAATGCCTAAAATCTGGAATAGGGTGTTTACAATCAATTCAAAATTAATAATTAAAACAAGCATATTTACTAGAGTCCTGCTACCTTCCACAGTATATTGCTGCTGATGCTTTGAAATCCTCTCTTTGCTAGCAAAGGAAGTAGTTTCCACTGCTTTCAATTTGAAATTTCCACAGGGACTAAATTAGCTTTTAAGAAAATTTGAATAGTTTGGTTGTGGAGACTGTAAGTGCTCCAGTACATTGGTAATCAGCTCTGAGGTCAAGGGATTGTTTATAGTAATTCTTGGACCACTGCCCGAATAGCAGTGCTAGATTTGGGAGACAGCAAAAATATTACAGCCTGGTATCATGAACAAAAAGAAGAGAAAGGAAAAGTATATGTGAAAGCTAACTGTAGTGGAGTAGCACAGATTTTTTCAAGACCAGGATATTTCCCAAAACAGAAAAAATATTAAACCTTCAGTTCAATTTAAATTTTCAAAAAATTAAAATTAACCCTCTCAGTTCTTTAATAAACATCTACTTTTTCTTGATCCTCAACCTGGTGCCCTCAAAGACAGCTTAACTGGAGGGCAGAGGAAAAGGTACTCAGATCTGGATGATCTGTTAGAAGAAGACTGTTTTCTTTTGACAGTTGTAGACAAGTTTCTGGAGGCTGCCTGAGTGATGCAGTATATTGGCATATAATTTGGCCATCCTATAAATATACTTTAAATGAGAAATTAAATAATTAGAGATAAGTACTGTGCAGCCACTCCATATATTTGAGCAGCCCTCCAGAATTAGGAGTGGCTTAAATATCACAACATTTTTTAAACTAGTAAACTTTGGATTTCTTCTACTTGCCTTTTGGTCTTTGAGGCATTTTACTATTCTTTATTTGACAACAACATGCATTCAAAATATCTGGATTTAGGAAGCAAAACTCATGAAATTTAAAGGAAAAATGAACTTGGAGTTCTTTTATGTGTCTTTTGGGTTTTGAGCCCTTTTGGTGTATTGGGTCATGTTTTCCACAAGTTCCTTATAATCAAAAAAGGCTTTTAAAACATTTTGAGTTTTAAGAAAGGAGACAAATATTGTCAAATACTTGATAAAATAAGTCACCATCCCTAGGATTCACATTTAGAAATCCTATTCTGCAGCCTATCAGACATGGAAAGTTAGTCTTTTATAATAATGAAATATAAGATCTTCATGTAATCACATAACTGCAGAATTTGACATTTTATACACCAGAAACACCAAACTCAGAAGACTTGCCCAGAATCATGATAGATGGCAATACTGTGAGCAATATTGTTTTGTGTAAGCTTTGCAAGAAGCACAATAGTATTTGCTTAAAGCTTCTCCTGATTACATATAGAAAGATCCCTGGTTTTAAAAAAAAGAAAAAAAAATGAAAGAACTATTTGGGCGTGTCCACACATGCAAGCACATGAGCTTACACCAGCTCAAATAGTAGCGGTGCAAATTTGAGCCAGGGCATTTTGCATTAGCACAGGTGCTTGGACATGCAATTTGTTGTGGAGCAAATTGTGCCACTTGAGGCAAAATAAGCCTGCCTGGCTCCTCCCGGATCTGCAGCCAGGGGGAGCTAGAGCCTGAGGCCAGCACCTGTGCTGTCCCCAGCAGTATAAAAAGTTGCCTTGTCCTGGCCCCATCCATACAAAAAGCTGCCTTTGCAAGCAGCTCAGGACTACTCGCTCTCAGGATCTTCTGAGAGAGGAGCCTCAGGGGGGAAGTTAGCTATGCCCCTTCCTGTCCCAGGCTGCTGCTGCTGTGGCTGGCTGCTGCAAGCTTGGTCTCAGGTGCTTCTGGGGAGGCGATGACCAGGCCCTTTCCTGCCTATGGCTACTACTAGCTGCTGGCTTGGTCTCAGAACTTTTGGAGTAAGTTGGCCGTGCCTCTTCCTGCCTTGGGGTGCTGCTGCTGCTGTTGCTTCCCCCCAGACCCAAGGGGGTCCTCTGCTGCATGCTGCTACCCCCCTCAGGGAGGGGCCTACTGCACTGCACCACACCCCAGCTTCTGCACCCCAGTTCCAGTCTGCCTGTGGGCCCCTCCCTCACCATCACTGCCAGAGCCTAAAGGAACTTTGCCTACCCCATGTGCCTTGGCAGGCCACCCTCACCTTCACCTCTACTTTCACCAGAAGCACACCCTGAGTGGCTGAACTGGATGGCTCCTACCATCACTGTCACTGCTGCTGCCCCCTCTCAGGAGAGAGGGAGACTCCCTACTGCACCATCTGACACCACACCTGCACTGGATCACTTTCTAATTGACTGACTGCTCCTACCCTCCCCCACAGCTACCTCACTGCATCTGGTCCTATTTTGTCTTCCTGCTGACTGCTCTGCTGCTGAGTGACTGGCTGGAGGCCTGAGGAGCTTCTGTACACATCTTCCACAAACAAAGCCCCTCCGCTGCTCCAGACATCTTTTACTCCTGCCTCAGCAGCCTTCCCTGTGAGGTGTTTTATTGCCCTAGTCTTGTGGTCCACTCCCCCTGACCTGTTTTTGTTGTGTGGCTGAGTAAGACAGCTTGAGTTTCCCCAATGCATGTGTGTGTGGCCGTGGCTGGCTGGTTTTTGGTGTGTCCCCTCCCCACCCCCCAGATTCCCAAACCATGGGTCTCCCAGTTTTTTTTCCTGTGGGGCTATGACTTGGTGAGCTTCAACCCTTTTCCTCCCTTCCTCTCTATTCCCCTTCTGCCCCACAACCCCAGCCTGCCCTTACTAGATTCACCAGCCCCGTGAGAGATTTTGTTTTTCTTTATTATCTTCCCTGCCCTCATGTGAAACAATGGCAGGGCAGGAACCTTCTTTGTAGGGCAGATGCCCCCATAGAGCTTCCCACATCCCCCACTAGGGGGGTGGATCCCAGACAAGCCCCCAAGAGCTCTGCCCCAGAAGTAGAGTCCAACCAACCTCCTCCAGGGGTGGAGAAGCCTGCAACATCTGCTGCAGGGGCAGGTGGGACTCTGGTAGGGAGGAGTTACCTGGAGGGGTTCCCAAGTCCCCTGTTCCATAATCGGAGACCAGGGGCAAGGACTGTGGGAAGGGCTCCTCTTCATCCTCTTCCACAGCTGGGGGTGGGAAGGGAAAGAGCTGTGCCCCAAAGCCTAGACCACCAGCTCCTGAGGGGACCAGGTGCACTACACCAGCCAGCACACCCACTCAGCCTGTCCCTCACCTTAGCTCAGACCCCACCAACATGGCCCTCTGGGGGTAGAACTGCAGCTATGCACAGGCAGCTGTGGGGAGACACAAAGCTGGGAGGCCTGGACCCTCCACCACTGGCCCTTTCAGCTTGGGCAGTAGGGCCCCCTTTTCAGCACTCACCTGTGGTATAGGGTGAAGTGCCAACTGCCCAAGTGGAAGAACCTGAACTTATACCTGGGTGCATGCCCTGGCTTGGGTAGTGGGGGCCCCCAAGATCACGGCAGCCTCCTGCTTTTATGGTAAGGGGGTCTTTTTCTTTGCCTTGGAGGCTGCTGCACAAAAGGTAGTAGAGAGGGGCTCATGTTGGTAAGTATGTCCCCCTTGAGCCTCTAGAAAAGCTGGGGACCAGGGTGGTCTTCAGCTCCATCCATCTGAATGTCCCCAATTGGCACCTGCTCCTCCAGCTTCAAACCCTGGGAAGAGTTATCTCTCCGGTGGTGGCCCTCTCACTGGGAGGCCAAGACCCTGGCCTCTGCCATGTGTGCTCTGTCACCAGGTCATGATCCAGCTGGTGGCAGGAGTATGGCTGGAGGCCCCCCTTATCGGGGGCCCTGGTGAGGATTTTCTATACACTGGGGGACCTGCGGTGCTTCTGGTGCCATGCCCCAGGGCACTCGCATCATGAGTGCCCTGTGGGCCAGGTGGGGAGGCCTTCTCCGGGTCCCACTGGAAAATGGGTGCCCCTACCACTGGTGCCCACCCCCTTCAGGTCCTCCTGGCACCTCAGCCACAACTATGAGCCCACCTATTAGCTCAAGGAACCCCACCCCTCAACCAAATCTAGTGGAGTCCCAGGGAGGGCACCAGCAACTGGGGAGAGAGAGGAAGCAGGGCCCTCCTGCCCCTAGTCATACCCCTGTTCTGGCTGCCCCACCTCAACCCTCACCTTCTCTTGCTGGAGCCTGTCCACCTGAGGATGATCCCATGGCTGAGTGGGAGCAGGTCCTTACCGGGCGTAAAGGCAAGAAGAAGGCCTGGGCACAACTGGATCCCTCTGACATGGAGGGCTCCTCTCCCTCTCCCAAGACCACCACACAGGGGGAAGGAGCAACCTAGCCTCCAGGGGTCTCCCCAGCTGTACTAAAAAAGACCCTGCCTCCCCACTCCAGCTGCCAATTTGGTTAGGCGGCTGGAGTCATCAGGGTCTCCTGCAAGAATACCTGGACAAGGGGGTGGAAAACACATTGTCCAAATTTGCCGATGACACCAAGATGTGGGGAGAGGTAGGGACACTTGAAGGGAAAGAGAGGCTGCAATTAGATTTAGACAGACTACATAAGTGGGCAGATGGTAATAGGATGGGCTCCAATGTAGATAAATGCAGGGTGCTGCACCTTGGGAGAAGGAATCCACAGCATACGTACAAGCTGAGGAGCTTTTCCCTTGTGAGCACAGAGGCGGAAGTTTGGGGGTCAGACTAGATGGCCTGCTCTAGGCCCCTTCTGACCCTAGTTACTATAAGTTACTATGTACCTGACACCCCACCCCTGGGAAAAATCAAGTGGGTGATCCCACAGAGGAGGTTTTTGAGCTGCTAGATAGTTCCAAACAGGAGCCCATGGGGGAAGCCCTTCATTCTGTTGACCAGGGCCTACCCCCTGAAACCACAGGTGTTGAGGCTGAGGCTGCCCAGCAGCTTCTGGTTCTTGTTCCTCATTACCACAGGTGCTGCTGGGGGGAATAGAGCCCTTCCTATTTGCTGCTGATCTCCCCTAACAAGTTTGTAGGCAGCCACCAAATCTCCCCTCAGGCTTTGCTTGCTGAAGCTGAAAAGGTTCAGGTCCCTCAGCCTCTCCTCATAGGGCCTACCCTGTTGCCCTCCAACCAAGTGGGTGGCCCTTCTCTGAGCCTTCTCAAGGCAGGCCACATCCTTCTTAAAGTGTGGTGCCCATTACTGGATGCAGTACTCCAATTGTGGCCTGACCAATGTCGCATAGAGGGGGAGTATCACACCTCTGGACTGGTTTGAGATGCATCTTTGTCAATAATGACTCCAAGATCCCTTTCCGCCTCTGTGCTCACAAGGGAAAAAGCTCCTCAGCTTGTATGTATGCTGTGGATTCCTTCTCCCCAGGTGCAGCACCCTGCATTTATCTACATTGGAGCCCATCCTATTACCATCCACCCACTTATGTAGTCTGTCTAAATCTAATTGCAGCCTCTCTTTCCCTTCAAGTGTGCCTACCTCTCCCCACATCTTGGTGTCATCAGCAAATTTGGACAATGTGTTTTCCATCCCCTTGTCCAGGTATTCTTGCAGGAGACCCTGATGACTCCAGCCGCCTAACCAAATTGGCAGCTGGAGTGGGGAGGCAGGGTCTTTTTTAGTTACCTCTCAGCCACCTCATCTGTGGTGGCCACCCTGTTCTCCCTGGGCCTGCAGCTGGAGGTTCTTCAAGACATTGAGGTGGTGCTGGACCACATGCTGCACCTCTGGGTCTGGTGCAGGGGCTAGTTCTGAACCTTCTGAATCTGTACGCCCCTTCAAAGGACTCGGAGTTGGCAGATTTCTTCCACCAGGTGGCCACATACACTGGCACCCTCAACCCTCGCAAATGCCTGGCCCTTGGCGGGGACTTTAATGTCACCCTAGATGCGCAAGACTGGTCAGGCAAGGAGTGGAACCAGGCCATTGTGGGCATCTTCAGGGACATACTGATGGACTGGTCCCTGGTGGATGTCTGGCATGTCTGTCACCCCACTGAACCCCATGCCTTCACTTATGTGAGGGTGGGGGAGAAGTAGCCATGCCACTCCCAGTTAGACTGAGTTTATATCTCTTTGCTGTACTTTGCCCAGATCCACTCCTCTGGCATCTGGCCAATCCCTTTCAGTAATCACCACCTTGTCTGGGCCTAGGCCATGCTGGGGCCTGGGCATCCGGGCTTGGCCTACTGGCATTTCAGTGCCGACCAGCTGGAGGATGTGAGCTTCAGGGAGGCTTTCTGGGAGTTCTGGCTGGCTTGGCAGGAGCAACGGCCAGCTTTCCCCTCAGCTTGGAGATGGTGGGTTGTGGGGAAGGCGCGCATCTGGCTGTTTTGTCATGGCTACACTCGTGGGCACACCCAGCAGAGAGAGATGGTCCGGGAGCAGCTTGATTGGGAAGTGTTAGAGCTGGAGAGGTGCCTGGACACCAATCCAACCAACCCGTCCCTCTGCAGAGTGTTGGGAGAAGTGGGAAGAGCGTGCTGTGGACAACCACTGCGCCCACAGTACATTTGTCTGCTTGTGTGTCCAGGCCCTTCAGGAGATGGACCATAGGTCCTGCTTCTTCTATGTCCTAGAGAGGAGGCGGGGGGCCAAGAAATACATTACCTGCCTCCTGGCAGGTGATGGCACCCCCGCTATGGATCCAGGCAAGGTGTGCCAGCGAGATGCTCCAACATATGTAGGCCTTCTATGAAGAGCTTTTCTCCCTGGATCTGACTGATGCTGATTCCTGTCAGACCCTGTGGGAGAGATGCCCTTGGGTCAGCATGGGTGACCAGGACCAGCTAAAAGTTCATCTCACTCTGGCTGAGTTTTCGGCTGCCCTCCACCTGATGCCTGCGCTCTGGGTATCGACAGGCTGACCTCAAAGTTCTACTGGGCTTTCTGCCAACCTGTGGTATTAGACTAAAGCTCTGGTGGTCCCCAACCCCTGTGTCCTCCAGCTGACCAGAATTTGTCATGGGGCCGGTGCCTCACTTGGCTTCACAGTGCTCTCTGATCCACCACCTGAGCTAGCTGGAGGACACCAGAGTGGTTTGCTTTCGCACCGTCCATCACTGTCACCTATACACACTTGTGCACTGCACTGCACATCATGCCGCCCTCACGTCTTGCCCAGACAGCAAGTGGCAGGACCTGCTCAGCAGGGGCACCCCAGCAGTTGAGTCTGTACTCCACCCTCATCCCATGAGCCACTGGGGACCTCAGCTGGCAGCTCCTCCTTGCAGCCATTGCCATGGGCATGTATGTGGAGAGCTTCACGGACACCCTAGTCACCTGCCCCTTCTGTGGACAGAGGGAGACCCTGGCGCACATGACCCTCAAGTGTGCCAGGCTACAGCCTCTCCACTTCCACCTCCAGAGCCTCCTCTTGAGGTTCTGGTTGAATTTTACCCCCACCTTTTTGTTTTTGGTTACCCCATCCGCAGCCCCACCAAGTCCCAGGACCTCCTGGTCAACCTCCTCCTGGTCCTGTCCAAGTGGGCCCTGTATTTTACCAGGAAGGAGGCTGTGGCTGGAAAGCTGTCTGGAGACTTCATGGCCACTTTCCTCTCACTTGTCTGTGCACATCTCTGGGCGGAGCACCAGTCAGCAGCATCCACTGGCTCCTTGGATGCTTTGAGGACCAGTGGGTGCAACCTGGGGGGCAGTGCTTAATGGCTCCCTCAGACACACTTATTTTCATGTTTTGACCCACATGACACTCCTATCCTGTTTTTTGCCTTCTTTGTCCCAAGAATTATGTTGTAGCTTTCACCTATTGGCCCCACACAGTACAGGCTATTAGTTAGCCAGGTGGGCCTTAGAGCGTGTGCACGCACATGCACACACATGCGCATGCACACACAGAGTGATCAGCTTTATTGGTATATTTGCAATGTTAAAGCAATTTGGAAGCCTACCAGTGTCTGTCTTATCATGAAAAAATAAATTCTAAATATCTATATATGTTGATGTGTACTTTTTGTTTTCTTCACACATGATGGGTGTGTGATAGAGGGATGTGGTTTTTGCAAAGAGGGGGTGAGAAGGGGTGTGGGGGATGGCAGGTGGGTGTGTGTGGTGGGGTGTGGTTTGGTCTGTGGGTAGGTGTGGGGCAACTGCTGAGGGGACTGTGGGTGTGAGGGACCTTGTGGGGGTGCTGCTCAGGAGGGGTGGGTCCCCTGGCCCCCAGAGTGTTCAGCCTCCCCCCACAGCACATGGAATGCCCCCTGTCCACCCAGGGTCACAGCTGGCCCCTGGAGAGCCACAGCCCCCACCCCCCACAGGGCCCCACTCCCCCTGCCCAGGGTCCCAGGCACCCTGGAGGGCCCCTTTGCCCAGGGCCCATAACTGACCTTTCACAGCACCAGTGAGGGGACCATGTGCCAAGCCCATCCAGGTCCTGCTGGCCCTGGGGCTCCTCCTGCTGCCCAGCCTGGCTGGTCTTGGGGTGGCAGGACCCAGCATGGCACGTGGGGACCACGTGCTGGGCCCAGCCAGGTCCTGTAGCCCCTCTGCCACCTGGCTGGGTCAGGCCCATGGCAGCAAGACCTGGTACCAGTCCCAGCTGGGTCCTAGGGTCCCTCTGCCACCCAGCTGGGCCAGATCCATGGCACCAAGACCCAGCACCGGGCCCAGCTAGGTCCTGGGACCTCTCTGCTGCCTGGCCAGGCCAGGCCCATGGCAACAAGACCTGGTGCAGCACACAGTCCCCATGTGCTGGGCCCAGCTGGGTCCTGCCACCCTTGGGGCCACTGTGTCACCTGCCTGGGCCCTTCCTATAGTGGCAGGACCCATGTGAGGCCAAGTCCCACCAGCTCTGGGACTGCTCGTGCCACCCGGCCTCTAGTCTGGCTTTGCACTAGAGTGGGTCACATGGCTCCAGAAGGTGCGGCTCCTTTGTGCACCTCCCAGAACTGTGCGACCTGCTCCGGTGCAAAGCCAGACTAGCGAGCTGCAGGGATATGGGCCAGGTCCTCACCCCGCACAGCCCCAGGGACATCACCCCCGCCACTCCCCAACCCCCCCCACATCCCCTTGCCATCCTTTACCCACCCACACCCATGAATCCCCCCCCTGCACTTACCTTGGACAGCACCGGGGCAGGGGCAGCAGGAGGACCAAAGAAATGCTCTGGCTGAAACCAGAGCATCTCTTTTGGAGGACCAGCTCCCTGCTGGCTCTGGGTATGGTCTGAAACTGCACCTTGTTTTGCTGTATTGTAGAGAGGTTTTTTTAGACCCTTGGATATCCAGGGGTCTAATTTTTTCAGTGCAGGGAACTTTTTTTTGTTCCCACACATGCCTCTTGCCCACCTTCAAAGGAGTTTGAGGTGGGGCAAAAGGCATGTGTGCACTCGTCTGGACACACCCTTTAAGTGGGGAATTGTAATCCTCCAAGGTCTTTGTAAATTTATGCTGGAGGTTATCTGTGTTCCTTTAACTTAAATGATCTTTGGGTTGCGGGTCTTATTTTTAGGATATACTATTTTGGCAAAATTTAGATTAGGTTTTTATCTTCCAGCTTTATCTTCTTACACTCTCAGACAGCTTATGCTGTCCTTGTATTTTGAGTTACGGGAGAACCAGCACAGAATCCACCATAAATGAGAGAAATTCTTAAATTCAGACATGGATGTTGGAAAATAATATTTTGGGAGAAAAGCAGACAGGTTTTAGAGAAGTTATTCCTGCATGAACCATTGCTTGGAACTGTATTACTCAGCATCTAAATACATTCAAAGACAGAATCATCTGTATATAACCTTCAAGGGAACCCTTGACTCCATAGACAGATTAAATTATGGAAGAAAATGGCAACAGACAAAGTTCTCTTACAATTAATTGTCACTTACTATTCAAACTTCAAACACAACATCAAGTGTGCATTGTGATATTGACAGTGCCCTATCCTATAGGTTCCCAAGTAAGACAGGGGTATGGCAAGGATGTTTGTTTGTTCGGCTACTTTTCAGTGTATTCCTGAATGATCTTAAAGAGGTTCTAACAGGGAATCAAGTCTAATGCGCCCATGATTTTGAATGATCCTATTTCTCCTTTGCTTTATGCAGATGATATACTAATTCTGTCACAATCCCAGATAGGTCTTCAAAGATTAGTAGACACCTTTCAACAGTATTGCCTCTCAAATAGCTTAGAAAGCAATATAGCTAAAAACAGGATATTGGTTTTTAGATATGAAAGAATGAATGATTGTTTTTTACAGGAAGAGAAACGGGAGGTGGTATCTTCTTTTAAGTACCCTGGAATATATTTTAGCAAAAATCTGAGCTAGAATAAGCACAATGAAGTATAAATGGTAGGAAAACAAGTTATAGACTGAGTTGTATCCTTCTGCAATAAGACAGGTGGAAGAGCTGTTCTGGAAGCACTAAGTCTATGGATCCAAGGTAGATTCTTTTTTATTGCATGGAGTTGAACTCTGGAGTGTTGATCCAATGGTCCACCCAAAAATTGAAAAGATTTCCAACTACTTTTTAAGGTAGCTTTTATCTTTACCTAATTCCACAAGGTGTTGAGTGGGGGGGAAGGAGAGGAGATCGTGCACTGGACTGATAAATATGAGTACTTTAGCTCAATTAAGAATCCTAAGTTACTGGATGAAAGTTAGATCTTTTATACCTACCAAATACCCCAGGAAGTGCATTTTAAAAGCCTTTCCTTTGCCAAACAAACACTGGCTTGGATGACTAAAAAACATCTATACTCTACCCAGATAAAAGGCATGGAAATGTACTGAGAGTAAGTAACTGACCCAATATTTCCCCTGTATTAAAATAAGACAAAACTTAAGAATTAAGGATACCAGCATGCAGGAAGAGATGCTAGCAGTGAGACTGTCTTGAACTTCCCCTTTTTAAAGATCGCTAAAACACTGCTTTGGCCCAGAAACCTATCTGACTGTGGTGCAAAACTACAATGAGAGGCCATCACTAAATTGAGATTCATGCTAATGAGATCTGCACTTTTCATGGGCAGCTGCTGTCAGAGTCCATATTCAGATAGAAGATGCTTTTATGGGAAGAATGAGGCTGATGACTTAAATAATTTTAATGGTCTTGTATCTTCTCTAAAAAAATGAGAGGGAAATGGATTTCTCCATTAATGTGAAAAACTAAATACTGGGTTAATGAAGAAAAAAAATGTGGCTTCTTTCTAACACTTCGGAGCTTGTTTTATAGTTCTTAGGTTAACCCTCTTTTTGTTGCCCTCCACTAGACTCTCTCCAATTTGTCCACATCCTTTCTGCAGTTGGGGCCCCAAAACCGAACACACTACTGTAGATGTGGCCTCACCAGTGCCAAACAGAGGAAAATAATCACTTCCCTCCATCTGCTGTCAACATTCCTACTAATGCAGCCAGTATGCTGTTAGCCTTCTTGGCAACAAGGGCACACTGCTGGCTCATATCCAGCTTCTTGTTCACTGTAACCCCCAGGTCCTTTTCTGCAGAGCTGCTACTTAGCCTGAGCCTTAGGTATATTTGTGCTACATGCACAAAGAAAAGGGGCCAAAATCAAATAGAACTTTCCTGTTCTGTTTTATTGTATATTGCTCCATTTTACCTCTTCTTTTAAATCATTTATACATAATATTCTTCCTTTAGATCATTATTCATCGTATTCTTTTAATTTTGTGTAAACTGGTAGAACACATAATTTTATTGTATGGTTTTAGTAAAAATGATGATTTATATAAATGTTATTTAATTTTACACATATATTTTTATTGTTCATTTTATTATATTGTTTTGGTGAAAGCTGTAAATAAACTAGTACTACTCCTCTTAAATGGTATTATACCGTTATTACAATGTTGTAATTTAAATCATTCCTCCATCCTTACATTTTGTCTTTGTTCAAAATTGTTATTCATAAAATGACAGCTATTTGGATAATAATACAGCTGAATATTGTTTTGGCTAGTGGGTAGATTGCATCTGTTCTTATTATAGAATTGTCTCTTTTGTTGGCAAAAAATCGAATTTACTATTTGTATACATTTCTCAGTAACAGAACCAGTATCCTATGAATGGATTGCCTCTGCAGGAGTTACTACATTATGGCTCCATGTGGTAGAGGAGACTGAAAACTGGACAAAAGCCATTATTTCTAGTGTAATCATGGTCAGGCTGGATTCTATGTGCAACGAGCATAACAATCCAATCTTAGTTATCATTGTAGCAGTTCTTCTTGGTAACAGTATATATCATTAAATAACAACATATATTTGTTTAGTCTTTGTTCATAGATATTTATTCACACAGAAGTGTAAGATCCCTTTTCCCATTTATGGGTGAAACATATATCAGGAAAGAACTTTGTTTTAATTTGGGGACTTTAATAGGCACTTCCATCCTCACAGGGAGGGTATGGTGTCTGACAAGTTCTGTTTTCTAGGATGATATAAAAATATATGTTTAACACCAGAGAATTATAGTTCCTTTGCTTGGGCAGAAACTTTCTGTTCTCTTTGAGAAGTCTTGCTCTGAGTTCTTTTGCCTGATTTTTTGCTTCACTTGACTTGATAAATGTAATGCTCTGTTTTTATGCTTACAGTTCACGCTCTTCTTAATTCTTCCTTTCAATCTGAATCATTCCCTTGGTCATATCACTTGATTGGGGACATGCTAGTCTACTTGGATTTTGCCCAAATCCTTACACTATGGAAAGTCTTCAGAATCAAAATCATGCTTAGACTCTACTTACTGTTTGTCTAATGGCTCTGTCTGGAAAGTCAATCACCAGTGAGGGTAGGTGAGAGCAATTTTCAGATTAAGTGTTCAGCTTAATCATATGTCAGGGACCACATGAGAGCACAATAGGTCTTTTGGGTTTGCCTGCCTGCTTTGTGCTTATCCTATATATCCTGTGACAAGTAATGTGTGGGCTTATATTGATCTAGTCATCCTTTCTGTAGCTGTCTTTCTTACCCCTTCATTTGGATTTCTGATTATTTTTCTGAAGTTATGTTAATGCTCTTGTCTGATATCAAGCCTTTTGTCAAATGCAGACACTGTCAGCAAAGTGAGACAGACATGAGACACCTGAACTGTAGTGTCGAGATCTGAGCATGGATCTGATTGTACCTAAAGTTCAAGGCCCATCTCTAGTCATAACAGGAGGTTTAAAAGGAACAGACATTATTTCACTTGTCCTTATGGCAAATACTGAGGCCCAGATCCTGTTCCGCCTACTAAACATCCAAGGACATAGGCTAGGTAGAGATGTTACATTTAACATGCATTAAACACTTTAAAGCCACAGCAGAACAGATGCTCATAGCCCTTAAAGTGCTTTAAAATGGCAGATCCCACTTTAAATTAACCCTTTATGGGGGGTGGTATTAGACTAAAGCGCTTTAGTTTACAGTGCTTTTTTGCATGTCTGTATGACATCCATCGTGCTTTAATATAAGTGTCATTCTGCTGCCATTCCTTGCAGCCCCCACTGGACAGCTTGCTAGCCTCAAGCAGTGTTTATCTTCTTCAGGTTAGAACTGGCCCAGCCCTGACCCCAGGCTGTCACAGGGAGTAGAAAAGGCTCTGTCTCCTTCTTGTGCAGCCAGGTGGCGGAGGTGGGGGAACAAAGTCTTTATGCCAAGCAAATCCCCTCCTTCCCCCCATCAAAACTTATGGACTCAGGTCTTGGTGGGGGACAGGCTGGGTCCGTGCAACAGAGAGGCTCCCCTGGCTCCAGTTCCTGGCATGGCAAAAAAACAGCTGTGCAGTCCCATGCTGCAGCTTCTGGCTGCCTTTGTCAAGAGGCGTTTGCTTGGTCCTTGGGCCCACACTGTTTAACGTCTTCATTAGCGACTTGGACGAGGGAGTGGAGAGTATGCTGTCCAAGTTTGCTGGTGACACTAAGATGTGGGGTGAGGTGGGTACACTTGAAAGGAGAGAGAGGCTGCAACTAGATTTAGACAGACTACAAAAGTGGGCAGATGAGAATAGGATGGGGTTCAATGTAGACAAATGCAGGGTGCTGC
>JAGPOW010000261.1:60867042-60895340 GCA_030014935.1 Caiman crocodilus | reverse complement strand
ACAGGAGGGCCACTCTCTCTCCAATCTCTCAGTCCTGATCCTCAATGGAAACTTACACAACACTTCCCAGAGATGAGCCTATGAGCTCCATGTCATCAATCTGCTGGATACTAGAGATCATGGACTAAACATAGACAGTGGATTTTTGATACATTATAATCTGCCTGGCAACTGACTTCCCAGCTCAACCCCGCCCCTGGCTTCTTTACTTTTCATTCCATCCAGGAAGAGCACACACCGACTGCTGCAGCTTCCTTAGCCTGACGAAGGGTTTTTGAACTCGAAAGCTTGCTTAATAACTATTCTCCGACCATTTGGGTTGCTCTAATAAAAGATATCAAATTCACCCAAGGAACCTTGTCTGCCTATGCCCTTTTTGGGACATTTCTCAATATTCCCTCATTTAAAATACGGGAATTAGCTGTCAAACATATAGAATCTTACAGAGTACAAAATATGAATTTTCATAGGCATTTATCCACAATGCATGGACATCTATTATGTATAGATAAATGAAGTGCATAGATTAATACATTACAAATATATTAACATTAGTAAATATGCCTAATGTGGAAGTCCTGATTCCTACCATACACAGACATGAAGGTGACCAGAGCCAGGGTGGAAGCTAGCTGCACCTCTGTCCCCTTGGCTCTTCTCTCTGGGCACATCCAGACAAGTGCTGCCCAAGCATATACTGCACCTTTTTTTTTTTTTCCATGGGTTGTTTTGACCCCATGGGTATACAGGGACCAAGAAAAATCTGCGAGGGGGAAAAAAAACATGCAGCACATGCTTGGGTAGTGAGCGCTGCTAAAAGAGGAGCTGAGTCACCAGTTTTGCATGGCAAAATCACTGTGGCTGCAGTCCGCAAGACCCCAGGCAAGGCTGTTGTGGCCAGCACAGTGCTGGTCCCAGCCTCCCCTACCACCCAGGGTAACTTACTGCATACCAAAGCACACATGGCACGGGTGTTCCCTGGGAATAAGTCCCCGGAGAACCAAATGTCCACACATGTCTGGATGCACTCCCTGAGTCCACTACTTCAGATACTAGGCTTCAGGTCTTCAGCTTTTTTAGAGTAAAATCCCCTGATTATCCCCCTCTTAGGTTAAGTCCTGTTTGATAGCACCCTGTGAATCCATTAGAATAAATGGACATGCAGCGCATGCAGTTCTTCCCTTCGGAAATCTGTGACCAGTAGTGAATGCCAAACAGGCTTTTAAATATGATTTTTAATCTTACCAATAGGAATAAAGAATATTGTAAGAGAAACAATATGCAGTCTCCATGTGTATTTATCTAATGTCAGGTTTATTATCCCCCAGAAGGCTTTAGAAGATCTAACATCTTCAGGCACTGGTTATCTGTCTTTGTGACTGTCATTTCTGTGATCAGCAAGCTGAGAACTTCCTCCACTGTCTGCAGAGTGCCTCTTTTTAACTGTTTGTAATCCTTTACTCTCTTAGCTCCTACCACTAGCAGAAGGCCTCTTATAGCTGGAACCTAGAAGTAGCATCTTCCCAGCTCAATAGCTCAGGGCTGGTCTCTTAATGAATGTCAGCGTGCCTACTAGGGGCTTGGACTGATATTCAGTTTCTCCTGGGAGAGCCCCTGCTACCTCTGGAGAAATCACAACTGTATAGGACTTCATAATTTTTCTCCCAGAGTAAAAGTGGCTGCTGGGAGAAAAATAAGCTGGGAATAACCTGAGTGAAGTGGCTTCCTGGAGAAAATCTCTCAGGAAACAGAAGTTCTGTACAGGCAGTAGATTGATTTTTTGCTTGCTTCCTAGCAGACCTATTAAAGTAGGCCAACATATATATGTTATAAACATGCCAATAACCCATTGCAGTTATGTAGTAACTATCCCAATAATCAGGTCTCATGCAGTTATTAGATTGGCAAGTATGGTACATTTCCATTTCATGCAAGAAAGTGACTGCATGACTCAGAACCCCTCTGAATAATATTTTTTTTTATGCGCCACCAATCTTCCTTATAGGAGGTATTGGTCAAAAGCAGGAAGGACTAAAGCAATTGAAATTGCAGTAATGCAGATTCCAATTGTTATGGCTAACAAGCTAATTCTTATCTTCAGCTCAGAGCCCAAGAAAAGACGCTTATGGAAATTTGAAGTAAATAAAGATTCAAGGGAACAATGAGTAATTAATATTCAAAATATGAGTAGCATGAAGACCATCATTGCTAATGCAAGACACTGTGAGAGCTAGTGATGAAAGTCTCTTATTCACAAAGCCACTTTCTAAATGTGGTCTGCCTACTGCTTCAAAATCATTCTATTCAGTAGTAATGCAGAGAGACAAAGAGTGAATGGTCAAATGGAGATGAACTGGGATCAGAACCCATGGTCTTAGGAAGTAATGGAGTGGAAAACTGAGGTTAGACTGCAAATTGTGGACTTTGGCTGGCAGCTGATGCTTGTCCTCCAGGGTAGTCTTACATTTAAAGCAGGCTTCATTAGTGCTAAAATGCATCATTTGTATCTAATAGGGAATAATGATTCCTTGAAATTAGATACTAGGGAATAGGGAGGCCTTTTGTTCATGCCAACATTGTTGAATCAGAACTACAAATGTAATTGAGTATAGGAAATTACAAGGAACTTTTTGTTCTATTTTGGTTTTTTTCCCCTGGTATTTTATATATTATTTGTCGATAAATGGCTTGAATGTTCACACTACCTATATGGCAGGGGGCGAGGAAGCCTGTGCTACCCACATGGTGGTAATGGGGAAGAGATTTTGTGCTGTCCACATCGCAGGAGGGAGGACGGACCTATGCAGCATGCAAGGTGAGGGCCCCAGCTGCTCAGGAGTTGGACAGCTGTCTGTTAGAGCATTGCTTCTCCAGTGCTGGCTGAGTGACAAGGCAAAATGCAACATATGAAGTTACTAACATTACTTCTTTAAGATCTATAATTTCCTGGAAGTATTGTTACCCATGAACTGTTCAAACTCGGTCTGTTAAGTCTAACAAGACTACAGCCTCAAGTGGTATTATTTACAGGCTGACAAAAAATAAATACAGGGATAGCTGGTGTGAATTTTAAAGTCAGGAAATCAACAATTTTAAATTGGTGAGCCTTTCACTCTTTGGATTCATCAAGGTGTGGTGTTATACTGATGCATGAAAGCTGGGATGTAATCAGTCAATAAGCTTTTGAACAACAGCATACTTTTATAAAAGAACAGCAATTTTCATTGCATTCCCTACCAGAAGATTGAATGTTTTGTGAGCATTTGTTTGACACTTTTAGCATGAAAGAATCATAACTGTGATTCTTCTCATGAAAAATCACAGGCACACCCTTGGACTATTTTAACAAATATTTGACTTTTATTAATTGAAGAAATAAGAAGTAGGCTGTAGCCTAAGTACTTTACAAAACAGCAGCTTTCTGAGTAGGTCCTAATATATATCCTCTGGAAACTTCACTGGAACTTCCAACTTGTGCACAGGTAGAAACAATCTTTGAATTGTCTCTATTTCTGTAAACAATAACGAAGCCGCCAGTTGATGTTTTTAAGGTTGGCATATCTGACTCATTATACAGTTTAGATATTTCTGATAAGTGAAGTCCTATAAATTAGACACACTGGTCACTATAAATGATATTTTTAGGTTTTCTTTTATTGCTTGGTAATTTAAAATGTATCAGCTCATACACATGCACCACTGCCATTTTGTAATGAAGTGTATCAGAGATCAAACTAATGCATGAAATGATTTTGTTTGCATATACAAAAAATGCAGATGCTAGATTTTGATGGTGATGTATGTGCCACCTCCTTTCTGTGTACCATTAGCATAATTAACATATGCCATTATCTTTATCAGTTGCATTACCAAATGAAACATCTAGTACATTGAATGGGACTTCTAAAGCACTTGCTTGAAGTTAAGCATGTTATTCAGTAAGTGCTTTGTAGATAGTATTATGGCAAACTCAAAATTTTTGCATCTCAAAAAAATTATGGAAAAACTTGCACAAAAATTTGGGAAAAATATCTCATTTGTTATTTAGCTCTAGCTGAGATTACTCATGTGCATAAAGTTAAGCATATGTTTGTTTTTTTCCTTTATTTTTACTCAAGTGCTACATATAAGCTTATTGGCTCACTTTGGAAATATCAAACAGTTGTCTTTGTAATATTAAAGTTATCTTGAACACCGGAATCTGATTTGCAGTAATATTTACCTTCATAGGTGACAAGATGATCCTTATTGATATGTTGTTTTCTGTGTGCCACACATAAAAAGAGACAGCAGCAATTAGAAAAAAACCCAAACATGTTTATACAATTGCATTCACTTTTGTTGAAGGGGCTGATCCATAGTCCCATGTCCCACATAAGTCCTACTTAAGCCTCAAGAAAAGCAAAAGAGAAATAACTAATAAGGTTCCTGTATCCAAATAGCTGAGGGAAGACTTTTAGATAGTTTAGCAGCATAAAAGGCAATGGTTTCAGTAAGATGTGACATCCAGTTATGTGCAAGACCTGTACACCACATAAGGCCCACTTAAGCTCTTAAAGCTAATGCCTGAAGGCTTAAAAATAAGATCATCAATGTGCTTTCCTCCCTGTCTGATAAACGATTTATGGTGAAGTGACTATCTGCCTACTTCTGTAGTTCCAGGGATATTAATTATTCTTACACCTCTCTGCATTACAATCTGCAGCAGAAGTGAAGTGAAGTGAAAGTCCAAAAAAAATTGTTAGCAATTTTCTGTTTTCATTCTTTTGTAGATCCAAATATTTTTGCGCCTAGATAACATATTTTTATTTGAATGTTGATTACATGAACATAAAACCATAAAAAGTAACATAAAAGCAGCTTTCAAATCACATTTTTAACTAGTAAAGTATTACTCTAAAAAAGAAAAGACAGATATAATAAACTACATAAACATGTACTAGTAAAACCAAATATATAACAGTTGCCATTTGGAAGACAGTAATTTGCCTACATTTCCCACAGAGTGATATTTGAGTGTCATAATTTTTCATTGTAATTAGAATAGGTGGTGTCAGTGGTGACTGTACCAAATCTAACTTGTTAATGTTGTCAGCTACCTTTTAACAGGCATTTATTCATATGTAAGAATACTATTTATTCTTCTTTTCTGAGCTATGGACTAATCAAATGCAAACATTTAAATAGGGACTACCAGTAGCATAAAAAACGAAATACCAAAAGAATGTGAAAGAAGACTGAAATCCATATGAAAACCTACTGCTACAAGCAACCTATTTCTGCAATCTTGATATCAAAACATTTCCCCCTTATCACTTGATATTCAGTCCACAGGTTTAGTATGCAAACACCTTAGTAAAGAGCTACCAAATGTAATGAAAATAAGCCAGTCTGTAGAGATCTTGACAAATTATACTTTCCCATACTTGTCAGTTGCTAAAAGCACTTGACACTACTGTGTGTTCTCTGGGATTGTTGAAATGAGCAAAACACTGTTGCTGTTCTTTTTGTTTCTTTTATTTATAATTATATTTTACTGAATGGTATTGTGTTTCAAGATTTATTTCTGTTTAGTAGGAAACAACTCTAGACCAATGTCAGAGAATATTTAAAAACAGAAGACCAATATATTACCAAATCTAATTAATGACCTGGCAACTACCAGTATGTAGCATACTTAATAGCAGAAAGAGACTAGGGACTTCTGTTAATGTAGACTTAAATTCCACAGAAAGCTAAACTTATGGAATAGATTTGTGAAATAAAGTTCTGTATGTGAACCTGTAAATATAACAGCCTACTTTACAACCACAGATAGGCATGTGTATATCTATATACAAGTGTACACATGAAAATGACATACATCTATATAGATAGCAGAGTTTGCCCACTGAAGGGCATTAACAAAGTTAATCTAAATTTGATTTAAAACTGGTTTAATGATATAGTTTTAACCCCTTCTATGGACACTCCATTCAGAATTAAAATGGCTTGAATTGATTTGGGAGAGTCCTTTTATTCTGAATAAGATCATTAACTCACAGATTTAATATAGTTTAAGAAATCCTATTTAAAACGCCACTTTTATTTAATTCATTTCAGGACATAGCCCAGTGTGTCCACTCCTAGCCAAGCCCATAGAACATATGGAAAATATTTGCCTTTTCCTACCTTACTAGCCATGAAGGTAAAAATAGGAGAGGCAGGCACGGTCAGAGGAGCCGTGAGAGAACCTGCAGCTGCCTGGCTGTGCCTGCCTCTCCCCAGCTGATCTGAATCACCAAATCTCTGTGAATCAGCACCGAATCTTCTGAAGCCAATTCACCTGAATTGATTTGGGACAGTGATCTGAATCTCTGAATTGAATTACTGTCCTCCAAATTGGCCCAATCAAATACTTCCCTATTTGCACAAGGCCTAAAAGCTATTTCCTCTAAAGAAACTGAATCAAGTACCTTCTATAGAGGTTCATTTAGATCTCCTTCTTTAGGAGCTGGGCTGGATACAAGTGACTGTCACCTCTGCCTACTAGAAAAATAAACATATGCTGGAGTCACTTACTAAGAACATAATAATAGAAATGTAATTTTGCACTGTTCATTCTTTGGGGTGGAGACACTTATTTATTCTTTGTAAAACACCTAGTCTAAGGAACACCCAACATAGGGGAGTCTTCTGTGCACACCTGCTGTATAAATAACAAATGTCAATGCATCTCTCTTTCCTTGTTTATGGTTTGGTTTCATATAAAAAATGTTCAGTTATCTTCAATTTTCTTGTTAAATAGGGAACATTTCCCCTTTTCACCTTAAATGATGCAGTGACAGAGGAGCTCATCCCCTTTCTCTCTCTGTCTCCTAGGAAACTGATCTTATGACCTTTAACATCTCAATGCATCGTTCTTGGTGGCGAGAGCATGGGCCTGGCTGCATACGGAGGGTGGTTCGTCCCTCAGCCCCTGGAATCCTAGATGATTACTCCTATGTCTCTGTGACAGGCTGCATAATTGACTTCCAGTACCTAGAGGTCATTCACAGTGCCATCCAAATATTACTGTCCGTAAGTTTCCATTTTGTGTTATGCTTGGGTCGCCTCACTCCAAATCATCTTTATTATACAGCTCAAATGTTTCTATATCCTCACTGGTGTTTTAAGTAGCTGTTTAATAACAACACAAGTTTGGAATTGCATATTCAAGTATAAAATTTGTCATTTGAAACTTCAACAGCTCTTTTTGAAGGGCATAAAAGCAAGTACTAGGCCTACTTTATGGGTATACTCCTTTACATGGCAGCATTCTACTTATGATTCTTATTACTCATTTATTAGAATATGTCTAGAAAGAGAACACAAAAGGAGAGTACAGTCCAGATTAATCTATCTAAGGCTTCCATCAAACATTCAAAGTAATTACATCACAGCACTCACCTAGCTATATACATAAATGTTTTACATATATGATAAATCACTTCCTAAAGGTATGAACAGAAAACCTGGAAAAGATCAGAACAGAAAACCTGGAAAAGATCAGATTTAGAGTACTATTTAATACATTTTATGAGGGTGTGTATACTCTTTTTGGGACTTGTGGTGCCCAGACATTTTATGGTAGTATGCCACTTGCTAGAATTACCATTTAATTACCATACCAGGCTGAGACTGCACACCATTTTCTACAGTAATAATAACAATAAGAACAACAATAATGTGCTATCATAGGATAGCACATTTTTATTATTTATTAGGTACAACTGGCTATTCTGCTAATGGACTTTAAGCATTTGCATTAGTAATGCAAAGGGGGAGAAAAAATTTAATTTTTCTAAAATAGATTTAGTCTATATAGTTGAAAATTATTTGCAAACTGTAATTACTGCAGTTTTGTACAGGATTTTGAGGTACCTTTTTCTATCCTACAGAATCTTAAGAGAATGGGAACAGGTTATAGCTATTGAGCAAAAAAGAGAAATAAGCTTTATAGAAAAGTAGGATGGAAATCCCAGATAGGTTCCCTGCATTGCTAACCAGCTTCCCCAAGAGGCTGACTGCCCTCTGCTCTCACCGGTTTTAAATGAAAGTTGTGTGCAGTGAACATCTTCCTGCAACACCAGGCCCTTGGTGATTCATTGCACAGGTCCAAAGCTCATCAAAGTCAGTGGAAAGGAGTGTAAAGTAAGTCCTGGTTGGGGGAGGGATGGGCAGGATGAGGGAAGGTTTGCTGGTGGAGGCGAGGGGGCAAAAAGGAGCTCCTGGTCTGGTGGGAGGGGATAGCTCCCCAAACCCCATCCCCCAGGTCTCAGCACCCTCCCACAGACCCCAGCTACCACCCCAACCCCCCTAATTGCTCCTGTGGACCCCATTTACCACCCCAACCTTCCCACTGACTCCACTTTGTAGATTTGTACAGATCTTGAGACTTTCTACACACCAGAACTGGCACCAGGACACCCGATACAAATTTTTCCTACATCTCCCAATGTTCAGTGTTTGAGAGAGAAAGGAAAAAAACCCCAAAACCAATGATGCCTTCACAGGAAAAAAGTCTTGGTTCTTACACGTTGCTTCCAGAAGCCGTAAGCACAGGATGCTTCCCATGTAGAAACTGGTTTTCCTTTCAGCCCCATCATTATGAAAGCAACCACTGGAATCCATTCATATTGTAACAGTGGTATGAGAAACACCTTGGCACATCATAATATACCTTCCATAAACGTGTTGCTGTTTTTCTTGAAGCAATTCAAATTCCTAGCCTCCACTATTTGTTTGAGGAGACTATTCTAAAACTGCACTTTTCTAACAAAAGAGATTTAGACATTTTTTTCTCATTTCTAGTCTAGCTTTCTTCAGTTTGTATTAATTTGATCTCATGCTAATTCTTTAGTTATTCTGTAATATAAATAGCTCCCCCATTCCTTATTTTTCAACCCACAAGTGTAAACAGTAATCATACAACCCCCTCTCAAATTTCATTTTGCTAAACTAAATAAGTCAAACTCTTTTAATCTCTCACAGGATAGGTTTTTTGTTTTCCTAACCATCCTAGTGGCCCTTTTCTACTGTAAATTAATCTTTTTTCACATAAGCAACTAAAATGGTACATAGTATTTCAAATGGGATCTTACCAATGCCTGGTAAGTTGTGTTAATATCTTCCTACCCTTACTAAAAATTCCCTACCTAGTACATCCTAGGATTGCATTAGTCTTTTTCACACTCACGTCACATCTGCAACTCATGGTTGCCTTACAATTGACCAATATACCTAGGTCCTTCTCTTCCACCATTGCCTCCAGTCGATTAGTCCCCATCTAATAACATGTTCTTCATATTAATCCCCAAATGTATGTCTTAGAACTATGTTCTTCTAAATTTCATACTATTTTTATCATTGCTGTTTACAGGGTTGTGTGTATTGCAATCCAATCCTCTTCCATATTGGTAATACCTCACAGTTTTGTGTGGTCTACATATATCATAAGCATACATCTAGTTATTTCACCAACATTGTTAATGAAAATGTTAAACAAGGTTAGCCTCAAGGCTTGCCCCCAATGAACATCACTTGGAAGCTTTATCAAATTCCCTTTCAATGTTGTCCATTGAGTCTCTCTTTTAGCCAACTACTTGTCTACTTCACAATCATGATTGTATGTCATCTTCTCCAATTTAGCTAATAATTTCTTTTGAGGCATAGAATCAAAGGCTTTGCTTAAATCTAGATAGTTTAAGTCCATTGCATTACCTTTTCCTAAAAAGTTAGTTATTGTGCTGTGGAAGATTATTTATTTGGTCTGATATGGTCTTCCTTGGATAACACCAAGTAGTATTTTATTTTCTGTCTGCCTCCATATCTTCGATAATTTTTTTCTTCAACCTCTGTTCTATTTGCACTTGCACCACAATGCTGTCTCTGCGCTTCCTTTTTAAGCATATGCTGAGCACATTAGCTCCAAGAAGGAGTCAAATCAGGCAGGCATATGCATAACAAGGGGTAACTCCCAAAACTTAGGCACAGAAAAAATTTCTAGAATATGACTAGACCCAAGGACCCTCCTACTTTTTAGTGCAATAACCCAGGGGTTGGGGCACTTGCCCATCGGGTGGGAAACCCTGTTTCTAGGCTTCCCTCTGCCACAGCCAAGTTTGAACGTGCATCTCCAACTTCGTAAGAGGTGTTCTCACCACAAGTCCATGGATGAGGCATTGCCCAAACTACTGTCCAGCTCTCTTCTTCAAGCTTGGATGCTGCCGTTGAGGGAAGACGACCCTGCTCTGGTCCCTGCCCCAGTGGATTTTCTTCACCTTACATTTACTATTCATTGATTACAATGCACATTCAGCAGTGGCTAAAACTCAACGGTCCCTTCCTTCCAAAACATCATCCACATCACTCAGCTACATGTCTCTAGCTTGTTTTCCTTCTCCAGACCTCACATAGTTTCCCATCCTGGCTGCTTAGTGGACAAGCTCTAAGAGGTGGGCTATCTTATCTTCCAACTTCTCTCAGCAGTTGGAGATAAAGGTTCAAACCCCTATAAATGAGGAGAGGCCCAGGAAGTGAAATAGTCTTAGGCCCATTCCCTGGACAAGTGCACTATTCATTAAGCTGTTAGACTAAAAGGTAGGAGGGTCTTCTTTAATTTTGGCAGGTACACATGTACCTGGGTGAGGTGCATCATTCCAGCAGAGGTGAAAATAAGATCCAAACTGTCTCTCTAAAAATTGGACTTTCATGGCTACTGCATTTTCATGGCTATGTAAGTTCCACTTACATGTGTAAAGGGCAAAAAGGATTCAGTCTTGTGTTTGCTATGCTCCAGTCACATGGTTCTGCTCTGAATTTACAGATCCTTTGCAGACCCATGCTACAGGTGTTGCTTTTTGGTGTTCAAGTTCTTTCAATATTCTGGGATGATGATTCTCTGCTCCCCCCCTATTTTCAATAAACCTGTATCAAAAAGATTATACCTATCTTAATTCTAATTCTTATTCTAAAAAGCACTTACACATATGCTTAACTTTAAGTAACGTAAGTATGTGATTTTAATTTAGCATGTGCTTAATTATTTCCTAAACCAGTAATCATCCCTGGATATTTAGTTAAAAAGGTCTTTTGTATCTCATTACAGACTCTTTTTTTGCCATGCTGAAAAATGCCATGAGAAGGAAAGATTTTTTTTTAAGCAGCTAGTTGTGGAAGTGGACTGTGGCTTTTTGGAGTACAACCTAGTTAATTTTCATAACACTTTATGTAGCAATAGTAGAGTAACAAACCATTTTACAATGTAACAAAAACTTTATTGCCATAACAAATCATATCATCATGCTAACTGCAATCTAAATGAATGGGAAGGTGTGCTTTTATTTGATAGGAAGCTAAAGCATCTAAAACAAGAAATTCTTTGTAAGTTAAATATTGTATACCTGTCTGGATTATTTACTAGCATGGGATCTCAGCTTTCCAAGGGTGCCTTTTTATTTTTTTAAGGAAAGAAAAAAAAATTATGCATAAGATGCTGCAGCCAGACCTACATTGGATCTTGCTTCAGAGAATTGTCATTTCTTTCATTCCAGCACAGCAAGATGCTTGCTGTATTTGTGTTGCAGTGCTCATCATTAACCGTCAGCCTCTACCAGCAGTTACCATGCTAGATCTCTAAGAACCAGGTTTCAATACTGAGGACCCATGGGAACCTCTGGGTCCTTGGCATCATGTGTGTTTTCTTATTCACAGAAATACATTTTTATCTAGGAGTACTATTCTGAATATTAGTCAAGAAGGTCTATAAAGGTAACCATCATAGAATTGCAAAAGAACGAATTATTCTGTGTAAAATGCCTGGCACATATCCTCTCAAAACAAACATCTGTTTGTGCAGTGCCTTTATATTTAAAAAGGCACTATTTCCTGTGCTGCAGGTTCTAAATGAAGTTGCATTTGAAAGGTTAAGAGTGATGGCAGCTTTAATCAATCCTATTGCTTACTAATTTGATTGTTGTGGTTTTTTCAGTATAAATAATATTCTTTTTACAAAACTGGAAATATTAATTGAGAGGTGGAAACTAGGTTTACCAGAACTACTGAGACTCTTCCAGTGACTTGAATTAGGCTCTCTGGATTACTTCCAGAATCTGATATATCATGCCTCTGATTACTAAGCAGCTGTACATGTTACAAGTATGCTATTCTTAATCAAGAGCAGTATGGCATAAGATTAGAGTACTTACGTGCTTTCTTTTCATAGTTCCTTTTCAGAGTCTTCTATTGAAACAACAGCGTAGCTCCTACCATTTAGGAAATTAGTACCGATTATAGATAGTTTAATTACATGGGCCATCACATACAATTGGTACATGGTAAAATCACACGCTGGTCATTACCAAAAAGAGTAATGTTAGCCTGGCTACAATCAGATAGAGGTGCAGAAAGGAAAATGGTGAATAGTTAATATTATAAGCAGTGTAGTATAGTGAACAAGTATAGTGAATGAACCTGCCTAGAGTAAAGCAAAAAAGAGCAGTCAACCTGTCAGTAGCCGTAGAACTTTAGACTTGGACAACAAGAGGCAGACCAGAAATATAGAATATTAAAATGAATAAAAATTAGAGGTTTTAAGCTTTATTCAACAGAAGATAAAATACTCACATAAAGGATCATGCCTCTGATCCAAAGATTCAGTGGGCTTTGATTCAGGCCCTGTGTCTGCTCTGGGACTGGAAATGGCTTTGGTGGATAAAACTGAGACAATTAAAATAAGGGGAGGAAAATACTACGATCTACCATGTTATTGTATATTCCAATGTAATATTTTTAAAAGTTTCCGTGAGTTTCTAACTTAATGTATTCTTTACAAGGCAGAAAGGGGGTATATTTTCATGTGAAATCCAGTGGTACCAGGGACATTTTCTGACACTACACAGCAGTAATGAACAGATCTCATTCTGGTTCTTGTTAACACCATTTGCCATAGAGATACTTCTGCAAATGATGAAACTAGAGATGACGGTGAATATTAATTCAAAGTTATTCTGTTCCAAGTAAGTTCTTCTACCACAATCATTACTGCAATGTCTGACTACCTTCCAGCTGTGTTTTAGTTAACATGGCTAACCTCTGTCAAATGCTTTTTCTGTTATCCTCCAGAGGAGGAAATGTGTGCCCAGTGAAGTGGTTTGTTTTGGTAGGGTGTTTGTTCTCATTTTTGACCATGTCCTTTCCTTCTTTTCTTTTTCTTATGCACATAGAATCACATGGTTGGAAGAGATCTCAAGGGTCACCTAGTCCAATCACCTGCACAAATGAATGATGCACTATTTCTAAACCACCCCAGAAAAATACTTATCCTTCCTCTACTTAAAACCCTCCATTGAAAGAGATTCTATAATTTCCCTGGGTGGTTTTTTTCCCATTCTACTATGGTTCTGACACTAAGAAATTTTTTTCTGAGATTTAGCCCAAATCTGATTTGCTGTGGTAGAAACACTTGCCACTATGTGCTATTAAAGCAGGAAGGTCAAGGTTTTGAGGGTTATGAAGGTTCTTAATGTCTGTGTGCTTTTTTTCTGCAGTTGAGCTTGACCACTGTGGCAAATTTTCATTGTGACAGATAAAGCAAGCCATAATCAAGTTCATCCTGGAACTTTAGAAGGTTTTATAAGCCATGTTCATACTACCTCTGAGAGCAAACTATGGATGTTCTCTGAACCCTGTTAACCTATTTACACTGCCTGTTTGCCCTGCTTAGATATGTACAGAATAGGATCAAGTAGGCAGGGCTTGTTTCTAGGCCCTCAGCTTTGCAGGGAAGCTGTATGGTTTTTCATAGATTTCATAGACACTAGGAGCTGAAAGGGACCTTGAAAGATCGTCAGGTCCAGCCCCCACCACCATAGTCAGCTGGGATCAAGTGGCCTCAGCAAGAAATATATCCACCTGTTTTTTGAAGGAATCCAGAGCATGTGCTTGCACCACATCTGTGGGGGAGTTTGTTCCAGACCCTGGACACATGTGCTCTCAAGAACTTTTTGCTTATATCCAATCTAAATCAGCCTTCCTGGAGTTTACAGCCATTAGACCTTGTTATTCCTTGCGGAGCTCTGGTGAACAGCTGTCCTCCTAGGTCCTGGCGTACCCCTCTTATGTATTTGTAGGCTGCCACCAAGTCTCTTCTCCACACTGAAGAGTCCCAAGTCCCTCAACTTCTTCTTGTACGGCCTTCCCTCCAGGCTTTGGATCATATGAGTGGCTCTCCTTTGGACTCTCAAGCTTCTCTACATCCTTCCTGAAATGGGGGGCCAAATACTGGATGCAGTACTCCAGCTGCGGTATCACCAGGCCCAAGTAAAGCTGGAGAATGACCTCCCTAGTTTTGCTTGAGGTACATTAGTGGATGCACACCAGAATTTGGTTCACTTTGCCAGCCACAGCATCCCATTGGTGGTTCATATTTACGTTGTAGTCATTCAAGACTCCCAAATCCCTTTTGGTCGTGATGCTAGTGAGCGTAGCACTGACGAGTCTGTAAGTGTGCTGGGGGGTTCTTCCTTCCGAGGTGCAGCACCTTACACTTCTCTGCATTGAAGGTCATCAGATTTTGATCAGCCCACCTTGAGAGTGTGTCCAAGCCAACCAGTATCCTTAGCTTGTCCTGCGGTGTGACCGCCCTCCCCCATAATTTGGTATCATCTGCAAACTTGGTGAATTCACATGTGACTCCAGATCATTAATGAAGATGTTGAAGAGTACTGGCCCAAGTACTGAGCCCTGAGAGACTCCAGTGGTCACCCTGCACCATGTTGATTTGCTTCCTTCAACTAGTACTCTTTAGGTCCGACCCCATAGCCAGTTGCCTAGCCATCAGACTGTATGATGATCAAGGCCACAGTTCCCTAGCTTAACCATGAGGACATCATGAAGAACCAGGTCAAAAGCCTTCTTGAAGACCAGGTATATGACATCCAACAGAGCCTGCCTGAATGACCTGCCACTGGGCCACATGGCCCCCTGAGCTGCAAGGGAGGCCCAGTCCTTCCCTCCACATTGGCAGTGCACCCTGGGGCTGCCTGGGCAGGGTGCTGCCTGTGTGGGTGCTGCCCTAGCTTGCAGGGAGCACCTGTTAGGTGCAGCTCTTCCCTGAGCCTGTGCACTGGAAGCTGTCTGGGTGCTGCTCCTTGGGCAGGCTCAGGGAAAAGTTGGATCTGGCAGGTGCTACATGCAAGCTGGGGCACACTCGCGCAGCCTAGCATCCCACCGAGGTGGCTCTAAGAGATGCCACCACCATGGAGGGAAGGACTGGGGTCCCCTGCAGCTCGGGCTGAACAGCCTGGCAGCAGCTCACACAAACAGACTACACTGGGGGGGAAAAAAAGCAGTGTGAGGCCCAATTCTTCCCCCCATGGAGCCTGCCCATCTCTCCCACAAACAGGGCATGAGCTGCTGGTGGGCCCCAGTCCTTCCCTCCACAGTGGCAGCACCCCCTGTGGCCACCCAGGAAGGTTGCTAGGAGGTGGGTGCTTCTCCAGCTTGGAGGCAGCACACTGTCTGATCCAACTTTTCCCTGAGACTGAACTGGGGCAGCATTCAGCTGCTAGCAACCCACCTAGGTGGCCCTGGAGGCACTGGCACTGCAGAGGACAGGACCAGAGGCTCCCACCCCCCAGCTCAGGGGCCACTTAGCCTGCCACAAGCTCACTCTCCTAATGCGGGAGTCATGGGCAGACTCCATGAAAAAGGGAAAAAAAATGGATTGGGCCCCTCACCATAACAGTGATGGAAGCCTTTAAATTGAAATAGTGGTTTTTTAAATGTCACAATTAAAAACCCACTGTTTCAATTTAGGAAACTAAACCCCATCATGTCTACAAGTACCCATTTAGTTTGGAGATGATAAGACTGAGTGGGGATTTAACAGCAACCTTCAAGTACCTGAAGGGGTGTTCCAAAGAGGATGGAGCTAGACTGTTCCCAGTGGTGGCAGAGGACAGAACAAGGAGCAATGGTCTCAAGATGCAGCAAGGGAAGTCTTAGTTAAATGTCGGGGAAAAGTTTCTCACTAGAAGGTTAGTAAAGCACTGAAACAGGTTACTGAGAAAGATTGTGAAAGTTCCATCCTTGGAGATTATTAAGACCTGGCTAGTCAAAGCGTTGGCTGGAATGATATAGTTTGTCCTGCTTTGAGCAGGGAGTTGGACTAAATGACCACCTGAGGTCCCTTTCAACCCTATTTTTCTGTGATTCTATGATTCCTGATGATTTTTTTATGAAAATCCATTGAAATTAATTTTTTTGCTGCTTTCCTGATAATCACTGGTATTTATTTTTTTAGCTGGACTTGCATGTAATCAGACACATAGGAACTAGGATTAAATCCAAGGTATTCTGGTATTCTTAGAACTCTGTGATGAAAATCTCAGAAGTCCTTTGAGTTGACCCAATTTAGCTGACATTAAAGAAAACGGTAGTTCTACCACTGACTTCAGTAGGAACAGTTAAGCCAAGGCAGAATATTGTTGAAAATGTAACCGTTTGTGTTCTCAGATAAATATAAATGATTCCATATTTTGTCATTTGATTTATGAAAACTGAATGATGATAATAGTTTTCTCTTAGTTTCTCATATACCATTGTCTACTATCCTGGCTAATTGTTTTTTTGGAATGAATAATGTCAGTGCCATCAGAAAATGATAAATATCATGATTTGATTATATTTGTTCTAGAAATGTTGCTAGCTTCCCTCAGCAGTGCATCAGGCTAACCCCATGCAGTTGCCTCACTTTATGAATTATTTCTGCTCTGCTCCTTTCAAAGCATGTTTCAAATGTTGATTATCTAATACTAAAATGAATTATGACATTTTGTGGACTTAAATACTATTTCATCAAAGAAAAATGGAATTTAATTAGCAACCATATTCAGCACAACAGTCACTAAAGTGGGTGGTAAGAGACAAGTGTTAATAATTAATCAAGACAAACATTTTGACTGTTGAACTTCAAAGAGATTTAAAGTAAAAAAAGTAAATGTTATTAGGGCAGGGTTGTGGTAACTGAATGAAGTTCAGGTTGTTGACAAGCTTCTATTCCTGATTCATAAATTCAGTCATTTTAAGCAGGTTTGGGTGGCTTTTCATGAATGTCTTGTATTCCCTTTAATGGTCCAAGCTAAAAAGCTCCAGGATTTTTTTATGAACTATAGTGTAAAGAGGCTATTGCCCCATCCCTTAGGAAAGCTAGAACTGCATTGCTATAGCACAGTGCTTATCATTTCTATAGAACAAAAAGGCTAATGATACCAGTATATAATGTGATTCCTTTAGGGAATTGTAGCAACCCCTCTTTTTCCCTTTAGTTATGGACCTGTTATTTTTATAATTGAACAGGAAAGGATGCTTGGAAGCATGTCATCTATACTGTTCTCAAAAGAAAACCCCCTTTGGGACCAACACCAGTGGTGAGCCTGGTCCCATGGTTTGTTTCCATTTTCCAAAATGACTCATGACAGATTATAAAATCCAATCAACATCAATATGTGATAGCAAAACATGAAGTAATTGGGTTTGAGGGGTATGGGAATTGTATATGAATGAAATATACTTTCCCTTAAGATACTACATCACTTCTTGAATTTCACCTTGCTCCTTTTGTCACCTTTATTGGCCAGAAAATAGTTGCAGTGTCATTTTCCCCATAATGAACAATTGTAAAAGGGGCATAGAGAAAGTGAGTTAACAGGAGTGTAGAGCCAACCATCAGCATTATACCAAAAGAAAGCACAAAAGAAATGCCAATTTGTAATAATAATAGTGAGAAAGACTTGACTAATAGCAATGTGAATAGCAGTTTCAGTTGGCATATGGGCTTCTCAAAGATTCATTAGCAGCTCTAGAGTGCTCAGCAGCTGATAAGAAAACTTTTTTTTTCAGCTTGAACAATTTTCCGGTAGAGCTGTAATTCTCCACTAAGGCCTGCAAGCAGAAGACGTTGTGAAAGCCCATGGCTTTTGAAGTTAGGTGCATTCCTTTTGTTTCAATACACTTTAAACAAAATCCATGCCTTGTGTAATTCCTCTGAGTTCAGTGGAATTAAACTGTTCTATTTCATATGTAGGGCTCAGATATAACAAGATCCATGTGCTAGTTTTTCATTCAGGAATGGAAAAATCAGTGTCAGGAAGGTTATTTGTGAATTCCTGCTCAGATTGGCTGTCTTTCATGCTATAGCTGATTGAAACCATTTATGTTGTTATGCATAACTAAGGCAACATATTAATAATAAGTGGACTTGCTCATTTCTAATTGGTAGCAATGCAGTTTTCTCAAAAACAACTACATCAAAATAAAATGAAGGAAATTTCTAATACTTTATTTCCCAAATGTTCTTCCTTCCTTGTCTAACTATATCATTTGCCATGCTTCTACTGAAGCTTTAAATGAAAATAGTTGTTTTATTTGTATTCTCATTTACAAACTCACCTTATCCATCGTGTCACTTTTTCATGACAAAACAAAAGACTTTGTTAGGTAATTCATATCACAACTCCAAATGAGTTGTTTTGTTTGAATGCTTACATTTAGGTTTTAGACAAATAGAAACTTTTTTGTTTTAATAATTACTCAAAACTAAAGTCAGGCATAAAGCATTGTAAAATAGTTTTCATTTCACAGGATTTGCAATTGACTCATTTTCCATTTTAGAGGAAAGTTTCTGAGACTTTTATCATTTTTTCATAGACATTGATTACGAAAAGGTGTTAAGAATTGTTATAAAATATTTTTATTTACCTGAGGCGTATTTTTTAGTAAGTAAAAAGGTTCAGTAACAGTTTTGATTTAGAAAAAGTATTAATGAGAATGTCACAGAAACATTTGCAGAAAATAGAAGATTTGGAAATGATGCCTTTTTCTCAAAAACAATCCCTTTCTAAACAGGATATTTTTCATCAGAACATTTTTGGGTAAAATGTTTTAATAACTGTATTCAAAATATTGGATAATTTAAATAAAATGTTTAAATTTCAGAGCACACTTAATTTCTAAAATACCTTGAACATACTATTCCCCTCAACTAGTTAAATTTGAAATTTCCTAACTGTGATGAATCTCTGGTATGGATAATTGAATATTTAAACAGTTCCTCTAAAATTATGAGCTATGGGGAGGAGACAGAAAGAGAGTGTCAGTGAAAATGCATTTGTCTCATCCAACATTAAGGCAATAAAATGAACTGCAACTGCTCAGCCACACAATTCAGTAGAAAAAAATTGAATATGACTGAAGTATTAGTAACAGTATTATGCAGCATGTTTATGAGGCAATGGTAGTATCAGTCCAGGAAGAGGTAGCTAGCCATGTTAGTTTCAAGTCAGTTAGAAGGCAGGGTAAATATGCACTAGGCCTGTGCAAAGCAGAAAGTATTTGCTTTAGATTCAGATTCAGCTGATTCAGAGGGACAGTGATTCCATTATGTGATTCAAATCACTGTCTCGATTCGATTCGGCTCATTTGGATCTGGAGTTTCAGCGCTGATTTGGAGATTTGGCCATAGACTAAACAGGTAGCAGGCCTTGACCACACTGGATACAGCTGCCTCCAGCTAGTAAGTCTGCTGTGGTGGGCAGAGGGGACAGGAAGGGCCATGGGGTGGAAGATCAATGCCCCCACAGCAAGGGAGGGATTGGAGCTGGGATAAGCTGCCCAGCCAGGGTGGAGGGGCATGGGACTCAGGGAGAGTGGCTCCCACCATTGCGCACCACTGCACACTGCCAGTCCAGGAGCTGCTCTTCTGATGGATCCTCTAGTGTTTTCGCTGCTGGTCCAGGAGAGTATGGGAGCACATATATGCCCCTGGAACTGCATGGGGTGGGCTAGGCTGGGATGCAATCTGGACAGGTGGCAGAAGAGACTGGGAGTCTGCCCTCTCACTGCTCACCCAGCCGAGGCGGGGAGGCATGGGACAGTGCTGCTGCACTGCCTCGGACAAGCAGCACGCAGCAGCAGAAGCCGCTCCAGCCTCCCTGTGCCACCTGCTCCACCCCACCCCACTCCGGCTGGGTGAAGTGGCAAGGCATGGGACAAGCACATGCACCTAGTTCGGGGCAGGTCCAGCAGCATGGACTATGGGGAATTTTAGGGTGATTGAAGCCCCCCCATAGTACCCGCTTCACTGCACTCTGTGCAGCAGGAAGAGCCAGGGCTGCACTCTGGGCGGTAGCTGGGCCTATCACCTGGAGCACAGCCCTGACCCCACCTGCCCTGTGGAGCACAGCCTGCTGGCGGGCTGCTAGATGTAGTCTTCCAGAGTACATCCCAGCCCAGCCCACCATGTGCAGATCCAGGGGCACCTGCCCACTCCCATGCCTCTTGGACCAATGGTAAGAGCTGCCAGACAAGCCACTGGAAGAGCTGCTCCTGGACTGGCGGTGTGCGGTGTTAGGAGTCCCCCACCCTGAGTCCCATGCCCCTGCCCTGGCTGTGCAGCTTGTCCCAGCCCCAATCCCTCCCTCACTGTGGGAGTGTTCATCTGTGTCCCCCATGCCCCTTCTCTCCCTTCTTCACTCCCCACAGCAGACTTACCAGCTGGAGGCAGCTGTGTCCAGTGTGGTCAAGGACTGCTGCCTGTTTAGTCTATGGCCAAATCTTTCTGAATCAATTCAGAGGCTTCCAAATCAATTCAGACCTTTTAACAGGTCTCCCGATTCATTTCAGATTAAGAGATTAGGCTGCTGAATCAGGCTGAATCTCCTCCAGATTGAATCAGCAATCAAAGCTTCACACAGCCCTAATATGCACCATTATAGACTAACTAAATAAGATTATATAATATATATATGAACATTAGCTTTCATGGGCTGAAGCGCTCTTCATCAGATATTGTGCATCAGTCCAGGCATAGCACAGAGCAGAATGATACAACAGTGGGTGAGAGAGACAGACATTTACTCTACAAGATGTTGGTTGAATAGCTATGCTGGTTTGGAGCTTGATAAATGCTTTGTAGTTGACACAATTATGCTGGCAAAAGCTTCTGGTGTAGGGGCAAGTCTGTCAACAGATTTGTGCTTTTACTAGTTTAGCTCAAGGGTGCTCAACTCCTGGCTTGCAGGCCAGATTGGGCCCATAGAGCCATGGCATCCAGCACATGGAGCCCCCCCACAGGTTAGGAAATGTGGCAGTAGGGGAAGAGTGGCAATTAATACTAGCACCCTTCCCCCGCTGCCAAATTCCCATACCCCGTGCAGCCAGATCAGGTGCAAGCTACACCATCTCTTCCTCACAGACTCTTTCGCCCATGCAGTGGTTGAGACTAAGATGTGGCCCCTCCCACCCTCAAGACGAGGCTGTGCCCCCTTCCCTTCATGCAGCTGGATAGGGGCTGAGCCATGCCCCCTCTCCTGTGCACCTAGATTGGGGCCCAGCTGCTTGCCATCTGCCTATGTGTGTCCTATTAGGCCCCACATTCACTGGATCAGGCCCACAGGCCACATCTTGCCTGCAGACAAACTGGGTGTCACCCATCTGGCCAGTGGGAACCAAAAGGTTGAGCGCTGTTGGTTTAGGTTATAGTAAAGCAAAATCAATGCTGAATTCCCTACCAGGTCTAGATGGAACCCTGAGTTCCTGTTCTATAGGAAATTCTAATATTCCAGTCAATTCCTGCATGTGGATAATCCCTTAAACCAGCGGTTCTCAACCTTTTGCACCTTGCATCCCACCAACCATTTTGTCAAAAAAACCCTGGTCAAACCATGGTAAAAACAAAGCCCCACAAGATTGCACTGTTCAAGATATCTGTTGATTCATCTATCTGAAGTGCAAACAACTGATTTTTTTCAATTGGGCAATGAGTTGAAGTCCCACCTACATGACCTTTGTGTCCCACTGATTGAGAAACACTGCCTTAAGCAATAAAATAGTATTGTATTGAACTGGAGTGAAACTTGAAACTATTGTGTAGCCTGAGTATCCACACATCAGTGTAAGTACTGTAAGCAAGCGAAAGGCTAGCCTAATGCCATCATTTGTTGTGCCTCACATCAGTGCATTTGTGCCTCACTAATACTCATCTTTCTGTATATTGTAACTGTCAACCATGTGACCAGACTTTCATATAGAGGCAAAAAATATCCACTGATTAAAACCTGTCTCTGTGTGAGCCTGCACAGAAAGGACATTTTTCTTTTAATCATGCACTGAATTCACAGCCTAGCTCTTCCATTAAAATTTGTCACCTGAATGTGACCTGACTGCAGAAAAGATTTTTTTTCCCTCTCGACTGTGGTCCCAGATGATTTTGAAGCATTTTATATTTTATCCTATGGGAATGTAAGACTATAGAATTGGAATTTTGTTAGGTATGCAATTGCTGTGACTTAGGCTCTGCAGATTTATTGTAACCTTTTGGTTTTTGCTGGGCAAGTGTACTGCCATGGGAACACTTTTCAGAACAGCCCAGTAAAATACATATTCAAACTCACCTGGGAATAAGTACCTTGATTAGTGAAACTTATCGTCGAAAACAATGAAAGGGTCCTATTCTGTAGCTGCCAGAAAGAAATTCAGAGGCTTCATGGAAAGATAACTCTTTCAAGTATTTCAGTCTCTCAGGGCTCCTATACACATGCAGGGAGGCTGCTCCAAAGCACTGTTTTACAGATGCAAGAGAATTTCTGCTTCTCCCAGCTCACTGGAGATTTTCAAGGCAGTTGCACACCAGATAGTTTTGGAACCAAGACAGGGATGGTCTACAGACACAGCTTACAAACATGTTTAACTTTATATTCATGAATATTCCAGGTGGGTGAAACCCTGGATCCATTGGGGTTAATAGGAGATGTCCACTGACTTCGTTGGAATCAGATTTATTTTTCTATATCCAACATAAGCATAACTACTTCGCTGCTTTGCAGTATGGGACTCATGGACAAGATTCTGAGAACTGAAGGACCCTATACTCAGAGCTGCAGTATTTTCATGCTGCTGCTTATTTGCTACTTCTTGGCCTTTTTGGCTTCCCTAGCACCTCAAAGCTTTTTTTCTCCCATGACCCACAGAGATGTCCAGCACCAAAAAGTAAGGGAGAAAGTTTCCCCTTGTAAAATATATCCAAATAGAAAAAGGCTATTAGGATTTGGCTGACACTGGAAGTTCCTTGGAAGACAAAGAGTAAACAGACAGTATATTCATATATGTCAATCATAAATCGATGATTGCTCCAAGGGTGATATTTTGCAGTCTTATATGAAGGTGATTCCAGCTGAACTTGTATTTGTTTTGATTTGATTTTTTTTCCTCAGTAATTGGCAAGTTATACTAGGACCTGGATTTGGCAGGGTTTTTTTTTTAAATTGCTTTTATAGACCTAGGAATAAAATAAATCATATCATAGAGAGGAAACTTCTAAGGTCTAGTTTAGTACAAATGTGAAGGCCAGTGTCAAAGAACATGGTTGTGAAGATGTGTTTGTGTGTTTCGAAGGGTCTAGCAACTGAGTGCCTGAAGCACAGGTGATTTTTTGTCATAGTTTGACCATGATTTAAGAAAGATTATGTACATAAATGATTTTATGGGGGAGAATACCAGACATGAATTATTTTCAGTTTATAGGGGGGGTTTATGTGGTACTTATTGTAACTAAGAGAAAAAGATAACCAATAAAATATATTACATTTCACTACAGAAAGTCAAAAGGACCTTATTTGGAGCAATCATCCTCTTCAAAGGGAAGACAGTTATGGAGAACGGTATTGTTCCTTAACGCTGCTCAAGGAACCTTACATTACTCAGAACCAATGTGATAGTCTGATGTTCAACTGCTTCGTAAAACAGTTCCAGCTGCTCTAACTAATAATATCCAATAGAAAAAAGACCTTTCAAGACATTATCCCAACTGATGTGTAACATGATATGATAACAGGTATTGCTGTATTTTAATTTCCTGGAAACTTTCAGCTGCTGCTATGTAAATTTAGCAATAGTCATTGTAAATTTCATTAGGAATGTGATAATTAAAAAGCCACTTAAAGGGAAGTTGCCATTTTCCCATTTCATCCATGTTCAGTTTCATTCTACTTATTTCTTTTATTGGTTTATTTTCCATTCACAAAGTCTGGCACACATACCAACACATACACGCAGAATCAAATAAAAACCTTCTGTTAATACTTACACATAATAAGAGCCGTATCCTGGAGACCTTACTTACCTAGTATCTCCAAAGTTTTTACTGAAGCCAAACGGATTTGATTTTGTTAGAGAGCAAGGACTCAAACACTGTTGTCATGTAATCTATCAAAATCAACAGAAAGTTTCTACTTAATTTAATGACTACTGGATCAGGCCCTTCTACAGATGTTCCATACACACTGAAGCTGATGATGAACATAAATGAGGAAGAGGATTTACCTGTTTGATACTAAACTAGTTCAGTTATTGGAGCTATATCATGTGTGATAAAATGTGTTGAAGAGGAATGATGATCCATCAATTAAGGCACTGAACTGGCACTTAGAGGCTTTGCTTTAATTCTCTGTTTTGTCACAAACTTCTTGTGTGAGGTTGGGAAAATTATTCTGTGTGTCTGAGTTAGTTATGTATCTGTAAAATGGCACAGTGCTTGCCACACTTTTCAGAAGCACTGTAATAGGTGCATTCTGGATTGCAAGACTGTTTTAGAGAGACCTAAGTATCATTGATACAGCCTAACTGAATTTCTACCCAAAAAGTAACTGGAATAATTGTGAGGATTCTTGTCACAATTCTGCCCTAGTCTAATACTTTCTCAGTGGCAGTTTAAATGGATAAGTAGTGGTATGAAATATCTAGGGATTTGCTTTACTAGAGCCTAAACATGAAATATATTAGACTGCACCCTTGTACAGTCTGTGTACAATGACAAAATAAATTGGAACAAGATGCAGTATACTGTGTGGGATCGAATACGAATCATTAGAATGATTACTATCCTTAGGTTTAATTATGTTTTCAGCATTCCATCCTTCCAGATGCCTAATGGGCTCAATAAACATGTGCAAGCTCTAATTTAAAAAAATTATAAGAAAATTGATAAAGAAGATGATAATGATGATGAAAATTCTACAGCTAAAAAATTCAACAGGGGATTTAAATTGCCCTGATTTGAATCTGCATTATTTGGCAAATAGCCTAGTATGCCATTGTACAGAGGCCTGTACTCTAAGTTGTCCATGGTAATAAAAGTCCCATTCAGGTTGTTACATAACATTGTTTATAAGAGTCAGAAAACATTAGAAACTAATAACCTGGTATAAACTGGGGCATTTTTGCTAAAGAGCTTCAATAAGTGGTCCTCAGGAATGCCGGTAACATTAGCAGTTGAAAAGACAGTCAACCGGATGGGGTCTAGAAATGGAAGGAAATGCTTATAGTTGAAATCACCCCACAGTGTTTTGATTGGCAAAAGTTAATGGGCTGAGGTTGTCCACCTTATTTATTTGGGGGTAGAGATGGTCATTAAGTGGGACTACATGGGACTTGGGGACTGAAAGGATTCAGGTTTTCTATCTTCACTGACCTACAATCATCATGACCTACAACCATCATTTACAAATGCGATGTCGCAGCTGGTAAAGCAAACAAAACTCTGACTTGCATCCATAGGCGCTTCTTAAGTAAATCCCAGGATGTCATCCTCCCACTGTCCTCAGCCTTGGTGAAGCCGCAACTGGAGTACTGTATCCAGTTCTGGGCTCCACGATTCAAAAAGGATGTTGAGAAGCTTGAGAGACTCCAGAGGAGAGCCATGCGCATGGTCAGAGGGCAAGAGAGCAGGTCTTGTGAAGAGATGCTGAGAGCCATGGGACTCTTCAGCCTGGAAAAGCGCAGGCTCAGGGGGGACCTGGTGGCTGCTTATAAGTATATAAGGCAGGGGCAGGTAATTGTTTGGGTGTAGGGCTGCTTACTGAGTTTTGGCAAGCCATCGAGGGCTGCATGACAGGCAGCCAGGGGTGATAAATATTAATTTTCTAAATTTTTTAGGATTCCCACAGGCCAGGTAGAATGGCCTGGTGGGCCGCACCCAGTCCATGGGCCACATTTTACCCACCCCTAATATAATTGGTATATATCAGGACCTGGGAGAACGTCTGTTCACCTGAGCGCCTCAAGGAAAAACAAGGATCAACAGTCATAAATTCCTCCAAGATAGTTTTAGGCTGGACATAAGAAAAAAAATTCTTTACTGCCCGAGCCCCCAAGACCTGGAATAGACTCCCTCCAGAAGTGGTGCAAGCACCTACTCTGGACTCATTCAAGAAATGCTTGGACGCTTATCTTGCTGGGATCCTTTGACCCTAGCTGACTTCCTGCCCCTGGAGCAGAGGGCTGGACTTGATGATCTTTGAGGTCTCTTCCATCCCTAACATCTATGAAATCATGGGCCTGTGAAATCTACTACTCAACTCTGTGGGTGCTGATTTTTTTTTATCAGCTATTAAATAAAAGTGCCAAAAAAACTCTGCCACTAAAGCGCTCAATCTTTACAGCCACTGTAGAGCTGGGTAGAAATAATGTGCTGCCTCTTCTGGGCATGTGTGAGGCTCAGCATGTGAATGTGCTGAGTTAAAAGTAAAGTGCTGGATTTTTAAATTTTTTTTAAAAGCCCACTGGCAAAAAACAGTCAGTTCCTATCGCCACTAACACCATTGGGTCTTACTTGTCCTGAGCCTGAAAGATGTTCATATTAGGGAGGAAACTAACGGCATCTCACCTTGTATGATTTCACCCAATTCCTTCAAGAAACTTGGAATGCAAGACTCATGTTCATTATGTCATCTTCTTCATTAGGTGTGCCTTTACTTCCTGTTCCTTATTCCTTCTCTTCGTTATCTTTTTCCTTTCGGGTTTGTTTTTTGGTTTTGGGGGTTGTTTTGTTTTGGGTGGTTGTTTTTCAGAGGGTTTTTTTTTGGGGGGGGGGGGAGGAGGAACATTGTTTTGTTTTGGGTTTTTTTTTTGTAGTTGACTGGCCAAGGCTGTTTCTTTGTATCACTTCTGTAAACCTGCCTCTCATTGTACTAAGAAACCCACTAATGGTGCAAAAGTTTTATGTATTGGAATGGTTCATAAGACTCACCTATCCTGAAGTATCCAGGAGCAAGTTTAAAAGTCAGAGTCAGCTTCAGAAGCAGAATATATGTTTTCTACAATTGCTCTTATTTTCTGTCCTCTTTTGTGTTTATTTTTCCTATTCTGTCTGCAAGGAAACAGGATTGGACTTTAGTGATAACAGCACCAGCGTCTCCAGATCATCTCTTTTCTTTCCTCTGAAAAGGACTGTTATTTATCCAGCTTTAATGCCATGTAAGAGATTGTCTCATGGGAGTATTTTTTAGTTCACTACAGATAGTGGAAAAGAAAGTAAAGGACATTGTTAAAGCCTGCCTTAATATTTCACATTTCAATGTTTTAACTGATTTTTGTCTATAAATTTAATAAAATGTTAAAGACTAGCATCATGCCAGTGATAATTTGACAAACCCCCAAACATGCTTAAATACTGTAGTGGTAAATGAGAATTTTATTAACATTTTATCATTTGCTGGGCCCAGGACACCCCTTTTTCAGCACCATAACACTTGGAGCCATTTATATAATACTGCAATCCTCGCAGAACTGAACAGAAAAAAAAAAATCTAAGAATTTGGCCCTCTCTACATGTGTAGGTAAAGGCCTGATGAGATCTAATGCAGAATTCACACAATCACACCTCTTCCCATGCCACACATGCATGGCAGGAGGTGCAATTGTGAGATCATGCATTAGATCCCATTGTGCTTTATTGCTGGTGTAGCGGGAACCCAATCCCAAGCTCCCCCTGCACTGGCTAGAAACAAGCTGTCATGGCTGGGAATGGCACATACCCCACCTAAGGGACTCTGAGCTGTAGGGAGCTGTGACAGGCTGCCTCGAGGCCGCCCCCAATATGGCCCCCCACACCTGTCTCTGGGCAACCACCCGCCTATACACCTGCCACGTCTTTGATGTTAATTGGTTCATTAGCGGGAGGCTGCCCTTGTCCTTGTACTGCCCCCTCCACTAGGGGGTGCTATCTGCAGCTCCTTCCTCCCTAATACCGCAGCCCAAGCCTCGCAGATCTCAACTTGACCTTTCCTATTTTGGCCCCTTCCTATTCTCTTTGGGCCCTCTCAAGTGCTGCCTCCCCCTTTCCTGGTGTGACGGCGTCGGACCGTCACTAGGGACATGAGAGGGTCCCCGGAGGGGAAAGGAGGTGCAAACAACGCACCTGAGCTGTGTGAGCCGGTGGACGA
>JAGPOW010000261.1:60856386-60866942 GCA_030014935.1 Caiman crocodilus | reverse complement strand
TGTGCAGAATCATCAAAGTCGTGGCGGGCGAGATAAGGGGTTAAGGGGCAGCCTGCAGAAGTGGTCTGTGGCCAGGAAAGGGGATTGGCCTCAGTCACACCTGGGGTTCACCGCGTCCAACTTGGACTCCTTACATCTCCTGCCCTCTCTCTGGGGCTTGCTGTGCCCCCACCAGTCTTCCTAGTCTTTGCCCTACTCAGGATCCTCAATCCCGCCGCCCCCTCTTGGGGCTTGCCTCTCAATATTTGGCACCCCTCCTTTGGGTGCTTGTCACGCCTCCCCTGGGGCTTCTCAATGTTGCCCCCTTCCTGGGGCTGACTGTGCCCAACTTGGGCTCCCTAATAACTGCGGCCCGCTGTCAGGGACGCCCAATGCCTGACCTTGGGCTCCTTAATAAAATGGCCCCCTTCCTGGGGCTGGTCCAATGCCTGACCTTGGGCTTCTCCAAACAGCGCCCCTTGCAGGCTTCTCCAAATATGGCGCTCCCCTCTCTGGGCTCGGCTCACCCACACTGGGCTTCTCAATATGTTGCCCCCTGTCGAGGGCCTCATTATTGCCCCCTCCTGGGACTGACTGTACCCAACTTGGGCTTCTCACCATTGCCCCCTTCCTGGGGCTGAGTGTGCCCAACTTGGGCTCCTTAATATATGCAGTCCCCTTTCAGGGACTCCCAATGCCCAGACTAGGGCTTCTCCTTAAAATGGCCCCCTTTCTGGGGGCTGTGCCCAACTTGGGCCTCCAACTGAATGCAGCCCCCTTATCAGGGACTCCCCGTGCCCAAACTTGGGCTTCTCAATAAGGTAGCCCCCTCCTTGGGGCTCTCCATGCCCACTCTGGGCCTCTCAAACCCACCCCCTCTCTCCAGCGCTTACTGTGCCCCTGCAGGGCTTCTTACTGCCCCCCCTCTTGGGCCTCTCAATCATGTTCCCCCCCTTCTCCAGGGCTTTCTGTGTGCCACTTGGACCTATCAATCCTGCATTCCCCTCTCAGGGGCTTTCTGCAATGCCACCCCCCAGGATCAAGCTTGATGCGCCCAAACTGGCACCAGGGTCCCCTCTCCACTGGGGGTTGCCCCTGAGGATAACGCACCCTCTCTGGCACCTATAAGCACACTGCGCCCCCACAGGCACTGGGATTCTCACACCACTGGGGTCCCAAATGAAGCCTCCTCCTTCCCCTTATAGCCTCACCCAAACCACCAGTCAACTGCAGCCCCTACCTCAAGCAGCACCTCCACACATGCTCTCATAGAGCTCTGGGCTTTATAAGAGCCAGACCCTGCCCCTTAGGGTCAGCTGATGCCCAATAATTGCCCTGGCAACCCACAGCTGTGCTGCTGAGTCACTGCTAGGGCTGCTTCCCTAGCAGTTTTCCCCCTTTAAGGCACAGTGCACCTTAGTGCTCTGTGACAGGAGCCCTGTGTATTTCTGGTGGAAGGGGATCATGATCCCCCTGCCCATAGGTGCCAACTTTATTTTTTGCCGGTAGGTGCTTGCAGATGTTAAACCCCAGCACAAAAACAGCACTTTACATTAAACTTGGCACATTCCTATGCCAAGCCCTGTGCATGCCCAGAAGCAGCAGCATGTTACTTCAACCAAGATCTGCAGTGTCTGTAAATAGTGGGTGCTTTAGTAGGGCTTTTTTAGTGGGGCTTTTAGCTAAAAATATCAAAAAGTCCTGCTTATGCACCTGATCTTTACAGATGTTGCAGAGTTGGGTTGAAGTAATGCACTGCTTCTTTTGGTAAAGCACAGGGGTTTGGGTTTTTTTGGCGGAGGTGGTTAAAACATCTGCAAGCACCAAAATGATCATGGCTCATGGGTGCCGAGCATCCACTAATTTTTTTGGTAAGCGTTTGAACCCTGGAGCACCCATGGAGTTGGTGCCTATGCCCCTGCCCCAGGGTTACATGAAATATCTGGGGTGGGAGGATCTCTGCTGCAGCAATCTCTCTGCCCCAGTGGTGTGGGAAGCCCCTGGGGCTGGTGGTTTGCTGCAGGTTTCCTAGTTTTCTGCACTCCCAGGCCAGGGAGACTCCCCCTGCAGTGATCCTCTGGCCCAGGGGTTTCTCACACCCTGGAGCCCTAGGAATTGTGGCAGCTGGGAGCCCCCCAAGCCTGGAGGTTTCCCAAATGCCTGAACCCTAGGGATTCTGGTAATTGAATGCCTGAACTTCCCTCCGCTCCCCCACCAGTGTCCTGAGACCTGTGGGTACCTTGAAACCCAGAGCCTAGGGCTTTTATACTGGGCATGGTGCATCCCTGCATTTGGGAGCCCTGCCGGCTGATGGGGCTCCCAGCTGCAAGGGAGTCCCTGCCATATGTGCAAATTAAAGTTCAGTAGCAAGCAGCTATAAAGTTAGTACATGTTTTCAAGGTTTAACTTTATACCTTGGAGCTTTATGGTTGGAGCTGATATTTATTGTGATAGCTATTTGGTGTATGTAGCTGGTTTCCAGGTTACTGTGCAGTTAACCAGTTAACTGTGCAATGCTCATTGCATGTAGAGGTAGCCTTTGGGAAACATTATCCTTCAGACATAGAGATGCCATCAAAGAAATGTAAGTGTCATTTTCAAATGTCATACAGTTTAGGTGGTATCACACTCATATTCAGTGAATATTCTCCTATAAAGGACAATAAGAACCAAAATTCCATATTCATTCCATTGAAAAGCCTTTTTAAAAGCTCTATGGCATTAATTCCTTGTTTATTCCTTTTTAAAATCAGTTGTTAAGAGTTAGGATCGGTGGCATTTTATTCATCTTTAGTTTTAAACTAGAATGTCTTTGTATTAGCTAGGATAGCACAGGATTGTCCTGTACTTAAAAGCAATATATATATCTGCTTGAATGTTTATACTGTTGTAAATTTGACACTGTGAATCTGCTGTTTGTTTCTCTTGCCTTTGTCAAATACTAAGCCTATTGCTACAGAGGAAATTTGTCTTAGAAGTTTACTTAGGTATTAGTGTCAAATTCAACACAAAAACAAAATGTCAAATATACATTAGAATGCAGTGTCTGAAAGATCAGAAACTGATCCATTGGAGAAATAAGCAACATGTGATCCAAACTATATTGTGAGAAAACAAAGCTTATATATTAAAGGGGAAAAAAAAAATTCCTCTATCCCTCTTTTTTGCTTTCTCTTTTGGAGGCTGAAAATTGTTCCTTATTTTACTGTTGCCATGGAATATGGCCACTGTTACACAGTAGCACTGTCTTTATAAGTCCAAAGCCCTTTATCTATGATTGCATTAACATAGGTAAGTAGCAAATCCATACAAGCATAAGCAGTCATGTGCCTGTTATTGACTAACGTATTTTGTTTGCCTCACATTAGTTAGTAATGGATGATGGTGTGCAATTGGGTTGCAGTAATGGATTCTTCTATTAATATGCCATCAGAAGTAGAGACCTCCTAACTTGTCAGAGGGAAATATAGATGATGTAATGCCAAATAGGGGTGTGTGAAGCTTCAGTCGCCCGACTGAAGAAGAATCAGCCTGGAGAAGATTCAGCCCGGCTCGGAGGCCAAATCACTGAATCTGAATTGAGTCAGAAAACCAAAAAACCCCTTTAAATCAATTTGTTAAAAGACTCGGAGTCTTTGAAGGCAGTCTTTCAGGGGAACAGGAACTGAGAAGAGAGAGGAGACTAACGTCTGTAGCTGGCCAGTAATTGTGATCTTTCCATGAGTCCCCTTCCAATCACAGTGCTGTGTGGGAGAGATGTAGAAATAGCACATAAGCCTCTGTCTGCAGTCTCTGTTTGAGCAAAAGAGGGGTGGGCAGCTGGCTCAGAAACAGGTGGGTGGGCAGAGATCTAACTGGCACCAGGAAGGCCCTCTGTTACAGGCTACCATCCCTGCTGTTTTCATCCAAATCTGCCTCAGCACACACAAGTGACACGAATTTTGCTTTCAGCAGTTTGAGGTGTAGTTTCCCAGAAATCCCTGCAGCTATCTTCTTGAAACTTGGCAGGCTTTGTGCCCTCAGAAGGGGCTACTATCTCTGCTGTTTTCACCCAAATCATCCTAAAAATGACAAAGTTATAGGTATTTCAGTGATTCCCCATTATAGTCTATGACCGAATCACTGAATCTCTCCTAATCAGCACCAGATCTTCTGAACCCAACTCAGCCGAATTAATTTGGGACAATGATCTGAACCTCTGAATTGAATCACTGTCCTCTGAATCAGCTGAATCTGAATGGAATACTTCCCTATTTGCACAGGCCTAATGCCAAGTATAGTTATCATGAGTGACTAGTGCCTCCTGAATCTGGGGGGGGCATCAGCAGAAGCCACCAATGGCAACAGCCCTGTCGGGAGGCCACCAGCCCTACCAACCCCATCAGTGTCAGCCATCGGGGGGGCACTGGCCCCATTAGGGAGGCATGTGCACCCCTGTATACCTCCTACCAGTCGCTTAGGGCAGTTATAATATGGCAGATCCAAAAATGGATGTATGATCCTAACATTTTTCTCAGGAGGATTCTAGGTTCTAAAGTCTAAAACTGTAAAACAAAAAAATGCTTAATCCTCAAGGGAGTCTGCCTGCTGCCTAACTTTGGAGGTACTCAAACGTACTAGGCACCTTTTTTTTTTTTTACCTCAGTATTTTCTAGGGGACTGTAGTTCTGTCCAGAATTGCTCCAGTCTGAACAATTATAGGCCTAGCACTTCAGAGCCCCAGCATAATCAGAAACTAAGTAGAGCAGAGTTTGCAGCCCATGAATGGCCCAATCTGGTAGGAAGAGCATACCTAAGACACACTAACAGCAGTGAGTTCAGAATAAAGCAAAAAGGGCATGGCTACTTTCATTTGACAGCACAGCTGCCAGAGAAGGTAGTGGTGGTATTATAACCTAGTAGTTAGAGCATTTAGCCAAGAAGTAAGAGACCTGGTTTACCTATGGCCTGAGAGGATTCAAATCCACATTTCTCATTTTCCAGGTTTACTGTTACTGTTTAATGTAAAATCACCAACAGTTGTAGGAACAGAAACCAAAACTTAGCAGAGCACCTTAGCCACTGGGCTACAGTCATGCTCTCCTTCCTGCCTACTGACCAACTCTAGTAGAAGGAAGAAAAGTGTGTCCTCTGTCTTTACCCTCCCCACCAGCTTCTAGCCTGGTGGTTAGCCCACTAGATTACATTACAAAATGTAAATACTGCCTCCACCCACTGTACCCATCTCCTACTCTGGAGCTGAGTACAGTCAATCAAAAAGCCCATTGGGGTTCAGTATTTGCAGGTTAGTCTAAGTTGCAAAGATTAAATTGAAATACAAGTGAACAGACATTTACCTTTGATTCAGGAAATGGAGCCACATGCCTGCAGTGGCTCAGGCCAGAATCTGGGGGTGCTAGAGTATGACTCTCTGGCACATAGCCATCATGAGCTGTGTATTTTCTTCCTCTTCCTGCTGCCCCTGAGGTCTCTGGGATTTGCAGTCCAAAATCATAGCAGCAGGACTGTTCAGGGTTGCTTATCACTTTCTTTTCCTGCTTCCAGGGTACCTCTGGGATTTGTAGTCTACAGTTGCAGCCAGCAGTAAATTTGAATGGGAGAAGGGGTGTTTAACACCCCCTTCCAGCTCCAGACCCCAGGTGGGGTTTGCCTGGCAGGGGGCAATCTGCAGGTTTTGGACATCACCCTTTTGAGAAGTCTAGCTCTTCCCTTGCACTTCATAGGAAGCCTGGGCACCTAACTCTGGGCTTCTGAATCCAATCTAGGGGACAGGCTCTGCATGTTAAGTGGGGTGCCCATATTAAAGGCCATTAAGTCCATCTTTGGGTCTGGCCAGTAATAGCATGGGAACTTTTATTGCTATGAATTGTTCTTCATACCAAGAATTTCATACCTGTGGGTCAAACTGAAAACTGCCGTGAAGGCTGAATAATAGTGCTCAAAGGAAAAAGCAGAATAGTATATTGAGGTTAGGAGAAAGAATAATAAACACGGAGATGCTCCTTTTATTTGTTTAGTCTTCTCTTAACTAATATAGAATATGAAAAGTCTGATAGACATAAATGACTAACACCACAATCTTTAAGCCTGCGCATTTGCTTTGTTTACAGCCCTTTTGATTACACCTTTAATTTATTGGGAACCAAACTCTGAATACTGCAGTGAAGACTGAGTAACGTGAGATGCCACCATGAAAGTTTCTTTGTTTAGATTTTCCACTGCCAAGCCTTCAAATGCACTTTTGTGCAGTGTGACAATTTTACAGTTGCAAAATGCAGTTCAGGATCTGAAACTTTGTACTATCTTTTCTTCTCTAAATCATCTAGTTTCTACACTGGCGTTTCCAAGTTTTCATCATTACAGATAAGCTGCTTTGGCTTGAGACATGGTCAGATGCACTCAACATTAATAAGAATTTATTGTTTGTATCCTTGAATTCTTAAGAAGAAAATATTCATTTTCATAGAAATCTGTCTATTTGATTCTCTTCTAGTGTGATATATAATCCATAAAGACACTTCCACTTCAGTTTGAGACACCTGTGGATGGGAGATACTTATTCTGTTGTAAGAGCTAGTTGAAATAATCATGGGTTTGCATTTATTTTTTGAGTCTTTCAAAAATGCTTGATTTTTCTTCCTGACTTGTGAATTCATATAACAGATGGAAGGAGCTCTTAAAGACTCATGAAAAACATCCTTTGAAGTTTTTTAGACAGAAAGTAGAAATAATACTGTGATTCCACATGTACTTTGGTATAGTTTCATTATGTTGTGTTAGCAAATTCTCTCCAACTTAACTATGTTTTGCGGGCTTTGGTCCCTATTCCTGTTGTTTGCTAGCATTGGCTAAAGACGTTGATTAAATATCTCTGTTTTTTATCAGTAGAGGTTCATCTGTTTACGTCTGAAAAGACATCCCCTGCACACTTCAGTGCAGTTAGTCCTGATTTACATTGAAGTAAATTGAGATATACCAGTCACTGGCAACATATAGCCTGTAAGCCAGATTTGGTCCAGGGAGACATTGGATACAGCCTACAGAGCCCCAGGGTTTTGTTTCTTCCTGCACCTGTGCCCACACCAGAGCTAATTAGGAAGCTGTAACAGGACCAGACAATTTCCACTTATACCCTTGTCACTGCTGCTTCACTTCCTGCTCTGTAGCCTTCCCCTGGCTGTGGTATGGGTGCAGTTTCCAGCGGGGATCTGGCTGGGCAGCTAGGAGCTGCATCCATACTGCTTCAGCTTCTGCCTCCCTCCTTCCCCCTCCCCAACTGTCCCAGCTGCAGTGCAGCAGCAGCTTGGATGCAATTTACAGTTGCTGAGCTCTGGCACAGCTTCCCCAATGGCTGGAAGCAGTATTGGTGCCCCAGTTGAGGAACAGTTGGGGGTTGGGAGAAGCAGCAGCAGTGCAGGCACAGTTCCCAGCAGGCTGACCCCGGCATGGATGTTGGGAGAACGCCCTGCCACCGACATCATGGTAGCCACCTGCTTCACACCAGACCACAGCTGGGTTGTTCCAACCTGTGGCTTCAAAAGGTTGCGAGGCATCGAGGTACATTACATTTATAACTGATGTGAGAGAAGAATCAAACCTTTTCTGCTCTTTGGTAAATAGCGTATAATATGTATAGAGAGTCATAGATAAATGAGAGGATTATGAAAATACGATGGCTCCTAGGAGTCTCATTTAGTTCCTAATAGTTTTAAGTCAAGGGTTGTAATAACAGCAAATTCTGAACATTCATGATTTTGTAAGGTTATTATTGACTAGATGGTTATTGCCTTTTGTGGGAAGAAGCATGATCACAGATCAGTGAATGGGTCTACCTTGCTACTGAATAATGGACAGCACTGTGAACCTCTGATTCAGACAACAGGAGATGCCAGGAGAATACCACTGCAATATACTTTCTACAATCAAAAATCACTAAGTGTGAAGCTGTTTGCAAGAATGATGATATACACAAAGAGACAATCACTTTAATGCTCTATTCACTTACTTTTTCATTGAATGTACTTTGGCCAAGAATTACATGGACATATTCTTGATTTATACATGTTCACATCTCTCTTGGATTGCTCATATATGAACAGCAGGAGCTCTCAAGCTTTCCGTGGGAGCAGAGATTTCATCATTGTTGCCATTCTCCTCCTCTAACCTCTGCTGTTACATCCACATATTAATAAGGATACTTGGATACAAGAACAGCGAGAGACTTAGTGACTCTGGTTGGCACATGTATCAAAAAACAGTTGTACTTTCTGGTGATGTCTCATACTTTTGATATAGGGACTGAAGTCTGAGATAAGGAACCAATGTACAGAGAGAGAATTTTATGCTTTCTGGACCTAAATTGGACATTTCCAGCCAATTAGAAACTGAATCCCCTAATAATACAAATTATGGAAAAGGATAATGATTTCTTTGCCTCCGTTTATCTGACCAGGACTGGGTCACTCCCCATATCCCCCCAACTGGGACTCCTGTAGGCCTCAGGGGAGGCGCACCCAGAGAGAGGGCAGCACTGCAGGAGGCCCTGAAGAAGGGGGTGGCACTGCAGAGAAGGCCCAGACTGGGTACAGAGCTCCAGGAGGGGACAATGATATCAAGACGGCCCGAGAAAAGGGCGGCAATACAGAAGAGACCCAAGAAACAGGTGTGAGTGCACATAGAGAGACAGACCAACGTGCATTCCAACTGTGAGGCTTGGGGCGTGGTATAAGGGGTGGTTGGAGCCACGCATAGCCCATAAGGCTGGGGTGCCCCAAAGCACCCATTTGTAAGACAAGACCCACAAGAAGTCCGGAAAACCACGGGGTCCGAGTTAACCTAGAGGCATGTCCAAGGAGACGTAAGGCAGCCTCCCAACCAATTCAAACTATCAAAGATGTGGCGGCCTTCCTGAAGTCTAATAGATCCTTAGGCAGAAAAGGATCTTCAAGTCATTATTGATGCCAAAATGAACATGGCCCTACAGTGTGGGGACGTGGTCAAGAAGGCCGACCACACCTTGTCATGCATCCACAGATGCATCTCAAGCAGGTCCAAGGAGGTGATGGTGATCCTCCCCATCTACGTGACATTGGTCAGGCTGCAGTTGGAGTCCTGCATCCAGTTCTGGGCGCCGCACTTCAGGAGGGATTTGAACAATATGGAGAAGGTACAGAGGAGGGCCACCCTCATGATGGGAGGGCAGCAGGACAGGCCCTAGGCGGAGAGGTTACTGGACCTGAACCTGTTAAGCCTCCACAAGAGGAGGCTGAGGGGGGATCTGGTGGCCGTCTACAAACTGGCCAAGGGGGACCAGCAGGCATTGGGACAGTCCCTGTTCCCCCGAGCGCTAGCAGGAGTGACTAGAAATAAGTCACAAGCTGGCAGACCGTAGATCTAGGCTAGATATCAGGAGGTGCTACTTCACTGTCAGGAGAGCTAGGATCTGGAACCAACTTCCAAGAGAAGTGGTACTGGCTCCTACCCTGGGGCTTTTCATAGATTCATAGATGTTAGGGTCAGAAGGGACCTCAATAGATCATTGAGTCTCGACCCCCTGCATAGGCAGTAAAGAGTGCTGGGTTTAAATGACCCCAGCTAGATGCCTATCTAACCTCCTCTTGAAGACCGCCAGGGTAGGGGAGATCACCACCTCCCTTGGGAGCCCATTCCAGACCTTGGCCACTCAAACTGTGAAGAAGTTCTTCCTAATATCCAATCTAAATCTGCTCTCTGCTACTTTATGGCCATTATTTCTTGTAACCCCCCAGGGGTGCCCTCATTAATTCCCTTCTGTGCCCCCATGATGAACTCATAAGCAGCCACAAGGTCGCCTTTCAATCTTCTCTTGCGGAGGCTGAAGAGGTCCAGGTGCCCTAGTCTTTCCTCATAGGGCTTGGCCTGCAAGCCCTTAACCATACATGTGGCCCTTCTCTGGACCCTCTCCAGGTTATTCACATCCCTCTTGAAGTGCGGTGCCCAAAACTACATGCACTATTCTAACTGCAGTCTGACCAGTGCCTGATAGAGGGGAAGCATCACCTCCTTGGATCTATTCGTCATGCATCTGCTGATGCACGATAAAGTGCCATTAGCTTTTCTGATGGCTTTGTCACACTGCCGACTCATGTTCATCTTGGAGTCCAGTACATATGCTGGACATCTTTTCCTCCCTAGGTGCAGCCCTTTGCATTTCTCCTTGCTGAATTGCATTCTATTGTTTTTTGCCCGTATGTCTAGCCTGTCCAGGTCTGCTTGTAGCTGGTCCCTGCCCTCTGGTGTGTCCACTTCTCCCCACAGTTTTGTGTCATCCGCAAACTTGGACAGAGTACACTTCACTCCCTCGTCCAAGTCACTGATGAAGACATTGAAAAGTATCAGTCCAAGGACCGAGTCTTGCAGGACCCCACTGCCCACACCCTTCCAAGTTGATACCAACCCATCCACTACGACCCACTGAGTGCGACCCTTTAGCCAATTCACCACCCACCGGACTGTGTAGTCATCCAAGTCACAGCCTCTTAACTTGTTCACCAGTATGGGGTGGGATACTGTATCAAAGGCTTTCCTGAAGTCTAAGT
>JAGPOW010000261.1:60834353-60856286 GCA_030014935.1 Caiman crocodilus | reverse complement strand
CCCATCTAACTGCCTCCCTACAAGCACGAGCAGAGGAGGTATACTCCTCTTTAGTAATCTCTCCCCATTTCCACTTTTTATATGCCCCCCTTTTAGCCCATAGACTGCTTTGGATTTCTCTGGTCAGCCAAGGAAGCCTCTTGGCTCCTTTCCCTCTTTTTCCCTGCATCAGGATCATTTCCCTCTGTGCCCGAAGGATCATTTCCTTAAGGCACAGCCACCCTTCCTGGGCTCCCAACTCTTTAAAACTCTTACTCTTTAAAAGGAGGCTGGATGAACACCTTGCTGGGGTCGTTTGACCCCAATACTCTTTCCTGCCATGGCAGGGGGTCGAACTTTATGATCTACTCAGGTCCTTTCCAACCCTACCAACTATGAAACTATAAAGAAAATCTGACAAATAAATTCAGAAGCCATGCTGCTGGACATATGCTGGGCTACCCCAGCATGAGACTACCATGAAGTGTGGGTGTTCAAAGATTAAGCACAAAGTGTGTTTTAATTTTGTTTAAGTAAATCAGATTAAAAAATGCAAATAAAGCAAGGGGGGGGTAAAGAATTTTCTATGCAACTTCAAGTGACACAGGCGGTGTATCTGTTCTTATGATTCAACATAGTCAAAACAATAAAGAAAAAAGTAATACTTCAAATGGAACACCATCTCAGCCTTTAGAATATGTAGTGAATTTCCTTTGCAAAGTTGTGCACATTTCCATAGCGAATTAAAACATTTTATGGGAATTCCTTTCATTTGAGGAAACAACAACTGTTGAGAATGAAGGCATATCTGCACAGCACAAATGCGCTTTCACACTCCCTTTCATCTCATATTTTTTTCAGCTCCCAGTTTGTAGCTGAAATCAGCATTTTAGTCTATGGCCCACATAATGATTATCTGATAAAAGAGAAATCTTCCTATAGCATACAAACTGAATAATGGGGCGGGGGGGGAGGTCCTGTATAAGGTACACTGAGACTAGATGCATTTAAAGTATAAACTGAACCTTTACATCTGTCAGAAAGAATGGACCTTGTCAATTCTGTTAAATCAACCTCAGTCAACAATCTCACATTAGCGTCCTTTCCATTTTGTAATATGATGTAAAAGTTATAAACAGTAAATGCAGAATTCCTGTTTTCCTATCTTCTATTTTTTTGGAGCTGTCCTTATTTGGCAGTAGAATATCCTATAGACAAAAAAAATCAACATACTGCTGTATACTATATTGATTTGTCCTTTAAACATACATTCTTGTTATTATAACCATATATTATAGAAATCTCTCCTTACAGTTAAAAAATGCATTTCTAACCTATAGGATGCAGGTCTCTGGACAATAATATTGGTAATATTGGTAAATCCCAATGATAAAGAGCAGGAGCAGAAATTTTAAAAAGAAAACCATGTTTTGTAACTGCATCCTGTCAAATAGCTATATAAATACAGTGCTCCAGCTGTTCTACATCAGAACACATTTGGTTATTCAGTATACAATGGGCTGAATAATCCAATAAATATTTATAAGTGAACTACAGAGGCTGGCATAAGCTTTACTTATTTTTTCAGCATGTGGAAGTTTTAAAATGTTCACTGTGTTAGTACAATATAAAACCTAATGTTTTGGTTGCCACTTAATAAATGTAACCACTTGGCTCTGGACCACATAAGCATATTCTCTAGACAGTTTGTCATAGGCAATTTTCTTTAGGGCAGTTCATGAGAAACCAGCCTGTGATCAGCTAATTCCCAAATCTCCCACAGGCAGCATATGTTTCAGGAAGGGGAGGAAGAGAAGATGTAAAACAAGCAGCTGCTTTGCACTTTGACCTGAGGCAGGGTGAACTGCAGTCCACAGATTAGTAGATTTTAAGTGAACGGTTCAGACGGCAGTGGAAGGGAATGGATATAAAGAACAAGGACAGACATAAGAGTTCCACTGAGCTCATCAGGCTGACATGCAGCTTTAAGGCTCCCTACTGCTACCTTCACAGTGGATATTGAGTCTTGCTGTAAACTGGGCTTTTCTTCCTAATTAGTAACCCAGAGCAGCATAATGCAGGGTGGGTGAGAGTGGGTACCAGATTAACAATCCCCAGAGCACCCGTGCTGTGCTGGCTGCTGCAGTTGGTGTGTAGGGAGCCTGTAGCCACAGCAATCCCAGCCCACACCTGTATAGCAGCAGGAGCAAAATGCAGTGAGAACCCATTTCATGGCAGGTGCTATTCTGCTCCTTTTTTCATCCCCTTGCACTGGCCAGAATGTCAGTAACCATTTTTATGTTAATCCATGAAAAAAAATACGTCTACAAATTGCATATGTCTAATATTTATCTTACTGATATCTCTCAGCTAAATATTGGCCAGCAGCCACAAACCTCCACTCTGACAGTCACTACCTCTGCTGTGACTCATCAGACCATAATATAACTACAGACATGAAATAAATTGCAATATGTCTTCTTTTTAAAGCAGTTATATTCTATGCTCTCTCCCAATTGCTTACTATTGTCTTTTCTTCCCTTCAGTATCACCCATCAACCAAGTCATTAAAATATTCTGTCTAACCTTAGGGTCAATCCTGCAAAAGGCTGAGTATCCTGTTAGTGCAGTGCTAATCATCCTATACTTCAAGTGCTGTCCATGAAAGATCAGATCACTCAGCCCATGATTAGTTCCTTCAGAAGCAAAGGGGAGCTATAGGGAATTGCAGGGAGGATAAGAGCTTGGGGAGGGACAGGCAAGAACCAGTATGAGGTAGGGAGAAAGATATCTGCATTGGAAGAGGACAAAGCAGAAGCCAGGAAAGTGGGGTGGGAAGGAAGGGATGGAGAGGAGCTTCAGGTGAAGATTGTATAGTAGGCAAGTAGTATGTAGAAGGGTAGATGGGATCAGGAGAGTTAGTAGGAATGAGAGATTGAGGAGGTAGAGGCAGGAGGGGTATGGGCAAGAACTAGCAGCATAAGAAAAAATGAAGACATGAACAGAAACTGTGGTTGCAGGGTTGGAGGGGACAGGAATAGAGAGAAAACCAAAAAGCAGGGACAAAAATGGTTATAACTATTCAAGAGCACTTCTCTACAGAACTTGGAATAGAACTCAGAGCCCTGTGAAAAAATACAATAGGAACATGTAAAAAAACCATCTTAATTCTTGCATTTTGTAATTTATGAGGGCTTGATCTTATAACCTTAAATGTTCCTTAAGACATAGTTCAGAACAAGGAGGGGGAACAGATGGAATATGCATATAAGACATGCAGCAAACCACCTAAATAAATAATATCTTATTATTATTTTGTGTTGGAGCTGGCCCAAAGAAGAGCAAATGTCTGTACCCATTTAGTCTTAGTGGGCACCCTTGGTTTCTTGGGTAAAGGGTATTTGGCCAGAGGAAAGAAAAAGAATAAAGTCAGTTAAGCATTATGACTTGCATGAGGTTCCTGATAGAGACAGTCTTGAGACATCTGCTCCTTTATCTGGGAGCAATTTAAAAGTACTTCCATATGTACTCTGATATTATTTCTGTTTAGAGAGACATGGCATGCACATGTTCTGTAAATAACCAAATTACATTTAAAAAAAAATCAGACCTCATAATTGTTTTGCTCTCAACAGAAATCTGACCTGCAGTATAACTCTGACTTGGCTGAAAGGCTAAAACATGTCCTTTCCTGACATAGCTCTGCCAGCAAAACCCCTGGTGTAGATCAAAGAGAGATTTTATTTTTTTCAGCTTATGTCAGCTGCTGTATGGATGTGATGGCAGAAAAATGCCTTCTCTTGGTATAAACTATGCCTCTACTAGGAATACTAACATAACTATGCTGGCATGGCTGTAGCAACAGAGGCTCTTCTAGCTATCTTTTTTATTTCGTCCCAGTTAGTTAATGACTGACTCAACTTCCCTGTAGATAAGAGAATGTTGAAGTGTATGAGGCACGCAAGTCTTGCTCAAGTTAATGCAGTTTTTTGGACAATATATTGTGGGTGACTGTCTCTTAGGGAGGCATTCTTTTATTCCAAAGTCCCCTACCCTATGGTGGAAAGCAGGGGAAGCATACATATGGATTAGGTAGAAGATAAATAAAGCGCCTTTGTATATTAAATGAAATGTTTTTTTCAAAAAACACTTTATAAAGTTTATCAAATTCAAAATTGTTTCACTGAAAAAAAAACACTATTAAATTTAAAACCGTCAATAGTTTTCAATGAGAAGGATAGGCTTGCTTGGTACTGCTTAGTTTTTCAAACCTGGGCTTTATTTTTGAGCCTGCCAGTCTCATTTCACAATCCACATTTATTTTTGATGGGTATTCACTCTTTATAGTGGCAACTGCTGAAAATCCTGAGTCACACAAGGAGCATGTTGTGAAGGGAAGTAGTACTTTCATAGCTTTCTTGCTTAACTCTTTGCACTCAGCTTGCACACTAATCCAAAATTAAGGACGAGACATCATCAGGAACTTGATTTTCAAATAGGTGTCAGAAGAGATATCAATGAATTGTTCTTCTTTGGCAATAGTGAGGATACCACCTTTCAGTTCAGTATTGAAAGGTTCCGTAATCCAGTCATAATTTTCCATTTCCAGATCAGGTAAGTAATTCTCAAAGTGAGATTTCAGTGAAGAAAGGTGACTCAAGATACGGTTTTTCACATCTCCACTAATTTGTGTGTCACTGCTCTCAATAAATTGTTTTAAACTAAGAAACATGTCCACACTTTCACTTGCCATTTTCCTCTGCCACAGTTCAATTTTTTAAATAACTTATTTCAGTTTGTCATTGAGCTGAAGAATATTACTGTCACCACCTTACAGTGAGGTATTAAGAGTGTTCAGCTTCTCAAATCACTGAAATATGCCAAATTCATGATGAAATTGCTCACGTTTGGCGACAGTGCTGTTATGATTTTCGTTGGTTAAGTACTGGTGAAGTTCATTCCTCAGTTCAAACACACGTTTTAAAGCATTCACCCGAGACAGCCATCTTGATTTACAGTAAAAAAGTAAAGAAGTGTGTTCTGTACCCACCTCTTCACATAACCTAGCAAAATTTCTTGCCTTTATAGGTCATGTTTTGACGTAGTTCACAACATTTATAACTGTTTGTAGAACTTTCTCTAATACTGGGCTCAAATCAAACTCTGGACAGGTAAATACTGAGCTTCACTAACCCTCAAATGCCAAGATTAGAAAGTGAAAGAGACGCTGGGCGAGTCCGAGGACATGTGCGTCACTTCTGGGGGAAGGAAGCAGGCAAAGCTTCCTTTGTTTGTGCGCTGGGGATAGAAGAGAAGTTTGTGATCCCCTTTTGAGTTGCTCACAACCCCACAGTTTGAGAACACACAGGCTCCATTAAGAGTCAGTGGCTAGATTTCTCACTGTCCTAAGGGAATCAGGCATCCATTTGCCATTGATTTTCATTGAGGTTTGGGCACCTACTTCCTTAGGACAGTGAGAAATCTAGCCATTGACTCTCAATGGAGCCTGTGTGTTGGAGTAACTTGGGTGTTTTTAGGAGAATCCTTCCACCTAACTTTAGAAACTGCTATTTAGAAACCATACCCAAAGAATACTCTAAGGCCTTGTCTACACCGTCTTCATGTCGAGGTAGGTCCTGCTGCTAAGATGCATGTCCCATTTATTCCCTCCTACTCCGCATGTTACAAAGGCCACAAGTTGGACATTGTTGCCATGTTAGAGTAGCTCTAAGTACATGCCCGAGACAAACAGCCCAAAAGGAGTACCTTGGTATGTCCCAAAGGCTATGCTAAGCCCCCTACACCATTTAATTTTCACACCTGTGTTGGCACATGTGAAGCAGAAGCAAATGATTTGGGGTGCTTCCTAGGCTCAGCATGGAGGAAGTATAGATATAAGTCCTAAGAAAGCAGTAACTTTCAAGCTTTCTCATTGCAGCTTTTGAGGTTTCATTTCTAATGCATATCAAGCTCTAACACTCAGTGCTAAGTGCCTTCCTAGTATCAGTACTTACACTACTGTACATGTCTAATCAAACCTGACATTTTTGGGTTAAGTAATATCTATACTTACCAGAGTGTTTGAACACAAGTGAAAGAATATCACTAATTAAGTACCAACTCTGAGAGACCCCAGTCCTCTTAACTTAATTTTGCTAGGGTTTGTGCAGACAGTCATTGACACTGGGCTCTTTCATATCTACTTACATTAGAACTAATTGCTCCTCTTCTCATTTTCAAGGAAAAAGAGGAAAAAGCCTCAGCAGAATTGTTAGCTGCTGCTGGGGTGATGTGTGTTACAGAGCTGAGAAGGATTTTGCTTCTGTCAATCTTTTCTCCTTCCTGCCATAATCAGTAGCATTCCTGTCTCTTACGGTCTAATCCTGAGTAGTGCTGAGGACTGCCCTACCCCTCCTCTCACAGAAGATGTTCAGCACATCACAGGCTCAGATCCTTGGATTTAACTTCTTGCATCAATGACTGTTTCTTTATTTGTGTCCTATACAATGCCAATCCCATCATTAGTGCTTGTCAAACAGAACACAGTCATCTGCAAACATGTAAAGACAGGCCAGGCAAGAAAGAAGGGCACTCTGTGTGTCAATAATTGGTCTCCTAATGAGGCACTGCTCATTGTGTTGTGAGGCTGCCATTCTAATCACCTTCTCTCTCCTACTATTGACATATAGTTACTAAAAAGATGCTTTCAGGTTTTATATGGGAATATATATATGAATCCATGCAGACTTTCCAACTGATGCCAGATCTTAGAATCATCACATGCATACAGTATACTCATCTGACCTGAGGCTACTGTCACATAGGTGCTTGAATGTGCTTCAATCATATCCTGGTACTATTTTAGGAGTATGTGGAACAGTACAAAAGCAGCTTTAGAGAGCCCAGTTTGATGGAGATGTTCCATTTCTGAAGAACCTGCCTAAAAAATAATCTGTAATTACCCAAATGTCATTTTCTTTAAAATGCTATTTACTAATGGGGTTCTGAGTAGCTCAAAAGAATGTCCCTGAACTCCAGCATTCATATTGACTTGTCTGCAACACAGGATTTGCAGACAGCCAAAGACAGACACGTGGGACTATGCAGTTAAAACACTGCACTACTGTCACTTATCTGAAAACAGCAGTTAGGCAGGGACTACTTTTCAGCTCCTGGGCACAGACTTAGATGAGCAAAGAACCCTCATAGAAAACACTGATCTGAGCGGACAGTAGAAAGTAGCTAATTTAATATGTCAAAAAAAACATTTCAAGTTGAGCAGAGCAACACAAATGAAAAATTAATGCAAATTTTGAGTACACAAATACAGGGCATTGTGGCAAGGAGTAGTTAATTTAGAAAAGTGCACACATGCCCCCTTTTGTAACAAGTCTATCATGGCTAGCACTAATAAGAACTTCTTCCACATGTGGTTTCATCCTCATGGAAGCAGAATCAAGCTATCTATGTAATTTCAGCCCTCACTTGTCTGTCATTTGAAAGTACACCAGATAAGTAAACCCCTGGGCCAGGTGAATAGTGCAGGGCCAGCCCCATGGACCAAATTGGGCCTCAGTTCCTTCTCCCCACATGTTGGATCCAGTACCTGCTCCAGCTAGTCTGGGACTCCACCACATGTAGTGCCTGTGCTAGGACCAGTGCAGCACATAGTGCTCATACATGACTAGCTGGAGCAGGTGCTATGTGGCTCACATCTCAGACCAGTCAGAGCAGCTGCTGTGTGGTACAGTTCCAGACCAGGTAGAGCAGGTGCTAGACAATCCACCTTAATCATGGGTGGGTCTGTAAGGATGGTACAATATGACATATTGCACAGCTATATGGGAGGATTTCAAAAAAGCACACAAGACACAGCCCTTCCGAAAACTTGCTGAGGCTGATCCCATAGCCCTCTGCCGTGGTGCTTATTACACCCTCTTCTGCCTAGTATAGCCTCTGTATTATCAATCCAGGATGATGGCTCATGGGTGAACAAGGAGACTGTTTAAAGGAAAGGTACATTATTGTAACAGAAGATACAGAAAAAGAAAGATAACTGCATATTTTTTTCTGGCTCGCAGTTGTATTAATGCCTTCAGCTTTGAGGCCAAGTTGAGGTAGCATGAGATAAATTGGGCAACTCATGCTGCACAGACATTTCCAGAAAGAGAAAGGCTGGAAAGTACCATAAAGGATTCCCTCTTTGGGGTTACTGGGGGATTCTCGTCATTCTGAAGTGCACTTTGAACTGAGCTTCAAGTGTTAAAAATAAGAAATTGAGCCAAAGGAGATTTGGCACAGAGATTGCATAGCAATGCAGCTCTTTTGGCTGTGCCTGTATTGCTTGAGGTTAACTTCATTTTGGCAGCAGTGCTGGAATCATATTCCTTGCAACTGCAGCAGCTTCCTTTTTTTTACCCATTGCCTTTTTAGCAGAATTTTTCTCTGTCTTTTGGGTTCTGACCTCAAATTGACATCCTCCAGAAGAGGACAACCTGAAGCAATAAAGTGGCACTTCCTAGTAATATTAGTGCCTCCTTCATATACCCCCAATAGCAGCTTACTGAAACATGTAAGCAGTTATTAGCACTCTTTTTAGCAAACCACCTCTCCCTAGCACTAGCAGCCCACATGGCAGCTTTATTCATGTTGCTAAGACAGCCAGACCCTCCCTCCCAAGCACTCAGTGGCAGCTAGGGCAGGGCAACTAGGGCCAGCACCTCAGTCACTGATTGAAGTGGGGACAGTGAAAAAAGAGGCTGCCACTGACAGGTGCACAGTCACAATTGCAATTACACTGTCAATGCAGCAGCACCAGCCAGAAGTCACTGCTGCCCCATGCCCTGGTGTCCCAGCTGCATCCCTATGCTGCTGTCACTACCATCCTCCCAGGACAGACCTTCTTATTCAACTTGCTCCTTGGATCATCCCTAATAAATTTTCATCTAACCTGTTTTTAACATCTGTAATGAAGGAGAAACAACAACATCACTAGGTAGCCTATTCAGTGTTTCACCACCAAAGCAGTTAGAAAGTATTTTCTAAAATCCCGCCTAAATCTTCTTTTCTGCAAATAAAGCTAGTTTCCTCTTGTTCTTCCCTCAATGGACACAGTGAACAACCAATTGTCATTTTGGCCTAGCCGCAGTACTGCAGAGAAGGATTTGAGAGTGGCAGTGGACCATAAGCTGAAAATGAACCACAAGTATGCTCTTGTTGCAAAAAAGTCCACAAGTAGATTGAATTGTGTTAACAGAAGTGTCACTTACAAATCGAGGGAAGCAAGAGTGACAACAATGATTAGAGGCATGGAATACATGATTGATGGAAAAAAGCTGAAAGAACTTGGATTATTTAGACTGCAAGTCTGAAAGGGGATTTGATAACACTCTTCAAATATTTGAAGGGTAATTTTATAGAGGATGGAAGTAGACCAGGAGTGTCAAACAGCCCTACTTTCCTGTGGTCTTTGTTATAACAGCTGTTTACATATTTGACACTCTTGTGAGCGTCTCCCCACACACCTCATCTTCTCTTTTCTAGATAAAACAAGCCCACTTCATTATTTTTTTTTCCCTCCTGGATAATATTTTCAAAACATCTTATCATTCTTGATGCTCTCTTTTGGATTCTCTCCAATTCTTCTAAATTTCCTTGAAGTATGGTGCCAAAAACTGGACAAAGACCTCAGCTGGGACCTCACCAGAATATGCAGCTCTAGTTTACAGATTCATTCTAATGAAATTTAAACATGCACTATAGTAAAGTTGCCCACTACTATGATGTCATGGATACATATATCCTGATAAAATCATTGCCCCACTATATGTGCAGCTTAGCTGCAAGTGTTCTGCAATGGCTCCAGGAGGTGTGAGGCTACCCTTTGGGTACCTGAACTGGAATGTCAAAGGCAGCCTGATGTGATGTTATCCTATCATACCCTAGTGTTCTGTTGTCTTCTGGGAGAAACCTGCAAATCCATCACATAGCCTAATGAAATGAGAGACTTGAGTAGACCTTTGACTTTGTCTTCACATACACAAAGAATATATATACAGTGACCCCCAATTAATACCTTATAGAAAAGTATGCACATACTTCCCAAGTGATCCTGACTCTGTGTCCCTGGGTAGCTGCAAAGCATTCAGCATATCTGCCCATTGTCTCTACAAAAGTGTTTCCATCCACAAGGCTTTTTCCACACGAAGGCTGGGCAAAATAAAGCAAGCAGTCATCCTGGGAGACAGGCGGTTCTCATCTGCATCAAACTTCAGCATAAAGATTCTCACTTTTCAGTCTTCCCAATGCACAGTTCACCATCAGTCTCCAGCCACGCATAAATGATTCCTTTCTTCTGTTCCAAAGTAATCATCTTCAGAAGTCAGGGAAGTAGAAAGCAATCTGAGTCTCCCAGAATGACTAAAGAATTTCCATAGTAGGCATTTCTTATTGCAGAAACCTGGTGCGAGTTCCTGAAGATTTTCACATCATGGGCATTTTTAGGCCAACCTACAATAATATTGGCAAAGTATCCTTTTCTTTTGCATACTATTTGAGGAAAAACAGTCATTCAAAGACCAGGGGGCCATTGTCAAGACAGTCATAACAGGTTGCCTTCCAACCATAGGAAAATGAAGATAAATTCAGAATTTTTAAAATGGATAATTCAGCTGTTGAAGATGCACATCATTGTTTTCCTTCTGAGGCTGAAGATGATGCTAGCCCAGTACCAGCATGATTAAGGCAAAACTTCTAGGGCAGGGGTGTCAAACCTGTTTGGACCACAGCCTCATATGCTAGATCCAGACCCATTTCCAGCAGTGGAGTGAGTGTCAGGGATTAGTGTAGCTGTCACTTGCTCTGACACTTACAAAACATATCCCCAGTGGGACTCTGTATCCTAGAATTAGGTGAGAGGCCCCACACCTGCTCACCTCTCCACCAAATTCCCAGTCTTTCCAGGAGCCCTGTCATCCATATCTTTGAAACCTCTGCCCCAGAGCAGCATTTCTCAATTGGTGGGTTGGAACCCAAAAATAGGTTGCAAGAACATTTGAAAGGGTTGTGAGGAAGTCCCCAAAACCCGTGAAAGCGTGGGTTTCCCCTTGAAGGCTGGCAGTGTTCCAGCCTGCAAGCGCTGCTTGGGATGGTTGGAGGCAGCGGATGCACATGGTAGATGCACATGGCCAGCATACAGCGAGGCCAGGTTGTGGGACCAGCCCCAGCTGCTGGACACAGGTAAGTGTATGAGGAGCAGAGAATGGAAGTCCAGGGGACTATCTGGAGGACTGGGAGGGGTGTTTGTGTGTGTGCATGTGTGCATGCAGGTGCTGGGGATGGTAGCCACACGTGGGGCTGTGGCAGGGCAGGGGGAGCGGCAAGGAGAAGGCACTTGACCCTTCAGCGGGGGAAGGAGGCGGGGGCAGTTCTTCATAGTGCGGAGCTACGTGCTGGGAAGGAGGCATAGGGACAGTGCCCATACAGGTAGAAGCCTTCACTCACTGCTCATGCTCCAGCCCAATCAGAACTGGGGAAGCTGGGGGCCTCCTCCAGCAGGGCTAGTGGGGCAGAGAACTGCGGATCAGAAGTGAGGGGCACCACCAGGGCCTGGGGGGGCAGGGGGCTGTGGCTTGGGGGTGAAGGGCACCAGCAGGGTCGGGAGGCTGTGATTTGGGGGTGAAGAGCACTAGCAGGGGACTTTGGATCAAGCACTGGCAGAGCCAGGTGAGTACGGGTCAGGACAAGCCATCCATTTTAGCAAATGGGTCCTGGAACAAAAAGGGTTGAGAACCACTGCTCTAGAGTATTGGGAGTTGTATAAAGATGAGGAAAGAGATATGTCCACTTCTGTCCTCCAAATTTGAAAGGTCATCATTGTTTTTGATGTCTTTGACGGCAGTTGGAGGAGTAGAGTCCTGGATGTATGAATGTGCTACAGCAGAAAGCAGATTGGGTGAGGGAAGGAGATCAAGGTGGTATTCAGGGAGGATGTGGGGCTTAACTTGTGGCACACGTGCAGAAAAGTTTGCCCAAACTCTGCTATGGTATCTCAAAGTTAACATCTTAGAATACATTAGCTGTTCCTTTAAATAAATATAAAATGCAGATGTATTCTTATGTATTCTATGATGTATCAACAGTAATTTTATTATTACTGTCCACAATACATGGCATCTCTGCAACTACTAGTTGGATCTCATGGCTACAATATATAAGATCTCATTGAAAACAGATAGGTTTATGTGTTTAAACATGTCAGTGTTTTGTGGATTTTTTCATCACGCTTCCCTACTAATAATGCTTTTTGTTTTCCATTTTGTGGTTTCGCCTGTCAGCAGCTAGAGGTACAGGGCCCCAGAACCCCCCTGCACCGATCTCCTTGACAGCTGGCAGGCTTGGTGGCTGCACCAGGGGCTACCATCCCTGCAACTTTCACCCTGCTGCACCTTAAACACACACAGTGTCATCCACGTCACAAATTTTACCTGTCAGCAGCTTGAGGTGCAGTTCCCCCTAAACCCCTGCACCTATCTTCTTGAAACTTGGCAGGCTTAGTGGCCTCACCAGGGACTATCACCCCTGCAGTTTTCACCTCCCTATGTTGTAACGCATGACATAACACAAGTTTTGCTTTCAAGAATTTGGGGTACAGTTCCCCCCTGAACCCATCTTCTTGAAGCTTGGTAGGCTTCGTGCACTCAGGAGATGCTACCATCCCTGAAAGTTTCATCCAAATCAGACAAAAAACAACAAAGTTATAGATATTTAATTGATTCTCCATTATACCCTATGGCCAGATCTCAGAGGTAGCTCTGAAGCTTCAGAGCCACTTTGGTTAGATTGAAGTGGAAACCCAATCTCGAGCTCTGCATCGGATCCCTGACATCCGAAGTGGCTGGATCTGAAACCGGATTGAACAGCTGCCTGCTTGCACAAACCTAATAACCACGCCCTCCTCTCCAGCAGATCCTCCAAACCCCTTCCCCATGGACCTGCTAGCCCTACCCTCAATCCTGCCTGCCCCTCCCCACATCATGAGTTACTTTCACTAGTTTCCCTGTGTGGCTCCCAAGAGTGGGGAACCCTTGTATATTCTGTTTTTAGTCTTTGTTCATGCAGTTTAAAGCAAACCACATGAATATAGACTGTGCAGCAAACTGCTATGTATATCCTGAGATTTTTCCCTTAATAAAGAGCTTTGGCCCAGCAGAACTGTACATCCCACATGTGGTATACCAAGGAAACTACTATTTTTTTATATTACAGAGTTTGTACGTTATTAATAAACAAAGGGCTTAATTTGGCTCCCCTTGAAATCAAAACAGCATTGTCTTTGATGTTAAATGAAACTGTATCAGCCCTAAGGACATTATTTTTAAGCCCATAACCTTAGAAAATTAAATTTTTTCCATGGTTTGCATAGCAGCTTCTGGCAAGATGATTTCTGAATTATTTTGCAACCACTGAAGTATGCAAAAAAAGCAGGTTCTCACCTAAAGAGATAAGCATGTGAATAAAAATAGGCCACATTATTAATACACATCTCAGTTTATTATGCTATTCATTCCATAGTAAATATTTGTGCAACATTTATTTTACTAACAGTCTAATGTAGCCTGAAATTGCATTCATGATTAGAAGCAGGGATGTTTCTAATGAATGCTGATTGCAGTTTGAATGGCACCACCTCCAAGGTGCAAAGTTATAACCATTTACAGAAGGCTCCCAGTTCTATCTCTGCCTTGGCCTTCCTGACTTCCCCCCTACAGCCCCTAGCAAGCATAATATAGTCCTCCCTGGTGATGGCCCCACCCTTCCATTGGGTATATGCCTCCCTTTTAGCCAAGAGACATTCCTGTATACTTTTGGTAAGCCATGGGAGCTTTTGCACCCTCTTGCCTCCTTTGATTCGCGTTGGGATTACCTCCCTTTGGGCTTGGAGGATCATCTCCTTAAGGGTCCTTCTTGGACCCCTGACTCCTCTCCCCTCTGGGACCACAGTGCCTTCCTTTCTTCCTTTTGTCAGGGGAGCATCACCTTACTCCATCTGTCAACCCATTATACTCACTGGGGCTATTGGACAAGTTAGGTATTACTAAATGTGAGTAACAATGGCAGGATCTTGTTCAGAACCACATTTTAAGAAGACTTCTTTTGAGGAGATTCTTTCTTTCTTTTACCCAAAAGGTTGACTAAGAACTTGAGAGGAAGATTGTGCAGTCCTTTTTCCTATTATAAAGCAATGTAGCTTCATTTTTTCTTTTCATTATGTGTCAGGATATGTTAATGAATGGATCCAGATTTTTGAAAAGGAGGGTGCAAAGTGTGAGGTATGTCATCACATATAAAACAATATAAATTTTTTTACAGTTAAACATAAATATGCCAGGGGCCTAGGACTATATTATTCAGTTTAAGATTGAAGCAAAAACAAATCTAACTTCATTGGAAGGAGTTAAAAACAACCTGCAGGGCTGTGAAATAGAGCTTCATTACTAGGAGCTGTTAATAGCAGAATTGCAAAACTGGTGGGTAGAACATCAGGATCATTAAAAAGATGATCTTGTTAAAGGGTCATTAACACCTGTGGAATTAAGTGTTTTGAAGGGATCAGAGTAGATTACAATGAGCCATGAAATCAATTAACTCCCACAGCACTGCCTGTCTTGAAATGATGCTGACCCTGCCAGACAGTTGGTTTTAAACATTGGGTAGACAATGAATCAAAGGGGAGGACCAAGTCACTAGTGTACTCGCACTGCATCAACCCCTGGATATGTTCATTAGAAAGCAGAACAGGCCAACATCCAGAGGTCTGTTTATTGTCTTGCTTAATAATGAATTACATGCAGGAAGAAAAAAGTAGAAATTAAAAGTAAGAAGCAATCATGGAGTTGCCAGTGAGCAAATGTAAACACTACATTACAAAGGCTGCTTCCTTTGCTGGCCATCAGTAAATCACTTGAAAGGGCTAATTAACTTTAAAATAATGCTTAACAGAAATATGCAGCTATAATGGCATTCAGAACATAAAGGGACAGAAATTACACATAAACTGGTAAAAATGATCAGAAACTGGTTCAAATCTGTAACACAACAGGGCTAGGGCCAGACATTCAAAAAGCCTGAGCATGAATTGATTCAATCTTTGCAGGTTAGTCTAACCTGCCTAGGCTGAACTGGTTTCTAATTATACAGATGTCCCAGAAATTCAGGCACATGGCTGCAGTAGCTCAAGCTAAAAGCTGAGGGGAGCTAAAGCTGCCCTCCCTTTCCTTCTTCTTAGTGCTGAGCTGCGGGGAGGCATGGCCAGGCCCTGCAGGATGCTCTGATTAGGGTGAGGTTCCCCTCTCCCTCCACTCCTCACCACTCCTAACCAGCCAGGGAGTCAACACGGAATTTTACAGCTTTTACAAACAAAACAAAGCCTCTCTCATTAGTTCAAGCTCTTAAACAACTTTTTCCAAGGAAGGAACGGAGGGACATCACCGGCAACCTGTTGATTAGCACCAAAAGGCCCTAAGCAGACACCATCCTGTCTGCCTTACACAGACACCCCTCAGCATTAGCTAGCATACCACATGCTGGCTATGGTCCATGATGTGGGAAAGGGAAGGAGGTAATCCCTGCTTGAGCAGGCAGTGGTGGGGATGGGGCAGGGAGGTGGAGCACAGGGAATCCAAGTAGATGCTGCTATGCCTGCAAGTCTCTTTTTGGAGCTCCAGCCAGGGAGCAAAGAGGAGGGGCCAGCCCAGCTCTCTGGAGCAGAGAGTCCAGCCCAGAGAGCATGTTGGGATGCTGTGGGATTTTAGTTTAAGTTAACCTAAGAAGGGGTCTGGGACAGATATTGCACAAACCAGTTTGACCCAAATCAGATAAGTCTAATACTACATTCAACCAGGTTTATCTCAAACTGGTTTCAGCCATTTTCATATTGGTTTATGTGCATTGAACGTCTGTTCTGCAACAGGTTTAAACCAGTTTCTGATCACTTAAAAAATGGTTTATGTGTAATGTCTGTCCCTAGCCCAGAAGTTCAGTATGCATAAGCTGTTTTCAAAATGGCTGAAACCAGTTCAAGACAAACTTGGATAGATGTAGTATCAGACTTAACTCATTTAGGTTATATGAGTTTATTGAACATCTATCCTAGATCCCCTCCAGATTCAAGCTATCTGCTCCAGCTGAGCAGGGAGGTGTGCTGTAGCCGCTCCCAGCTTCTAGCCTTGACCACTAGAGGTATGTGGCTGCACTTCTGGAATCAAAAATGAATATCTGCTCACTTGCTTATCGGTTCAACCTATACAACTTATAACCTGTGGAGTTTGAATTGATTCTGCCTCAGACTTTTTGACTGTTTTTACTTAGCCTGACTTCTCACAAGTTTGCAGTCCAATAAAGAAACTTCTTGCCAACAGGTAATAGCAAGTTAAGACATTGAGACCAAGCTGGCCGACTATTGTTAAGAGATAAAAGCCATATTTATCAGTCAAGGTGGTGGTTTTATGCAGATCTTTTCCTCTAGGCTATGGTTATCTTCCCATAAACCAGAGATTTCAATCTATAGTATTCAAAAACTGCTAGTTCTTCACTGTTATCTGGCTAATTTATCAAAGTTGTTGGTTCCTCTTCTTCCCTGCTGAATTGTCGTAATGATAATAAGTAATGCATTAAATGCCATACTTTCCCAGTACTATTTGTCCATCCAGCTGCTGAAGGCACATACAAAGGATGGCATGCCAGGCGTAATCATTAATGGGAGGCTAGGTTGTTTTTAATTTCCATCTTAAAATATTCTCTATGCCCCTGTAAAACTTTGGAAACCCCTCCCATAGCTAACAGAAGACAGATGACAGTTTCTGTTTCTAATACTTATTACAACTATTTCTGAGAGAAAGATGGAAACAGAGTCATATTTAGTAATGCCTTTGATACTGTCTGCTGCAATAAGGCATTGCAACAGTGTGAAGCATAAAGCTAGTAGACAATTAAAATCAGCTTCATTCAGAAAAGGCTGAATTGCTGCTCAGCTCTGCAATCAAGCTAACTCTCCATTTATAACGCTGTACTAATGAATGCCTCACAGGCCGAGGCATAGCCCCCCTAGTGCAATTTAATAGACATAATAAAAATGTCTAATTGGCCACACATATTTCTCAAATGAACCCCTGGAGATTCGCTTTCAAGGAGGACCCTCAGTTGCAGTAAGAGTGGGAAATGATCCAAATTTGAACTAATCTCATTATGTCAATGTAATCCTATCACGTTGTTCATTTCTCCAAAACCTGTATATTCTATACCTTATTATCTGGCTTTGAAGGCTTTTTCAGACAGAAAGAATCATATAACTATTGCACATTACTGACCTGTGTCTTCTTATCTTTATGGGCAGAAAACAATAGTATTGTACAGGTCTGCATGTGAACTGAAGGCTGATCTTTAGATATTACTGATATTTGTCAGTAATGAAGGAATACCGAGGACTATACTGGTGCTTCATTTTCCTAAAGGAAGCTTTCACTAGAGAAGCAGGCTCTTGCAGGAATGGAGCTGACACCTTCTGTACATTTCTTGGCCTTCTTTGTCCAGTGCTTTATCAGAATATGCATCATGGGACAGCCTTAAAATGAAATGCACAGTGACCTCAGTGGTAACAAAATGTGAAAATACTTTAAGCACTGGCCTCTAATATGCACATGCTTTCTGAAGCTGAACTATTGCTGCTCTTTGGGGTCAGGCCAACACTCAGGATCTCAGTATCACACTGTAAACAGGAGGGCATGGTATACAATTACACATACACACAAATCAATTAGGTGCACACACACACACACACACACTCTAGGTGCATACGCCCCCACCAGGCATGCACAAACACACTACCAACTCAGGCAAACGCACATCCAAAATTACTAGCCTAGGTACGTGCATACCTATCACCAGTTCAAATACATATACTCTCTAATGATGGCATTAAATCATACACAGTATACACATACATACACATATACATACAAGTTAAACACTGACTCTGGTGACAGTGTGTGTGTGTGTTGGTGTTTATCGTACCTATGCTTGGGGTGCTTGGTAACTAAAGAAAAAGTGGCAGAGATCAGGGGAAAAGGCAGTGGAGATGAGGCACTAGCAAAGAAACAGCGGTTTGCAGGCAGCAAGGAGCTCAGGACGGCCGGAGCCACAGGAGCATGAGACAGGTGTTAGAGGTGGTGGTGAGCCAGAAGCAAGAGAGGGAGAAATGAGACAGAAGTTAGAGGAGCGAGGAGCAAAGATTAGAGCAGGGCTAGAACCATAGTAAAGCGAAACCCACTTCAGGGGTCCAAATAACAGTTTGATTAAATGAACACTGTACTCTACAGCTTGGTTCTCCCACACACTCACACAAGCACTCCCACACACTTTCACACAATGGCAGCAGGAGAAAGAGACTCAGTGGAAGGGCCGGAGTCCAGGTAGGGAAGAGAAGCAGAGCCCAAGTCCTTGGCTGAAGAGAGGATGGGGGTGATAGCTACCTATCCAGGCTGGGAGGGGGTCCTCAATGGCCAGTCGCGATCTTTCTCCAGCAGGTGTTCTCCAGAGCACAGTTGCCGGCAAGGCCTCTGGGTTGATAAGCAGTGTGACGTGGAGCAGGTCTGGCATCCCACTGGGTCTGTCTTCACTGCCCACTTTTATTGGGGCAGATCTCTTATGGCCCTAGTGGCAGGGGCATACCCAGGCAAGAGTTAGCTCCTGGTGTACTGAGCATGTGAACTCCTAGGTAAGGACATGCAGTTTCAGGTGTCTGTAATGGTGGGTTGTCTGATATCTGCAGCAGTCTTTGTCTTCCAGAATTTGAGCCAGGGAGGGTCAATGCAGGGTGACAGTTGGGTCGTCGAGTTGATGGTTCGGTCATTCAGAGGGAGCTATTTTTAGGCCAACTGCCATTGTCTCTCAAGCACTCTCATTTATCCCCATTCATTCAGGAACCAATTTACATAGGAGGGGTAGGTATGAGTCACAAGTTACAACATATTTACATAACAGGGCATGCGGACAAGATAGGAACCTGACACATAAAATGGATACTTGACATCACTCATGCCAGCCCACAATGAGGGCCTAAATCATACAATGTTAATATGAAACAATAAAAATCAATGCACAAATGATAGGAATACAATATAATACAATATACTACAATATAACACAGCAAAAATCAATACAACCATAACAGAACACTATTTACAAAATTAAAAGGGACTTATTACAATAATAGCATATGAGAATTTAGCTTACCTAGTACTACTTGTAATCACTTATAAGGGATAGAGAAGGAAGAGAGAAAGTTAGAACTGGTTAGGGGAAGGAGAGGGAATGTATTTTTAAATTAAAAAAAGAAAAACTGGGGGTTTTGCCACACTATTATTCTGTTATTCTCTGCTGGCTGCTGCCCTGATTTGGTTGAAATGGAGCAGAGATGAGCTTCTAGGAAGAGGCATTTTAAAATGTATATGGGAAATGAAATCTATTGTTTTCCTGCAATTGCAAAGCTGTAGCAAAACAGAGAAAGTGACTATCACTTTCGTAAAATCATTGTGTTCTGCAAAAGGAGCAATAATCAAATTCTCATTTGTTTTACTGTCATGCCTCATCTAACTTTGTTGACAAATTAAATTAATGCTTCCCATTTCTGGTTAAATTAACTGCCTTTGAACCATTTGAATATGACCTGTAGCTTGCAAGTAGAATCCTTTGCAACATAGGACAAATCATGAAAAAAACCCAACTAATTTATTCAGAGCATTTTTTTTAAAACTCTGGTTTCCAAAATTGTAATAAATCTTTGTAGCCATTGTGGCATTTTTTTATTTTATGAGAGGCTTGTTTTTGAAATATGAAGCATCTTTAAAGTTGGCTTTTAGTCTGCTTATGTTCATATTTATAGAACACCAGTATTTGAAAATGTCTTTTTTAGTAACAAAAAAATAATTAAAAGTGAATACATTTTATTAATTTCAGAAAACCAGATTTTTTTGTAGATCCAATGCCAGGAGGCCATGTATCATCCAAGAGAAATTTAATTTGAAGAAAGTCAGCCAGCTTTAGTTGCAAAATGTATTGACCCTCTTCAAATCAAATCAAACCATGCTTTGTGACAGCTACTGCTTATACTAATGTGCAAGACCCTGAAACTTCTGTACCACAGCTGTCCATTCTCTGGGCAGCCAGGAGTTACATGCTGCATGAACTGTAGTCATGGGGGCTGTACAAGGTGCAGGCCGCAGACTGAAGGCCACTTGCTATGCCATGCAAGCAGCGTAGCGCACCTCCTACACCATGTGCCTAGCATGGGCACCTTAGCTTTCCTCTTACCTCTCATTGTGCCAAGCAGGAAGACCAATCGCACCTCTGCAACACAGACAGCCTGGCTCCTCTCCAGCACACACGCAGGACCTCTCTCCCCTCCTGGCCACATGCCTACCTGGAGTGTGGGAAATTTGATTCTGCCTTTTGCATGCACAGAGTGAACAGCTGCAACTCTTCCTCTACCACACAAATAGCATGAGCACCCTGGCCCCTTCCCACTGCACTGCCCATCCACCAAGAGAGGGGACAGGAAAAAGAAGCTGGCAAAAGGCAAGGTGGCCTGAAAAACCCAGTTATCATGACAGGAACAATGATGTAGCTGGGCAGTGGAGGCCAAGCCAAGAGCCTGCTGGCCACATGCTAATCTTTCAGTGGCCATGTGAGGCCCAGGAGGGCACCTGTTGGACAGCCTTGTCTACACTGGCTTGACTGAGATATTAAGCTATTGTTTTTCTGACCAAGATAACAAACAATCTTTAAACTTAATGAAGGGAAGGTATCTGTCTGTCTTAGAGACAATAGAATTGTGCGGAGTGAGGCTTCAGCTTGCGAAACATCTGTGAGTGTGGCTGAAGAGTGCAGTTCTTGAGACACAGTCCCTTCTGCACTTATCACATTTGAAGTCTGTATTGAACAATTCAGAATGCGGTGCAGAGTTTTTCCTGAGGTTTATTCTTTCCTATGCATGTTGGGCTCTTCTTCCTCAAAGTTTTCATTCCTTGCTTAATAGACTGTTTCTAAGTGCCTTAATCCTCAACAGTCTTCTCCCAGTCATTTGGCTCGATGTTCATTGCCTTCATATATCTTTTGAAGTATCTTTCAACCACTGATAAGGGCACTTGCATGATCTTCTTCCTGTAAAGTGGTCTGCATGAAAAAGATCCTTAGGCATGTGGTTATCATCCATCCTCTGTATATGAACAAGCTGCTTGACTAAAGTAAAAAATCCCAGGCCCAAACTGTCCCCTGCCACCACTGAGCTCCGATGACAGCACTAATAGAAAATATATTCAAGGTTAGGTTTAGCTGAAGGCAAATTCAGTTGTCTACTTTCCTTATGGCCTCACCTCTCATAAGAAGGCCTGGCTTGCATTAACTGGCATCGACAAGGCTTTTCCCTTTATCTATCTTCCCCATCCTTTGACTAGCCTTTCAGTTATATGTTCAGCTCTTCTTCAGGACCGCATTTCTAAAGCACTATTCTGTACTATTACTCTGAAATTTCTTTAAAAATCTGTAAATATCTCTCACTTCCCACTCAGGGCCTCAGATGACTTCTTTCTCTAATTGACAGTCAAATGATACTCGGAGATGTTACACAATCTGCCTCCAGTCTTCACTGACTTCTTTTGTAGTATACCAGGAGACCTGACACTTCCCTTGTTCGTACCCAATGTTTTCATACAGAATTTAATTAAAATATTACAGTTAAAGAAAAGAAGCAAGGACTATAATATTCTCATTCCAAAAGGTTCATAACATTCCAAAAGGCTCATTGTGACCGCGGTTGGCCCCTGGGTCGTGTGTAGCTCCTGCAGGTCGTCCCTTTACCCCTTTGTCTCGCCCGCCACGACTTTGATGTTCCGAAAATAT
>JAGPOW010000261.1:60821490-60832166 GCA_030014935.1 Caiman crocodilus | reverse complement strand
AAAAAAAAATCTAATTTTCTCCTTATACCTCCATCATTATATTACTTAATTTTCTTCTCATTCCAAACATATATACAAATATGTCCATTTATATAGCATGATCTGTATATTACCCTAACTCTTTGCAATTTTCCTATCTATATGCAATATTAAACAGTCCACTCTGAATACTTTTCTGGAAGGGTAAAAAATTGTACAAAACTTCCTATTTTTATGTTCACTATAATGAAGCCATATAATGTGCTTTGCTAAGTGTATGTTTTCCCTCTGGCATTTTATATCTTTTCCTATAGAATTTCAAAATTGATTACTAAGAATTTATAAATTCTCCAAGTTCTTCTGAATTTTCTTTATGAGGCTTTGACTATAAGATACATTCAGAATTCTAGCTAGGGAAAATCATACAATCTATCTGGCTTTAATATATTTAATATATTAATATTTAATATATATTTAATACATTTCTTAGCTGTTTAACATTTAATTATTGTCAAATGTAGAAATTAACATGGTTTCTGTGTTTATTTCATGGTTTTCCTACTGGCATTAAATAGGTGTTCACTGTAAGTGTTTGGGAAATTGAAATAATTATTAATTGTTGGACAGTGAAAAACTACCCAATTAAGCTCTATAAGGATTTAGTTATTTTATCTGAAAAATATCAGAAGTTGTGTGGATATGGTAATAACAACCTTTGATTAAGAGAAAGAGTATGGGACATATTTCCTTTAGTTTGTAGATACCTTTGTGTTACTGGGAGGCAAGATTCTAGGTATGGCATTATCATTGCTTTGTAGAAAAGGGACTATCATGTTATTCTGTGATGAATAACATGTACACATCTAGCTCAAGATGACTGATATTTTTGTGTTTCCCAGTACAAGATCATATCTGATTCGCCATTCAATCTCTCTCCGAGGTCCCTTCTACCATTATTGCTTTCCAAGTATTTCCATCAGAATGTCTGTGTTTCAGAGTATTATTCCCCAGCTATGTTGTCTTACATTTTTTCAAGTTGTATCTCATTTTGCTATTGCCTGCCCATATTGCTGCTCTTGGTATTCATTTCTGTGCTTGCAGCCTTTCCTGATATAGCATGACCTAAAGAATTTGCAGATTGTTTATCTTCCCCCGCCCACATCAATAATAAAGATATTTAGACTGACCCAACTCATCTCAAGTCAAACTATTAATCATTAGCACTGAATTAAATGAGAGGCTGTTACAAGAAAGTATTCTCCAAGAGAGGTCCTGAGCTACAGAGCTCCCTCACCAGGACTGAACTAAATTGAACTAGAGGACAATAGTGAAATCCTGACTGTTTTTAAGACAACGCGAGTGTTCAGTTTCAATAGAGTTAGGATAATTACCTCAAATTAATTAATGTTACTAGGTTCCAGCAAAACCTATCCCCCTTTTCTAATATGGTTGAGCGTGGGGGTGAGTTGAGGTGAATTTGTGTTGTCTGTTATTTTTGTAGGTTGAAGCAGAACACTGGATTGTACCTACAAAGGTATTTGACAATCATGAATAAAGAATAAATGAATACAGTATGTATTTTATATAGTATATATTTGATATTACATATAATCAATAATAAAGATCTGAATAGAAGGCTTTATATTAGAAAATGCACAGAATGATGGCATAATGTACAGATAGCTATAAAAATATTTCATGTATTTATAGTATGCTGTTCAAATATTAATGAATTTTAATTTGATTTGTAAATTTTCTCAACTAATCTTAAACCAGGTAAGGTTTACATAACAGTATTGCTTACAAATAAAGGTGAAAAGGGCACAGTCCATTTGTCTAACTGAAGCATGGAAAGTTTCCTCTGGATAGGAGTGAATAAAAGTTATAATGTTCTGGTACTGAAAGACATTTTCCCCTACAGATAGCTGATGGATCATCTAGTCTCTATTCACTATTGCAGAACAACTTAGATAATATCAGTTTTCTGAGGAAATGCTGGCTAATTGTGCAAGACCTTATATGTTTGAACCTTATAAGCACCATTGCTTGTAATAAGTTACCATTCATTTTTAATGTACATACCAGTGCTTCATGGAATTGCTTCTCCTCTGAATAGATAATGGTCCCAATGTCTATTTTTACAGATGCAGAAAGAGTTGTGGGCACCATTTTGACAGTAGACAAGTCCAGTAAAGTTGTAAAGGAAGAGTAATAGGCACTATGCACTAAGAAAAGACATGGCATGATCCAAGGCCATAGCATAACTGGGTAAGAGTGGGGAGCAAGGCGGACACCAGCCCCAGACAATGTCTTAGTGAGATTGCCAGGATCTCCCTACCCTAACCCCAAGAACTTTGCCATGGCAGGATTAGCCTCACACTGTCCGGCCATAGGTACCAGGCAGGTACAACCCCTCACTCAGTAGTGTATTAGGGCAGCAGACTGGTAAGTAGAATGGTGCCCTTCTCAGGGAGCCTTTGCCACAATTGGTGTATCTACATGTGCAATTAATGCAAAGTGGCAAACTATGGAGCTCTTTGAGCCAAAGTACACTGCTCCTGGCTGCAGCATCTATATATGATCCTGAAGCAGCAGCACTCTGGGTGGCAGCAGGCCAGTAGTGTATCTGGCCAGGGAGTGGGCATGAATGGAACACCAAGGGAGGCTCCCAGGTAGCCTTGGTACTGCTGCAGCTGATGAACAGTAAACTTATCCTCTAGTGGTAGCAGCCCAAGCCCAAGCTACTATATAGCAGGAGCCACAGCAGTAGTAGCTGACTGCTGCTTCAGTGTGGAGAGCAAGGACAGGTAAGACTCCATGTCCTCCCCTACCCCACCATTCCAATAGTTCTAAACTATTTTACGCAATAAATGAAGCTGTTCATCAGTTCTTAATTTGTCTAATAGTTCTACATTCCTACCTTCCTCTCTACTCCCTTAATTTCTGTCTAAACCTCAGGCAAAGTGAGCGCCTTCAGTGCCTGGGGCGAGTATTGGGAGGTCATTATGCAGACTACTAAAGCTCTAGCATCCTGCAAGGGGAAACCCACCATTTCCTGCATTTTTGTCTTGTAAAGGAAGGAGAAAATGTGGGTTTTACCGTGTTTTTCCATGTCAAACAGAAAACCTGGATTCCTGGCGATTATGAGTTAAAAAATGTGACGTGGAACAATTTATACCAGTTATCCCTCAGTTCTATAATATGAATGCATTAGAGGATCATCACATGGCTGAATTGTAAAGAAATATAAGTGTTTTCCCCAGTTAGTTGAAACAGCGTATAGAAAGCATGTGGAATGTAACATTATCCCCTGAGATTTAGGGATGTTATTAGAAAGAAAATTACTGAGATGTATTATTTTATTTTAACCAGAACTGTCACTGATTTGTTCCACAAGAATTTGTTTTTATCTGTGTACTGAATTTATTGTGTAAAACAAGATACTTCTGAACTCTCCAGCATGTATACTGGAACAGGAGCCACTATAGTTCTGTCATATAGTCCTTAACTCAGGAAATCTAGGTTCAGGAGTGCAGATGGATGTGAGGACTGTTGGCAGGGAAAGAAAGAGTCCTGCTCTGAAGAGTAACATTTTATCCTCCTTTACTTTAGTGGGGTAATACAGTGTGCAACTTTACTTTATATGTTTTGTGTATACAGCTTTCCCAAAAGTTGTATCACAAAGCTCCTTCCAGCATCAAATAACACATGATACAAATCCAAGAAAGAAATTGTAAAAAACACTCAAGCTATTTAACCAGAACAGTGATTCTCAACCAGGCTGCCCCTTAAGATCTTTCAGGTGTGTTCTAGGTGCCGTGCAACTGTAGCACTGGCAGGTGTGTAAATATGATTCATAAGATAAACCTACAGACTCCAATAGGAATTGATTGTGTTAAAAACATTTTGACCTCTTGTGGTTTTGCTGGCTGCTTACAGATGTGGAAAAAAAAGAAACCAGAAAAACCCATGCTTTGTTTTCAGCTTGGTGCATCCCTGCCAGCTTTAAATCAGCTTTAAATAAAAGCATCAAAAAAACCTACTGAAGCACCTGATCTATACAGACTTTGGGAACCCAGGTCATGCAAACTCATTTCCTCTTCCAGTAAAGCTCTGCTTCTTGGGTTTTTTCATGTCTGTCAATGGCCTCTGAGTTCCTTGCAACAATAAAATTGGTCCATGATTTTTCTGGTCAAAAATGAGCAAGAGCTGGAATTGAACCTAATAAGGGATGCCTTCAATTTTACAAAGGGTACCTTAAGTCTAATGAGGTTGCAGATTCCCACTGAAGTAGGCAATCTGTGTAGGTATGCCCATGCTTTCTTTGAAAAGGTATAAAATTCTCCTTGAAAATAACAATTGGACACAGAAAGCAGGAGATAGAGCTATAGTAATATGGGGAAAATCCCAGAAATCTTTACTCATATGACTAATTCTTTCTCACTCAAGTAATTTAATTGATTTGATGTATCAGGCTTCTAATTAGTTGTGAAGTGTTCATTAGTCCAGAAACAAAACACAGTTTAGACACAAAGCTTCAGGCTGTAGCCTGACAACTGAATTAACTGATAATCTTGAGAGACTTTATAGATATTCAAACTCACTAGCCATTCCTTGGAGTCAGTGCAGACATTTCTTAGTCATTTAATCTACTTACAATTCATCATCAATTGAAGATAGAATGGCAGATTTCTTTGAGATTATTGAAAGGCATACTGAATGGCCAACTACAAAACACAGAGTTGTTGCAATAATTTCACTGATGGTGGCCAAAGTAGATATCTAAAGAGAATGTTCAGCATGGCTAAGCCCAATGATAATGGCAATCCATATCCTTTGACATGAGTTATTAGTGTTTCCTGAAAGCCCAAGATAAAAATGGACATGTTATAGCCCTGCTTAAACTACAAGATATAGATTCCAGAGCTAGACTTGGAATTGGTGCAAAATGAGTTAAAACATCAGAGATATTGAGTGAGGATGTGGAGACAAGGGGAGTTGGTTGCTTTCAGCAGATGTTATTAAATTGCTTCTCTATGCCTCTTTATTACATACCCACCATAGATGTGAACAACGTGGACTTTGCTGTTGAATGTATCTATAACATGGTGGTCTGTCCTTTTAAAGAGAAACAGTCAGCCTTTTTAGGAAAGCCCACCTATGGGACATTTGCACAAGCAGGGAGTGTCTGACTAGGAACTTTAAAGGCTTCCAGGACAGTATGAAAAAGGAGGAGGAGGAGGAGGAAAAGGAAGCAAGCAAGCTGTGAAAGGACCAACTAGCTGCATGGAGGAGCCAGGCTCTGATGGGACCAGAGTAAAGCGGGGGCTCTTTTTCTAGTGTCCAGGACAGTACTAAGGGATTTGTGGGGTTTGTTGGTTTATTTAAAGGTCTGCACTTTACATTAGAGAGCAGGCCAAGTAGCTCCTCAGAGAATGACTTGCCCTGCAAAGTCAATCACTTACAGTATCGTTTCTGGAAATGATTTTTAAAACTTGGGCTATCCTTTTAACACTGCAGTTTTATGTCATTTAATTGTCATTGTCATTTAATTGTGCAGGGATATATTTTTCTTGTAGGAGCAAACTTGCATATGTAGAATTAGAGACAGGGTTCAAAACAGGCTTTACAGCCATGTCCAGACAAGCAGGGGTATGAGCTTGCAATGGCACAAATTGCTTCAGCACACGCCCCTGCATGGGCACTTCATTGTGGGACAAATTGTGGGACAAATTAGGCAAACTGTCCTTGCCCAGCTCCTTCCTTTAGCCAGAGACAGCTAGAGGCTGGCGCCAGCATGTAATCTTTTCTGGTGGCCTGCTGGAGCAGCAGGAGCAGCACAGTGGCCTATCTGACAGCCAGACCATTGCTCTGGATGGCCCGGCCTCTTTTTGTACCATGTCATGCTTGTTTTGCGTCCTTTGTGCTGCTTTAATTTCTGATGGGGTGGTATTTTTTGCTACTGGAAAACCTCAGTAGCAAATTTTGCTGCTGTACTTCAAATTAGCAGTGTGGCACACATTTTAACATTCACCATGTATAGGTTGTGGTACAACCTTGTGAACAAGGTGTATAAGTTTTTTAAAGTCTAATGCTGGTCAGACAATATAAAACATTCTAATACACAAAAAGGGAAAAAACAAATAAACCACCATATACGTAAGAGGTAGAAGGATCTATGGGTGCCTGTAGATGTGTGGGATTCCTGCTCTGATATGCTCTAATTGCAGTGCATCAGAGGAGTCTCAATTTATTGAATCTGCTGGTGCATGCTTATTAGCCTGCTCCATCAGCCTCAACATCTCATATATTCAGCGTCCACACTAGTGTACTCAGGAGACTATATAGTATATATTTCTATGTTAATCCTGAAGTTATAGCTGGGGCCCACCCATACTTTACACAATAGCTAAGGACTCAGTCAAGAAATGAAAAATCTAGAGTGGATTTGAATCTCCATCTTTCCTGTGCAGTGCTTGAATCACCAGGCCACAGGTTAGACATTAACCAATCCCATCTCCAACCCTCCATTTGAAGCTAGCACACTTAGCAGCCAAGAGAGAGAGAGATATGAGGCTAGGAGAAATAGGATAAGCTAGAAGGTATATAGCTCAATGAAATGGCCTCTGCCCTGGAAGAGCAGGGGCTGGCGTTCTAGCCTGGTCCTTTGATCCCAGTGGGCTAAAAGCTTTTCCTTTATATTCTGTGCAGTGACTCTTAAAGGCAAGGTGCTGTAGCTGAGTTTCAAGGGGAGTACTGGAGAAGGGGGCAGATAGTGTCCAATCTGTGGCCTGTTGGTTAGCATGCTATGCTACAAAGTTAAAGAGAGATGGATTTAAAACCCCTCTATGTAAAAGGAACCTCAAACAGGGATCTTTTCTTCCTGGGCCAGCGCCCTAGCTACTGGGCTTCCCCAAGTGAAGGACTTCTTAGCTCTAATCACCGAGCAATGAGTTCCCTAACACCTAATATTAGGCCATAACAAAAGAAGCCCCACTTATTATGGGTTTGTCTGCCTGGCTACAACTTTGGGATTTATGCTTACCCAGGTATGTAAATACAAAGCAAGTACACACAATGGACATGTCTACATGTGCATTTAAGCACACCTAAATTTAATCAAGTCTGCTCTGAAGCGGTGGATCTCTGGCACATCGTGGAATAAAAAGGTATGTTTATAAATGGCTGAATAGCATAAATTTGCTATTTTTAATGTGCATTAAGGACATGCACATGTAGACGCATGCCCTTAATGTGCATTAACTTAGGCTAATGCACATTAAAGTGTCACATGTAGACACACCCATAGAGAATCATTGGCCTGCCTGGATAGAGCTCACCCTACTTGTACAGCCACACTATAGTGAAATAAGATCTCAAAATGTGGATATGTGCTAAAAACAGCATTTATACAGGTGGGTAAGTGTCATTTGGGTCTGGAAAGTGAAGTAAGATTCTGGCCAAATGGGTTGATTAGGAAGGCAACAAAATTGCTTAAAAGAAATTCTTAAAAATAGGCACTCTGCAAGTGTTTTTTTTAGTTAACTATAATTACAATATTCCTTACACAGTAGTTAACATTACTATAGGGTATACATTCATAAAATAATTTTGAAGGAAAACAAATCTGGAACAGACATTTGAATATAAGTCCATTATCATGCTGAGAACAATGACTGTGAGCCACTGCCCAGTAGTCAGGGTTGAAGAAATAAGAAGACAGGGGTTATTTAAACAAGAACTCAGTGATGTTCTGTGATAGGGAAGACTGTGATAGTCCTAATAGAGGAAACAAATGTTGCTAGTCTTGGTGTTGCTGTCATATCTCAAATTAATTATTTTGTAACTTGTTTCGTTAAAGGAAAAGAACATAGATGAAAATATTTAGTCTGAATCAATGGAACCTTTTGTTTGAATCTAATACTTGAAACCACTCTATTGTTATATAGTGAACCTGTATTTTCCCCTTAGTCTATATCAGCATGAACATGCTATGCATCCCATTAATATGACTTTATAGTGTATTAGGTGCCTACATTTACAGAGCATTGTGACCTCACATTTTTATATGCATGTGAAACAATCACAAAGCAATCAACTGGAATTTTCATCTGAGAATGTTAGTCTAAGGTCATAATGACTCATAATACCTGAGTACGTTGCAGTGAACAAGATATAGGTCTGCCCTCATTGGTGTGATGCTCTTGTAGCATCTATAATAATAATAGACTTATTCTGTCTGTCCAGAGCTCTCTGATTGGTTGTCTCAGCAGCCAATTACAGTGCTTACTAAAACAACCAATCAGAGTGCTCTGGACAAACAGTGCTCCAGACAGACAGAAAAAGAGTGTTATTATTATAGATTCTGTGGCATTTCAAACCAATACATAGGCAAGTCAGAGCTAGAATAAAGCACCAAAGGAAAAAATAAGCTTTGAGGAGCTCAATAATTCCCCGCCTCCCACAGAGTCTTCCTACTTCTGCTGTGGCCAGGGGGTAAACTGTCAGCAGGCTCCGAGCTGTAAGGGGCCCTGGAGCTTTCCTCTGTGGCAGTGGCACCCCCCAGGACTACCTGGGTGGGGTGCCAGTGTGTGGGTGCTGCCCATGGAGTGCAACCACAGTGGAGGGAAGCAGCAGAATCTCCCGCAGCTCAGGGGCTATGGGAGATGCCGGCAGGCTCCAGGAGGAAAAAAAAAAAACAGGCACCAGGCCCCTTGCCATTTTTTTTTCCCCTCAGCAGAGCCTACCTGCACAAGCTGCTGCCGAGCTGCAGGGAGGCCCAGTGCTTCCTTCTACAGTGCCAGGGCTTCCTCCTGGGGCCACCTGGGCAGGTTGCTAGCTGTACGAGTGCATCCCCAACTTACAGGCAGCATCTGCCAGATCCAACAGTGCATGCGGCACTGGAAGCCCAGCAGTGCTCAGGGAAGCTTGGGCTTGGCAGGCTTCTAGTGTCCCATGCACTACGCCTGCCTCTTTCCCACCACCTGGGAGTGCCCAGGAATGGGTGGGCTGCCCCAGGAAGGTAATAGCAGATCAGCTGGTTGTGGTGGCAGCCAGAGAAGGTGGTGGGGATGGTGCACAGTGTACTGAAAGCCACAAAGCCTGAGCTTCCCAGAGCATGCCCAGCACTCTATGCATTGTCCTCCTGCTGCCTTTTCCAGATAGGGCCCTTTTCACGTGAGAAAACTCACTGTCCTTTGTTATGTAGCAAACTAAAATACATGGGATGTGTTTTACCTAGCTATGTAAAAAAGTCATTTAAATCAAAATACAGTCAGTCCTCGACTTACGGCATTTTGACTTATGGCAATTTGCACTTGACGTACTCCGCCATTTACACCCATGCTATTACTTACGGCGCTGGATCCTCGCATTTATGGCACTACAGGAAAATTTACAATGAGAAAAAGAGGGCAGCAAAACAAACATCCCTGGATCAGTTTCTCAAAAAGCCATCAAGTGGCCCTAAGTCTCCTCAAAATATCCCTAAAGAAGCCCTTCTGAATTCCATGACCCTGATAAAGGCGTTCCTTTACCTTCTGGTTAAATAAAAATTTAATGTGATTTTAAAAAAAGTAAATGTGATTAGTTACTGTATTGCCCTGTTTAATCAATTTACATACAGTACACTTTAGAAAACTTTGTACTGTTCAATGTATATCATTTATAGTTGATTAAATAGATGATTTAAATATGGTGTTTATGGTCATTTCTATAAAAAGTTGGGCATCAGGTCCTTGGTCAGGAACGTAACCCCCTATTATAACATTGTTTCTATGGGAAAATCAGATTCGATTTACATTGTTTTGACTTACAGCGCCTTTTCCAGGAACATAACCTGCCATAAGTGTGAGGACTGCCTGTATACCACCAAACATGTACACTATTACAAAATGTAATGGTAACATGCCACCAAACACTGTTTGCAATTAAAATTAACAGTGTTGTACACTGTTATGCAATTAAATTGTTAAAAAGGACAATTAAACCACTAAAAGGAGCAATTTCCTCACGTGTACAAAGGCCCTTAGTCATGTGTACAAGGACCCTCTTATTCTATGACTATGAACAAGTCACAAGGTCAGAGTTATGGCAAAATATTTATTTATATTCCTAAGCCTATGTTTACACATGGACAGCTTTATGTAGCCTTTTTGAGGGTGAGAAGTTTTGATTCCATTAAAGTATTTGGTCAAAGGATATCTAAAAATCCTGTATTTAAAGAAATACTTTTGCAATACAGATTTAATCACAAATGTTTTGCAGATTTCAGCATTAATACCTGGGAGTGATCACAAAGAAAAAGGACAATAGATTGTTAAGTGCTGCCACTTGTAATATTATTAACATTTTCATCGCAAAACAAGTTGTCATAATAATATTACTGTGACGGTGACATGCCGCCAGCAGTGACACTAGGAAAGAAGGAGGAGGGTCACCGGGGACCGGCAGACCGAGCTGCTGCTGCACTGCGCTTTAAGACTACTGTTCCCAGCAAGGGGAGTGGTGGAGCCAATCGCGGTGGCCGGTGCGGCCGCCGCGGGAAAGTTTAAAAGCCCCGGCAAGCTTTGCAACGGGGGAGAGAGAAGAGGAGCAGGCAGGCAGCATGCGGAGAGTGCTGCAGCTCCTCAGGAGGCTGTCTCCCTGGCAGGCAACACTCTCCCAGCCCAGAGGCTGAATCCTTCGATTAAAGCTCC
>JAGPOW010000261.1:60798814-60821390 GCA_030014935.1 Caiman crocodilus | reverse complement strand
CTCCTCAGGAGGCTGTCTCCCTGGCAGGCAACACTCTCCCAGCCCAGAGGCTGAATCCTTCGATTAAAGCTCCGGGTCCTCCGGAGGAATTTGTCTCCAGGGTTTGCCTGGATCAACACTCAGCCCCAGGAAGTCCCTCGGGGGCTGAGGAATATTTCTTCTGAGGGACCAGAAGTCCCAGTTGACCAACGGACCTGGGTCCTTCATCGTGACCCCATCAAACCAGCATGTGACCAGTTGGTGAGTGCACAAGGTGTAGGGGTGGCGGAGCCTAGTGGAACATCGGACCTCGCAGTTGTGAGTACCTCTCAGCAGGAGTCCACTCTAGTGATTAAGATCTCCACTGAACACCTCCTTCAAATAACTAATTTCCATCAAAGTTGTGGCAGGAGAGACAGGGGAGAGTGGCGACCCATGGGGGGGTATCATTGAGGGCGACCCCCGAACGTCACAATTACTAATAAGAAATGAAAGTCAGGAAACCTAATTTGATGTGGAGTGGTTCAGCAATAAAAGCTGAAGTGTGCAATGAGATGCATAACAAGTAGACCTGAACTAAAATGGCACAGTTTAACAAAAGCTTTGACGCACTCATTTTTCTTGTACATCAGTGATTAGGGGAGCAGGGACTGGGTCTATCAATTGAAGAATGGGTATCATGTACAAGCTTCATTTTTTAAATGATGTGACAGAAGTGACTCTGCAATTTTGTAATATTCAGAATAAATTACCTTCTTATTAATTACTGAATTTTGTTGTTTTTGAATGAGGCACATATGAGGATGTAGAACAGCATAACTCAGCATTCAAACTTTAATTAGTAAAAATAGCATTTATTTCTTGCAATTAAAGAAAATATGAATATAGCCTTTATCACTACCTTCTTTTGCCAGATACCTATAGTTGAAAAAATAAAACCTTCTTATTACAAAATGTCTGCCATTCTCATTAAATAGTGTCCACCATCATTCCCATGAAAAATACATGTGTGTGTGAAATATTATCCACTTTCTTACTACTTATTTATTTATAGTATAAAGACACTTTCATTCCCATATCTGTTTATAAAGAACATGCTTTTCATGCTTTTCTCCACTCGGTGTTTTTCTTGAGTACTACATTCAGTTTTGTTTTGTTTGTTTTTTTAAGGAAATAAACCAGAAGGGTTATAGATAAACATAACTTCATCTGGTACAGAGAGGGAGGGAGAATTGTTGTCCTGGTGTGTAGCATATCAGCTGGGCCAATTTAAATGTTATTTCCACATGCTTCTATAGCTAACGCAAGTACTAAATGACTGCACAGTACTAACTGCACAGTTGGACACTTGTGTAGACATTGTACATCATGGCTAGGGACAGACATTACACATAAACCAGTTTAAGTGATCAGAAACTGGTTTAAACCGGTAACAGAACAGATGTTCAGTGTACATAAACCAGTTTGAAAGTGGCTGAAATTGGTTTGAGATAAACCTGATTGAATGTAGTATCTGATATAACTGATTTGGCTCAAACTGGTTTATGCAATGTCTGTCCCAGACCTCTTGCTTGTTTAAGATAAACCAGATACCCCCAGCATTCCAGCATGTTCTTTGAACTGGGTGGGGCTCCCTGCTCCACAGCAGGTCTGGTCCCTCCCCTCTGCTCCTGGACCAGAGCTCCAGCACAGACTTGCAGGCACAGCAAATTCTGCCTGGCTTCCCCCTGCCCTAGTCCCCCCACTTCCCCATCACTGCTTGCTGTTCAAGCAGGACATTCCCCCCTTCCTCCTTCCCATCTCCCACATCAGGGACCCCAGGCCCACAGACCCTAGGCATATGGTATGCTACCTAATGCAGATGTGTGTATGTGTCTCCAATTTCACTGGGACAGGCAGACAGAACAATGAATGCTTAGGACTATTTGGAGCTAATCAACAGGTCATCTGGTAAGCTGTTTAAGAAGACAAACTCCTGGAACGCCGCTTCAGGCTCAGTTCTAGGAAAAACTCCTTCACGGTCAGGGTGTTCAGACTCTGGAATAAACTGCCTCCAGAGGTGGTGCCCTGGAATTTTTCAAGAGGATACTGGACAGTGACCTCACTGGGATTACCTAACCCCAGTTGTCTTCCTGCCTAGAGCGGTAAGGGGCTGGACTTGATGATCTGGAAGGTCTCTAACAATCTATGAATCTAAGAGTATGAACTAATGGAGAGAGTCTGTTGTTTTGTTGATGAGATGATAAACACTTTTTTAAGCTTCCTGCTGGCTTGCTTGTCTGTCAGTTTTCTGCAAACAGTAAAAGAAGCAGGGAGAGGGATTGCAAAACTCTGTATCATCAACAGATTCATGCATTGCACACTACCCCTCTACCCCTCTTGCCTCAGTGCTATCAGGGGGCTGGGGGTTAGCAATACTCACACCCCTTGAGGAGCTAGCAGGGAAAAGCCCAGTATGGTGCTCCCTAATCTGACCATCCTGCTTGGGCCTGGCCAACCTCCCTGCCCTCTCTCAGCTCAGCATAATGAAAGGGGAAAGCTGCTCTAATACCCACTGGCTTCTAGGCCAAGCCACTGCAGGCATGTGCCTGAATTTCCTCAGTCCAGAAAGAATGTCTGTCTGGTTACAAACTGGTTCAGCCTAGCCAAGTTAGACTAACCTGCAAAGATTGAGACAATTCAGGCTCAGACTTTTTGAATGTCTGTCCCTAGCCCATGTTGTACTATAAAGTTAGTCTGAAAACAAGGAGAAAAATCTCTGGGAAAGCATTTAGCAGAGAGAAAGGGGGAAAGCTAGCAAAAAATGTGCAAGAATGGAAAAAGGAAATGCAAAAAGGGAAAGAAAGAGTCTTTCCTTCCCTTTCTGACCACTTTCTTAACTATAGACATGTGTAACAGTTCTGTTGATCTCAAAGGATGCTGGTATAAATTTTCAGATATAATTCTTATGTCCATATGATTTGAGCATGATATAAATGGGGCAAAACCACTGTAACTTTAACTGGGATACGTAGGGCGCGTCTACATGAGACACATCATAAAAAACAAGTACTAAATGACTGTGCAGTAACTACCTGTACTGCACAGTCCTGGCGCTCCATGGGTCATTTTCAGCCCTCCTGTGCAGTAGCAATGAGCTACTGTGCAGTAGTGGTGATGTCATGATTCATGTCTGCCAATGCTATGTCACCGTAGCGATGAGCTGCATCACTGTAGCTTGTCTCTACAGCGATGCAGCATCTCATGTAGATATGCCCTATGTATCCCAGCTAAATTTACAGTGATTTGCCCCACTTATATCACACTCAAATCATGTGGACATAACAGTTAAATGTGAAAATTTATACCAGCATGCTTTGAGATCAATAGAACTGTTACATATGTCTACAACTAAAGAAAGTGGTTTAACAGGTAAGGGAAAGACTCTTTCCCTCCCTTTTTGCATTTCCTCTTTCCATTCTCACACATTCTTTTGCTAGGTTTCTCCCTTTTTCTCTGCTAAATACTTTTCCAGTGATTTTTTTTAAAAACAGCTAAATCTCTCTACTCATCTTTAAGATCCAGATTGTCCAACAGTAGACTGAACAGAATATGTCTTAAGCCTGAATGAGTATGGTAAGGCCAGATTGCATGAAGCCTTAGCAAAGTATAGTCTACTTGACTTTTGTTCATTTTTTCCTTTTCAAATAAAATAAAACAAAAATACAATTTACTGAGTTGTTCTTATATCTGTAAATATTGAAGTAGAATACTAGATCCATTGGCTTCAGTGGAGCAAGGACTTCAGTATTTCAAATATCCCTGGAATATTTTCTTATTCACTTTCATTGTCTTTATCTCTGTATTTCCAACATTTCTTTGATGCTTTTTATAGATACATTGCTGTAATTCACTTTTCAAGTTACTGAATGTGTTCTACAAGTGAACTGTATAATATTTGTTGAAGTTATTATAATGCTAAAGCCCATACCTACTGGGGACTGTCACAGCTTATTTACATACAGGAAGGATCTGAGGGTTCTGTTATATATTACAATTCTTGTACTTTTATATGTGAGATTCATAGACAAAATGTTAAAAGGCTATATATTCACACTGTTTGTTATACTATACAAATGGTAGATCCATCACAAAAATTAAAATCTGCCCCAGTCAAGTTGGTGCTTGAAACAGCAACTTCCTTGTGGCTCAAACTGTTCCGCAACAAATTCAACATCTGAACAGGTCTCTTCCAACACCCAACATTTCACAGTACTGTAATCTATCTTCCCCCTCCAAAGGGGGAGGAAGAAAGAAGAATGGCTGGTTAGCTTCCCAATAGCTTTTGTGGTGACTTTGTCATGCTACAGCCAGAGAGCTGTGCACATGGCTCTGTTTGTAGCACTGCAGAAATAATGTGCGTCAGCAACCTAGGTACCTCTAAAAGAATAGTTAATGAAAATTCAGCAATTATCCATTATTCGGTGTTTGGGGAGACAATACTAAACCCTCCCCGTTCTAAGTATCAGTGGGTGTGTCTACACATGCATTAGATGGGGAAGCAGTTTACTTATGAGTGAATGACTCACAATTAAATGCTCCCAGGCAGGTGTCTACATGTGTGGGGGAGCAGGAGCAGATTTGCTGATAATGGCAACAAACTGCTCTCACTTCCTGGGGCCCTGCAGTGGACCCCTGCTGCCAGCAGGGGAGCCCTAGACTCCCCCTGGGTGCTAGCCCAGGATCTGGCAGGGAGCACAGGGCCAGGAGACAGTTGCCTCCTGGTCAGGACTGGGACATTGCTCCCTGCCCCCAGGGGGTTGCCTGTTGCCAGGACAGGAATTATACCTCCTTCCCAGGACTTGGAAAGAGCTGCAGGGGAAGGGCAGGTTCCAGCCGTCTGCCCTGATTGACTGGTGGGAAAGTTAGCAGCGAGCCCCTAGCTAGGATATAAGGCTCTCCCAGTGCCAGCCGCACTGTCACTGAGCTGGCGCTGGGAGATAAGGTTCTTCCAGCCCTCACTCCCTGATTGTGATCTCAGAGTGGGCGGCTTGTAGCTCTTTGGGCAGGTAGCTCCCAGGTTCAGGGAGCAATCTTTCATCCCTGGTGGTTGACTGACCAGGAGCAGATTTACTCCTCATCAGGCATCTACAGAAGCCGTACTACACAGTTAGTAATTGCAAGTAAATTTGCTGCTTGCATTTGCAGGTAGCATATTTACTCAAGATTAGTGAGGATTACTGTGCAGTATGTGCACATATAGATGCGCATGCTTACTGTGCAGTAAACTGTGCTGCTTCACAGTAAAGCATCTCCTGTAGATGCACCCAGTCTGAATTAAACTTAGTTCTTTTAGTGTGTGTCAGAAGATACATTATATGTCTCTGGCAAAATATCATGTCTCTGATTTTGAGAGAATGGCTTATTGTACTTTGTCTCAGAAGAAAAAAAACATAAATCAGAAGCAAAGATTCTAGGTGTAATTCTGGGCACCTACTTTCCCACTATGGCTTCAGTTGGATGGTATCTGATCTACAATTTAAATAAGATCAGATTCAGTCCCTCAGTATCCAATGTTGTCTTTACATATATTTCTGTCACTTTTACAGAAATGGAAATCAAATCTTTTAGATCTAGAACCATTTGCTATGATCACATAACTAGTTGAATTGTGCATTTCAATATGTTGCTAAATAGTATTTAACATTTTTTTCTCATGACTGTTTGTCTTGATTATTTTTCTCTGAAAGTGAACCACCTCCCAGCGTTATAAAACTAAAAGTGTCTCAATCAAAGAGATGGAAGATGCAAATCACTCATTTTGCATTTGAGCCTACCCTATTATTGTAATCATGCTGTATATATTCTAGTGCATTACCCAATTTTAAATATCAATTCTCTCTCTATAGATACACTGTATTTTATCATATCTTATGTTGGCAAAAGTGTAATAGGTATAATAGTTCCAAACTATTCTTGATATGCTTATGATCTTGTTAAGAATAAATCCCCTGTTCTATAGAATTAGGTAAAATTGATGTTTCCTACATTTGATATTTACAACAGAAAAAGAAGTACAAATGAATAGAGTAAAGTAGGGTGGTTTGCAAAGATGTGATATAAAACAAGCTTATATATATATAAGGTCTTTTTTTCCAATGTAATGCAGCACTTGTGAAACAAATTGAGCCTTTTAGTCACCATATGGCACTTTTAGTGCTCCAGTTGCTGTCCCTACATTCTAAACCTCTGTTCTAACCAATCAAATTCCACCTCTTATAGTGTCTTATTTATTTCATTGTGTTCACTTCACAGTTCCATTTGACCACTGACTTTGATTGGAAGAAAAAAACAATTTATCCCAGTAGGAAAATATGTGAATGTTAGTGAATGCAATAACAATAAAATTAAGCATCTGTTCCTTTGCATTTTTTAGTAGTGACAAAATGTTACTGGCCTATTTCTATCCTGTAGATAAAACCACAGAATAATCCTGCACCAGCTCCTGCAAATGTATAGTATTCCCTATAAGTAGTACAATGTATAGTATTCCCTATAGTAGTCCCTATCTTAAATTAGCAAGAAAAAAGTACAAATGTACATTTAGTAAGCAAGTAATACAATGTATAGCATTCCCTATAGTAGTCCCTATCTTAAATTAGCAAGAAAAAAGTACAAATGTACATTTAGTAAGCAAGTACTAAATGACTGTGCAGTAAGAACTGTGCAGTCCCCTGCACGTGTAGATGCACTCACTGTGTGTCAAATTCTAGATTGATCGGTGAAGCTGTGAAGAAAAAGAAAATGGATTCAAACTTAAATATGAGGAAAGTAATATTGCTACACAATAACATTATTTGATGATATGCCGAAAGCCCAACTGCACCACTAAGTAAACTAGAAGTGTTGTACATGATATCTACGTAATTAAAGGTCACTGTGCTTGCACTCTGAAAAAGGAACAAAAAAATGTCTGGAAACAATTTCTGTCAACAAGAAAGTCAGATTTTCCCTCTACAATGAAGGAGTCTTAATAGTATGTCTTTCTCTGATCACTGTTGCTTGGTGATGACTGGGAAGGAATGAAATCACAAAAACAATGCAAGTAGAAAGGACATAGGCTCAGGAGACCACCACTGTGAGCTTGATTACTTAATTAATGAAAAAAATGAAGGCGATATTGGCATTGCATTTTGATTCAGTCTCATTTAGAAGAACTTACTTTTTAAGTTTAGAAGATATCAAGCCTTTTATTCAACATTTTGCATTTCTCTAATATCTTATCATCCATGTAAACAACCAACTAAATGTCTTTCTATCTGACTAGTGAAGAAACTCTATATATGAACTAGAAAAAGGTTTGGAAGGTTTGAAATATATTTTATGCTACACTACCAAAATAGCTTTATTGGTCTATATAACCCTTCAGGGTTTGATATTTATACCAATAGGTTTGATTTGCCTCTCATTTTCAAACACAAATGCCAAAAATTAGATTTCTAAATCCCTGGGCAAGCAGCTAACTTAGACTTAGACTTCTGTCAAGACTAGCTGCACTACAGTCAATTGAATTACACTGATGTAAACCCAAGCTATTTCTGTGGAATGTGAAGTCAAATATATTTAAATACAATCTTAGATGAAAATCAAGTTATTTAACGTATATGTGTAAGGTACCATACCCTGTGTCTTATTTGAACCTGTTTGTTTTCTGCGAACACTAACTATTGATCACTAAATAAAGATAAGGTGTCGATAAATAGTCAACAGTCTGTCTACATGCTCTAGCATCTGTTCAGTAATTTAAATGACCACTTTCTTTTTTGTTTATAAGCAGAGTATTCATTTCTTTTTTAAAAAGAATATGGCATACACCATGAGAAATCATCATTCTGTGCACAGGGCTTTTACTCTTTGCTTTCCAATCCCTTGGAGATGAATGTAATACTTAAAATGGCTGCCCTGGCCATAGAAGTAATTATGGTATAGTTATGATGTTCTCTTATCCTTTAGCTTGACCTTTATGAATATACTTTAATAACGTTCTCTTCAATAAAGTTAATTAAGAATTTAACATTTCCACCTGTTAAAATGCAGTAACCTGCAGTTACTTTTGCTAGATCATATTAAAAATGTCACTAATTGAGATAATAATTGTCATGACATGAGATCCTCCCTTTTGTTCTGAATTAGTGGAGTAAGTTTTACTTTTGGAAGAGAGAGGCTGTGACCTAACGTGGGGGATACAAACTGTAGTAATGAGAGAATTTGTTATTAATCAATGAGTAGAGACCTGCAGGAAAAAAAATAGCAGCACAGCTTTACTTTGTTCTATGATTATATGCCACTACAATATTGTTAATAGGCATTAGGACACAGAAACAAATTAGCTAGATCAGGGGTGTCAAACTCACCTGGGCCAGATAAGTGGCATGAGGCCACACAAAGCAGCCCCACACACTGGATCCAGCATGCAGTGCTGGTCCAGTGCAGGCACTACAATTTCCCCTGCCCAGTCCTGTGTGCTGCGTGTCATGTAAACACTGGATCCAGCCACATGGAGCAGGTATAAGTCCAGTCCAAGACACAGGAGTGATGCAGCTGGCCTGATGATTGGACTCCACAGATCAGATCTGGTCTATGGGCACCCCTAAACTAGATCATTTGGTCAATATCATTTTATCCCTTATCTCACACTTCCTGCACACAAGATTATGTGAATCTGGCAGCAAGTACTGTCTCTTCTTCTACCAGACAGCCAACAAGTTACTCTCTGCAAGTTCAAGCATTTTCTGCTAGGGTGAAGGCAGGAACAGGAAGACAGAATGGAAGGTCTCAGGCCATTGGAAATGCTGCTGGAGAGTAACTGCAACCACTGACTTCATTAGTTTCTCAGCCAGCTCCTCCACACTGTGTAAATCTCCTTTAAGGAAGAACCTAGGAGCAGCACAGGCTTGAATGGAGTTGCACTATAAGGGAGCTATAGAAAGAGGTAGGTATCCCTTTCAAACTCCAGTGTTACACTTTCAAAGGGGTAGGCATATAGTATTATGTTCTTTTCATAGATGAGGTAGCTGAAGTATAAATGCTTGCCCAAAGTCATGTCACATAGCTGATGTTTGACAGGACTGGGAGAAGCAGCCAGCTTTCTGGTGTGAAACTCAGGCTAAGTACAGACATTCAAAAAAGCCCAAAACATTCTAAGTTTTACACTTTATGCTAAATGCCCCAGAGGGAATAAAACAGACATTTGCCATTTCTAGGGGCATGGGGGGAATTCAGGGTGCCTGAACTGCCCCACACCCCCAGCAGCTGGCTGTCAGCAGCAGTTGGATGCCAGCCCCCTCCTCACAGCCTGTGTTGGCTGGCTTGGCTTGTGCAGGGGTCGGCAGGGCTGGGCCCATGTGACGGGGCATCTGTTCTCTCACCAGTACACCATGACCAGTGAAAAACCCCCAAGACCTAGGGATCATGGCTGCCATGATGATCACGGCTGCTGTGATCCCCAGGGCTCCCAGGTGCATGAAACCCCCAGACCGTGGAAATCATGGCTGCTGTGATCCCTAGGGCTTGGGGATGCATGAAACCCCTGGACCCTGGGGATTGTGGCTGCTGCAATCCCTACAGCTCCAGAGTGTGGAAAACCTCTAGAGCCAGAGGATCTCTGCAAGAGCAATCCCCTCACCCTTGGGGTACGGAAAACCCCTGGGGCAGGAGCACTGCCCATGCGATCATCCTTCAGACCCGAGGGTTTCCTGCATCACCAGGGTGGGGGGATCACCTGTGAAGGGATCCTTCAACCCGGAAGGTTTCCTGCACCTGTGGGGCAGGGGGATTGCTGCAGTGGTGATTCTCTAGTCTCAGAGGTATATGGGGCACCCCTGTGACTGGCAGCCCCTGAGCTGGGGTGCATGGAGCCTGGTTGTTCGTGGTACATGGGGGGCCTGATGCCACCCCCACCCACACAGACCAGCACTGGTAGGAGGGCTGCCGTTGCTGCTCAGCCCCACTAAAGACATGCACAGGCAAGAGCTGGGCAGCAGCTCTGGGGGAAGCAGATACTCCCATCTCATGAGCCTGTCCTCTCCAGACCTAGCCAGAAGAGCTGAGGGGGTGCAACCTGGCAGGGGGGCTTCCACTCCACTCCCCTCCCTGCTCCCCACCATTGGTGGTATCTGGCAAGGGCAGGGCTGCAGAGAGATACTGTGCTGGACAAGCAGGCCAGGCAACAAGGAAGGGGAGAAATTCCTACCACATGCCCCATCACAGCTGTGCTGGCTGGAATGGATGGGGATGGGGATGGGGTAGGGCCTCCATTCTCCCCCTTGCTCCCCCCTGCCCAGCCACACAGGTAGGAAACAGAGACCTTTTCTGGCTCCTATGTATGACAGCTTGGGGGCAGGACAGAGCTGGCCTAGCATTAGCCCAGAACGGACGAGCACTGGCAGAGGTGAGCCTGGCACCCAGTGAGGGTGCATGGAATGCAGGAGGACAGTGAACTAACATGATTTACTACAGGATCTGGTACAGAAGTTCGATAGACCAGTTTAAACTTTATCAGTTAAATCCAATACTACATCCATCCCAGTCTATCTTAGACCAGAACCCATCATTTTTAAACCAGTCCTTGTGCACCAAACTTCTGTTCTGTTACACATTTAGACTGGTTTCCAGCCACCTAAACTAGAAGAAGTGTAATGTCTGCCCCTGGCCACAGTGTCTCAGAAAAACTGCTTCATGTCTACATGTCATTAATGATGGGTTCTGTTTTTCTTTTGCCATGCAGCTAATGGGCCTTGCACTTATCCCCTATGCAAAGAGAAAGCAAAGTGGGTATAAAACAAAACCAAGCTAAAACAAAAAATCTCAATGCAAGTGCAAAGTATTTTCAGGCCCACTTTACAAATAAGAAAATAGAGGCAGATGGGCTGGGGGCCTGATGCTATACCCTTGAAAGTAAAGAGCAGTTTTGCTGCTAATCTTAGTATTTGTGGGATCGCTGTTGATGTTATTTGCCAAGGAATCTAAATGAGATAGTAGTTTAGGCTTTCACCTGTGAACCAGTCACAGGTTAAATGAGATTAAAGTCCTCGATTTAACACTTATATACTATTTATAATACCGGGTATGACATATGCCTTTCTGATCTTCCGTACTGCATCTTTAAGCTGTGCTCATGGATGCATGCCTGCTGTTGACAAGCAATTTGAAATCTAGGTCAAAAAAGTGCCATGTCAAAATAAAGCAGTATGATTCAACTCGTCTGACAGACAAGGAAATGAGACCAACAAAGGCTGGGTAACTTGCCTGGGTAGGACTGTGTGTTAAAAGCCTTGATTCTTGAGCTGCTGCTTGTTTACAGTGCTCTCTGGAAAAAGTACATTAGCATCTATGTTCTCAGTTTTCTAATCTGGATACAACTACCTAGCTATATCTTGAGGGAGAGGATGTAAGAATTAAGTAACAATGTGTGTACAATTTTCTAAAAGTAATTATTATCCTTGCATCTTGGAGGAGCAGAGAATATGCTCAAGGGAGAACAGTTCTTTCCATTTTAGGTCCAAGATCTTCCAAGTTTCAGAATATATCGATAATAGATATACTGAAGGGAAATGAATGGTCCAAACACTGTATTTAAAAAACCCTGATTACAATTACTGGGAAAGCATCCACTATAGTTTGTTCATATGTTTTTATATTATCATAGGTCTAGATGCTTTGGTTGCCTTTCTCTGGAATTTTTCAGTTTAGGCTATCTTTTTCAGTAAAGTAAGAAACACGGTGCTCCAAGAATCAATATAGTGGTGCTTTTTCAGTAACTTTTATTTTGTATCTAGGTTTTTTTTAATGTACCCAAGCATCACCACAGGGTTTAAAACTGCTGCTGCCTACCAGGCAGACGACTTTATCAATCTCTTCATGATCATTCCCAAGAAAAGAGGATCCAGCTTGTTCAAAGCCCATCAGTGTGTGAAAAGTCTGATTAGACTTTCAGCATATCTGACAGGCCTAGCTGTGGGAATGCCAGATTAACCATCTGGAATCAGTTCATCTTAAGCAGTATTAAAATAATGTTTCAATCAAGCCACGTTTGAATGCTACCATGTTTGTAATCCTACAAACACCAGTCTCAGAACCACCCTTTTTTTCAATGAGAAAAGGCATTCTCTCTGAAAAACCTGAGAAACAAAAGCTAGTGTTTTCTCTTATCACATTCTACATACTTATATGCATGTCTAAATGACAATAGCATACAATAATACACCATACTGCTATGAATCACATGCTTATTTAAAATTTAGACACCACAAAATCACTCTTAAATCTCAAGCACATTATTGGTTTGTAGAAGTCAGTGTACAAACTGTCTAGGAAAGGGTCAGTTTTATCCCAGAGCAAAAAGAAGTTTTCACAGCTGCCTTCCTTTTGCTATGGACCGGCAACACTTAGGGAAATTTGATTGACTCAGCTGAAATGAATTACCCTATCCTAAAGGTCTATAAGTGGACTCAGGATGCCTCTTTCAAGGTTTGTCAAGTTGATCTATTGTAGGGTTCAGGTTCTGCTTAGCTGTGAGAAGTTCTTTGTTTTTATCTAGAGAGCTGATGGCAAGAAGCACTTTTGACATAATTTAGAGGAGCTCTAACCACTAGAAGGCTAGTTCCTTTATCTATATAGACCTGGTTTGCTGTCTTTTTTCTGAACCTGATTTACTGGATTTATCTTACAAAATAGAGAATAAAGAGGGGTTTTTTTTCTGAACACAACTCAGTTTCATGGAGGCAAGGAACAGGAAGAATCTTTTTTTATTATTATTTGCTTGTAATCCATGGTGACTGGAGTCTCTTAAAACTGACAGGTGGGGTTATGTAATTAACATCCACAAAATATTTAATTTACACTTAACACAGAAATGCTTTTCTGGCAGCACCTCCTTCAAAAGAGAGATTTAGCATGACAGAGGTATGAAAAAGTAGAAAACTGCCTTCTAATGTTATATTCTGTCTAGTTACATTTTACCCAATATTCAACTACTCTTGGCATCTGTCATTGAGCCAGTTTGCTAAACTGTGAACAAGCAACATGAAACATTATTTGAAAACGGGTTTTACTGAGTTCATCCACTTCTTCCTTTGCCCACTAAAAACCTACTACTTCACTTCTTTTCTTTCCTCTAATTCACTTGCATTACATCAATAACACAAATGAGAATGCTGTCATCGATCTTTGCTTGCTGTTCAGTTTCATATTATACCTGTTAAATCACCTTTACAGGAAGAACTTTTTAACAAGGCAAAAAGAAAGAAAATGAAATGGAACCAAAATGAAACAAAGGTTTCATAGGGGAAGGTAAAAGTTCTCACTGATGAAATGTGTTATTCCCCACTAGCCTATCATTTCTGAAAAGGAAATATTTTAATTAGATGGAACTGGGACAAATCTGTTAAACAAAAAGCCCTTGATCTGGACAAAAATACATTCTACAAATAAGTATTATTGAAACATGAAGGGTACAGGACAGTGGATTTGTTTGCATTTTACTTAGGAAATCATACTGCAGCAGTCAGTGGCATCTTGTCACAGTTTTTGTCAAGTACATAGGCAAATTCCTTCTAAAAAGGTATCAATGCATATAATTTCTTCCTCTGGGGAAAAAAATCTCAAGTCTCATACTATACTGAAAGGTATTCTTGCTCTTCAGTCTTTTACCTTTATTCTGGATCATTTTTCCCAATACATAGACCATTTTAAAAGTACTTGGCATTTTGTTACTACCCATGTTAATGGTATAATAAGCACCTATGAACTCTAATCAAGAGGTCTCATTGTGCTAGGTGTTATGAGGGAAAATAAAGACAAATTCTGCTACAGATAATTTTGAAATTTGCAGTTTTGTGAGAGTACTCACTGTCTTCAAGGCAGATAGTATGTAATAGAAGCAGACAGAATGGGGATGTACTAGGAATATAAACTAACAATAAAATGAAGCCAGTGTAGCAGAAAAAGAGAAATCATGGCTCCCACTGCTGTTGACAGCAGTAATTGCTGCTTCCTTTGTGATGGATCAAGGCAAAACCAGCAATACCTTACAAGGAATTTTTCTGCAACTTCAACCTTTTCAGTTATCTGAATAGTTATGGGTGTGCTGTATACTCCTGTAACTTTTTATTGAAAAGATCCAATTATGTTCTCCATCCTGTATCCTAATGCCAATTATTTTATATTTTATTGTTCTAATGATCCATATTCATATAGTACTTTCCAACCAAACATGTTAAATTGCTGCTGTGCAAGCTTAATTAATATAAGTTTCTACAAGAGAGCCATACATTACTAGTAATTAACCATTTCCATGTGGAAGACAGCAGTACTACAGAGCTGTTTAGTACAGAAAATAAAATTCTGCAATTGAAACTAGAAGTTGAAGCAAATTAGCTGGAATTTTGTCAAGAAAAGGTCTAACTCCACACAACATCTTAATGGCTACTCCGTATGCATTCACCTGAATGACATCTTAACTCATGTTCAGGATGTTCCTTTTGTCTCTTACCTGAATGACAATACTGCAGCATCCCACTATCTCTATATCTGTATATTCTGCATGTTTTTGGGGCTGCAATAGGATATTGTTTCTCGCTTGGCATTGGTCACCTTGTAGATATTACATAAAGAGTGATCAACATGAAATAAACATGGCATCCTGTAGGACTACGTTTTATCCTTCCATCCCAATTCTGAAAGCTTAAGCCTCCTAAGTGTTTAAGATCTGACAGGATGACAGCCAGAGATGTAGATGACTACAGATAAGATAAATCAACTAATTGTTTTTTCTAGTTGTATGTCCCTTCTCCTCCTATTTAACTACTAATCTGATTTTTCTACTTTCTAGGAAGCAAAGTGCCAGACACTCTGCTATCCCTACAGTTTCTCTTAATTTCTTGTACTGGATGCTTGGGTCTGCTTGCTATGCCCTCAGGTTTCTTTTTCAGGAGAAATCCCGAGAAACATGGTCCATGGAAGAAAGGGAAAACAAAAGGGGTTTGTAAAAGGCTGTCTCCTACAGTTTTCACAATCTGCTCTGAGAAAAGACATTTCTGAGAGCCGTCCTGTCTGAGCTGTCCATCTTCCCCCAAACTTCCTTTTCTGCAGTTTAAAAAAAAAGCAAAACATCTGATTTGCCTCCTGCCATCAAATGTATAGGCCAGCTGTCATTCTCTGACTCTTAGGATGGGATCCCTGGTTATTCCTCTGAATTAGTCAAACCTCTCAATAGATGCAACCAGGGTAAAGAGAGACTGCAGGCTTTCCAGTAATTCTGTGCAGGCTTCTGAGATGCATCCTTACAGACTGAGGGAGTTTTTTTCTTGCATCTTATTGTCTCATGCCAACAACTCAGTTGGCTTCCAGAATTGTTTGGTGTTTCTCAGACAACACCCTAACTATAGCCCTGACAGCAACATATCTTATGGGAGAGAGCTCCTTATCTTTCGACCAAGACCCCTAAGTTGGCACACAGTGCTGACTTTCTCCCATCTCCTTTAATGGCTTTGTTCTCCCCAAGACAATTAGAGTAAAACATCTCTTAAAACCAAGATATATCAATCAGGGAGAAAACTGCAACAAAATAAATGCTTTGCACAACAGCACTAGTATTGAACTGCACGTTAGTCAGTTTGGACAACTAGGTACTGGTAAGTGAAGGAAAAGTGCTTTGTTTCCAGGAGACAGTTTTTTCTCCACTCTCCTCCTTTGTCTCAGTCTGTCAGCTACACGCATAACCACCCTCATCAGGTCAGGCAGCATCTCAGATATATTCTTTCTGAGTAGTTACACCCATCTTTAGGTCTCTAGTTTTATGATGGTTTGATCTTGAAAGTGTGTTCGCTAATTTAGAGTGAAGGTTATATTAACATTATTATTAATTATCTAGAAGAGTCTCTGTTAACTTTATAAGAGTATTTTTCATCTTCCAATGCCCTTCTCAATCTCTTTTTCAGCTTTGAAAAGATGTTCCAGCTTCCACACTCATATTGTTTAATATTGCCTGCCACAGGGGCTAGCCTAAAGACTGAATTGAATACTGGTTTGCATAGAACTTGTTCTTGTATTTGACAGTTATGATCCAACTTTCTTTATTATAATCTGATTTTACTGTTTTGGTATTTTGACCTGTTAAAGACAGTTTTTTCTGTCTTTGTAATTTCTGCTTACAATAGAGACTAACTGAAGTATGAATTATTATTGACACATACTGAAAAATGTTATACTCCTCTAAAGTAGTATAAAAAAAAGCAAACAAACCCTAGTCTTCAGATATTAGCAGTCACTTTGTGTTGTAATTGAATCTGAAAAGCTCCATTAAGATTTTTTATCTTCTGACAGTAGCTTATTTTTTTACAGTAATGTTTGATAATTAATTGAGATGGCAGGGGTCTGAAAAAGCATTTTTATTCAAACTTAATATGAATAATGTGAACTCATTGTATGACCTAAGTGAATCAGTGGATTTCCTGTTGGCAGTTTACATTAAAAGGATGAACCATCATTCTGGATTTTCTAATGGACATGTCTCCACATCACAAATTACACCAAAGCCATAGGCATTAGGGGTGCAAAACGGACCATATTCAATTTGGAGTCAGCCTGAATCAGGAACATTGATTCGATTCATTGATTTGGATCACTGGCCCCAATTTGATTCAGCGGAATCCAAATCTGAAGATTCAATGCTGATTCAGAGAGTCAGTGAATTAGCCATAGACACAGCTTTAAATGTTTTTTTCTACATACCTCAAGGTAGCAGGCATGGCTCATGAATGCTGAGATTCTGGGGTGGATGGAGCATCTTACAGGAGCATGGTTGGGGGCGGGGTGCCATGTGCTCAGTGGCAAACGCGAAAGTGGACCAGAAATACTTCAGGTCCATTTCCGGGTCCACTGCCAAGTGCACTGGGTCCCCCCCCCCCCACTCCATCCCAGCTTGGCGATCAGCCATGGGGGGACCCTGGGTGCCCCCCCAGACCCAGGAGGCACCAGTCACCAAACCAGAGGGGCACAGGAGGGCCCCCCTGCACGATCCCTGACAGACCTGGAAGTGGACCAGAAGTGCTTCAGGTCCACTTCTGGGTCTGCTGCCAAGCACACTGGGGAGCCCCTTGCACTTCTGTGGGATGCTCCATCTGCCCCACTATTGCAGCATTTATGAGCTGCCTGGTCCCTTGAGGTACGTAGAAAAAACATTTATAGCTGCGTCTATATCTGAATCACTCTGGGTCAATTTATAGGATTCAGATTCAACTCAGAGAGATTAAAATATCTCCTGATTCGATTTGTTTTTGGAGATTTGGCCACTAAATCGAGCTGAATCTCCACCAAATCAAATCAGGGACCAAAGCATCACACAGGCCTAATAAGCATTGCCAGTGGAGAAGCCAGGAGATGAATGTGGAAATGTTGGTGTCAGCTTATTAATAGTTGGGTGTTAAACTTCACACAGCTTCAGTCCATGCTTCCCCTCTTCAGTTCGTGGAGCATGTTTGTTTCGGGATCTCTCATTTTGGGCACTGGTTACAACATTTAACTTCACTTCCTTTATGCAATCAACATTTGCATTGTAATCTCTGACCCAGCATATTCAATTAAGTCCTGCTGTTCACTTCCCACTTTGTTGTAATAAACTATGGACCTGCTGCTATCCTCTATAGACACAGGGACATACAAAAAAAAGAAAAACCAAAGGACAGAGGAACAACAATGACACCAAAGGGGCTCAACAATGTTAGCTGTTGTTATTTATCAAAAGCAAATGTATAGGGGCCAGGAGAGGCAGGAGCCCCCAAAGCAACCAGTAATGTTGAGCCTGCTGCTGTCACTTAAAGCAGCCCAGGGTGTGAAGACAGTTGAGACATTCTGGTCTTTTGCAGGAAGGCACTGCATATCACTAGGTATCATCTATTGAAAATAATTCAACTCTTGTTCCTGAGTTCAGGCTTGATCAACTTCTACATTAAACTGCTCAAAACATCATGGAATTTCACAGATAAATAAAATAAGACCTTTATTAACAACATCTAAGAGCTTCTTCAGGATTTTTTCTTGAAAATATATCATGTCCATATGCAATGGTCATCCCTACAAACTTGTCAGCTGCCTTATCTGGGTGATAATTTATGTTCAGTAGTTGTGATATAGGCCTGGGCAGTGATATAAGGCAGTGTAAGGAACACTACAATATTTATTGTTAGACCCCAACTCCCATGCAGTGCCCAATGACTAGGGAGACTACGATGCAATCAGTCATGGGTTCTATTACTCATTAGCCAGAGCAAGCAGGGGAGCAAACACCAGCACACATTACTCGCAACAGGTTTATTTAAAACAGAGACCGCTTCAGACTAGCTCCCAAAAAGCTAACAAGCCAGGGAACTGCAGTGATTTTCCACATTTATACACTTTGGTTTATGCTCATTACCATTTATTCCACCCTCACTCCTCCCATGTTCCACCCATCTCTCCTCCTATCTCAAGCTCCACCTCTGTTTACTAGTTGCTTCATTAGCATAGAAGTGCCTAGGCATTTAATTCATTTACATGTCTTTTTGCTATGAGCGCATGTTTAAGACCTTGACTTCTCTTCTTTGGTCAATGGGCAGACTTTGACCAAAACCTGGAAGCTTCTGGAGGCTTCTTCACCGTTCACTTTTTTGTATATGTTCATCTTGGATTCTGGTACCAATTACATGTTGTTTTTTTATATTCCAGTCTGTTTTTCTGTCTCATGTTGTACCATCTCCCGCATATTTGGGCCCCTGTATCTTTTCTTGTTCCTCACTGTAGCTGGTTCATAGCTCATAGACTCACATAGATTCACTTGCTGCTTTTTCCTCAGAAAATGCAGCATAAGCAAATGGCTGGCTTAGATATCATTCTGCCTTGTGGTCAGCAGCTCTGCTAGGCCACAGGTCATGCCTTTATTCAGCTGCAAATCTAGTGCTCCCCAAGGTCCAAATATTGTCACCCTAACATTTATCTTTTTATGGAAAGTAAAATTAGCAAGTTTTAGAATTGCTGTCTTAAAAAAAATAAATGCCAGGTTTTAGTTCAGATTCCTAAAGGCCTGTAAAAATATGAGCAATGGTATAGTTTTGCTTGGGAACTCAGATTACTCAATTAAAAATTTTCATATGCTATACCATATATTTTTATAGTTTTTTTGTACCCAGAATGATGATAGCTTGTTCCCTTAGAACAAAATCACAGATCCATAGGCAAGAGTTGAAATTATACTATTATATCTTTTTTACTTATACTAGTTTGTAATGGCTCATTTGCCACCTATAAAAAGTATCAGTCACAAATAGCTCTAACTGAAGAGATATAGCTGACATCTTTAATATAACATTACACAATAGCATATAATTAGCAGCAGCTGTGATATCTAGTTTTTTCTCACCCTGTATAAATATACTAAAATGAATTAGGACCTATGTATTTTACTTTTTTTCCTAGTAGAAAAGAACAGTGTACAGTATAACATTAAAGATAATATCTCAAAATCTTGTATTTAAAAATTAACCATTTGAGATTTTATTGAGCTCAGTCAGCACAATCAAGCCATTCTAATATGTGTTATCTGAAAGACTGGCTCCATTCCCAATTTAATAACTAAGTGGGTTACAAATGTCTTGCTTGAGTTTACCTTTTCTCTTAGGTTTATGACCCATGTTGCATTTGGTAGAGTAAACCAGTCTTGTATATATTTTATGGATTTTATTAGAAAGGACAACCAAGCAAATACATACTTAGTACAAACTTAAAATACTGATGTAATTCATGTCAATTTTTATTAATTGAAGATGGAAAAATTCAGCAATCTAAACAAGGTCACATTTACGCTTTAATCAATATACATGTAAATTTGAATGGTCAAATCACCAAATTAATAGAACAGATAATCTTGTCCTATTTTTCATGGGGATTATTTCCTTATGTTCCACCTTTTATAACATACGAGCAATTAGGCATGCACATGTTCTGAATGGTGAACATCACCCATCCTCTTACAAGTGGGCAACCATTAGGTATGTGCATGACAGCCAGGTTTCCTCCAGTGTCCTTTGATTTTCCCAATTCTGCTAGGTTAAATCTGATCATAATAATCAATTATAATGAGATCTAATGACCTACCCAACACATTCTTTCATCATACATTCACCTCTTGATGAATTACTTCATTATTCTCAGCATTTCTTAAAATACTCAAAGCTTCTGACTAAGAATTGGGGAACCAATATAAATTTATAACTTGCTCTGATAACTTTCGGCCTAAAACACAAATGTGGACCAGCCTCCTTCACAAGCACAAAAGCCAGGGATAGATCCAGAAGGGGTGCATTGGCAGAGCTGCACCCAGTTTTTCAATTGGACCACACCATGGGAGACTCCAGGAATTTTTTTTAGACCTTAAAGAAGATGCAAATCCCTCTCCCTCCTTTTCCCTTATTCTCCTGCCTGCCACAATTGCTTTCCCTGCTGTGGGAGAACCATGAGAGCTGTTTCTGTCTGCGCCAGCCAAGCTGCATGTGGGCTGAGCTCAGCTGGGGATGGGAAAAGCAGCAGTTGCGATAGGTTAGGGGGATCCCCTTCTCCACACCTGCACCCAGAGGACAGGGTAGGGAGTGGGGAACTAGTTTCCCCTTCTCAGATGAGCCCAGTCCTGGTGCAGCCCAGTTGGGGTGGGCAGGAATGGCTCTGGTGCTTCCCCTTCCCCTGGAACAGTGAGACAGCAACAGCAGCAGGCCAGGGATGGGAGAGAGGTAAGGGAGGGAAAGGAAGGTTTTTCCTTGCTTTAGAGACTTTAAAATGTCCCTGGAAGCTTCCAATGGCAGTCTGCCTATATCATCAGAGATGGAGAGGGCTGGGAGCTAGGGAGTGCAGCCACCCCTGTTGTGTGGGGTGCTGCTTCTGCCCCCCAAGAAATCCTGGATACACCTCTGACAAAAACTTTCAGAAAGTCTTCATTTATGATTTGGTGAAAGTTGTCATGATGATCCAGCCTGAAAGTGCTCTAGTTCCTCAGTGCTGCATTTACTTCAGTATCCTCTCTGTAAATGACCTGCTATTTTATACAGTACTTAATCTGAGATAATTCATTTACATGCACCATTTGAATTTGAATACATTAAAACTTTTTTAAAAAGTGACATAAAACATTTGGCAGAAAAATAACAGATCAAAAATCTAATATGTAATGGCATGTTTAGATGAAATGGGGGCCCTAAATTGAAGTGATGGGATTTTAAAAACACCCTTCAGTTTAGGGCCCATTAAGCCCCCATGTCATGCACACACTCGAACTTACCTGCCTCTCCAGTGGTGGTGGGGAAGGACAAGTTGTCAGTAGAAAAAGCAGTCCCTGTGCTGCAGGAAGAGCAGTCCCTCTGTGGCAGAGGTGGGCCCCCCAGGTGGCATCTGCCCACAGGCCCCTGGCTCGGGTGGTCCCAAGGGGTACCGCAGCCGTAGAGGTAAGCACCAGGCCCCCACGCAGCTCAGACAGGCAGGCTCCAGGGGAAAAAAAAAAAGATAAGGCTTGCCACTTTTTTTTTTCTTGGGGGAGCCTGCTTTCTCGGGCTGCTGCCAGGCTACCTGCATTGGCTTCCTGCAAAGCCCCTGAGCTCCATGGAGCCCGGTGCCCTGCTCCACAGTTGTACGGAATTAAAGTAAACCTCCTCAGAGTTTTAGTTTTGGCTGGAATTACTATGCCAATGATGCCATGTGCAAACATCAACAGCATTAAAGCAGTGCAAAAGTATAACCCATTTTAAAATGTCATGCACACATGCTCCTCGTTTTGTGTACATATGGCACATGGACAGTAGAGCTAGTTTTCCCTTTTTCTCCCACAAAGGAAGTAAAGTGTCCTTTCTCTCTCTAAGCAGTCCAGATCTATGGCTTATGGTTGATTTAGGGGAAAAACCAAAAAAAAAAAAACTTAAGGAAGTGTCATAAAGACATAAAGTGTCATATGTTTAATTCTACAGACAGAACCTGATAATCTCCTCTAGGAGAAAAACCAGCTGGAATTAAAAATGTTGCTTAAGAGATGCATTGAGTTTCATCATACAGTATCCTAATTATCATCCTATTGGGGAGCCTCTCTTACTAGCATGGTGGAGGAACGGGATCTTGGCATCACTGTTGATGCCAGGATGAACATGAGCCACCAGTGTCAGACGGTGGTTGGGAAGGCCATCCGAACCCTAGCGTGCATCCAACGATGCATTTCGAGTTGGTCCAAGGTGATGATCCTCCCCCTTTATGCAGCGTTGGTCAGGCCGCAGATGGAGTATTGTGCCCAGTTCTGGCGCCGCACTTCAAGAGGGATGTGGATGGCCTCGAGAGGGTTCAAAGGAGGGCCAGTAGATTGATATGCAGGCAGTAGAATAGGCCTTATGAGGAGCGTCTGAGGGACCTGAACCTGTTCAGCCTCAGTAAACGGAGGCTGAGGGGGGACCTGGTGGCAACCTATAAGCTGCTGAGGGGTGATCAGCAGGAAATAGGGCAGGCTCTTTTTTCCCGGGCACCACCAGGGGTAACTAGGACCAATGGTCACAAGTTA
>JAGPOW010000261.1:60723584-60798714 GCA_030014935.1 Caiman crocodilus | reverse complement strand
GCTGAGGTCCTGTGACCCCAGCACTCGTTCCTGCCATTGGCGGGGGGTCAGACTAGATGGCCTGCTCTAGGCCCCTTCTGACCCTAGATACTATGAAAGGGAGATGTGGAAACTTCTGAGATCATATCTGTACCATTGTCCTACCAAAACTAGGACTGTCTCCAAAACATAAGCCCAGTACTGTCACTCCATCATGCCCACAACCCAGCCTAAAAATTAGGTAGAACAGATAGCTGAAAGGGGTTCAGAGTGCATGTCCCAGGAAATTGGTTGCCCTGGCATGAAGGCTCCCAGAGAAACATGCCATTGATTTCACTGTTCTTAATGTATTTACACTTTTCATGGTACTCTAGCCAGAAGCCATGACACCAGTAACAACATTCCACCTGCATGCTAGCTCATCTCCAAAAGTGTGCAACTGGTGCTGAACAAGTGCTGACGTTGTACTGAGTAGTCTTATTCCTGCAGGATTTTGGTCATGAATTTCCACAGCATGCTACAGCTCAGGGATTATTGCTGCATTGTCTGGGCCTGTGTTCCCACTCCAGACTGTCTAGACCAGGGGTAGGTAACCTCTGGCACATGTGCCAGGGCATGGCACAGAAAGGTATTTTGCTTGGTACTCACACTTTGGGGTAGGGGCTGAGGCTATGATGCCAGGACAAGGATTGGGCCCCTCGCAGCTGCCCTGCTGTCCACCCTTGGCATGCCAACATCTTACAAGTTGTGGTTGTGGGTGTTTTCAGCACTCTGACCAAAAACATTGCCAATCCCTGACTACAGCCTAAGAAGTCCAGCCTTATAGTGTTTGTTCACAGGACCTTCTATTGGTTCACAGGGAGGGAAAGATAATGCCATATATTTCCTATACTCCAAAAATGTATACAGTTTTGTTACAAGATTACAGCTCCTTTCCTTCCTCTCACAGGATAATCCGTGTCACCTGGTGAACAATGATAGCAAGAGAGAGGGTGTTTTAAAAATTTCAATCTTCCATCATTAATGATAGCCCAGTTGTAATTTAACATATACCAGGCGTGTCTACACGTGTGCCTGATTGTGCAGTTATGTTGCAGTCAATTAATGTTTGCCTTAACAATACATATCATACAAATATATGTCCGATATACATCATACAAAGATTCCTGCAAGTTTCCCACCGGAGTTCAAAGTAGGGCACCAGGAGATGAGACAAAGTGGGTGAATCTACATGAGATGCTATATTGCTGAGCAATGGAGTGTGATTATGGCAATGTAGCATCAGCGGGCATGAACAGTGATGCCGATGGTACTATGCAATATGGTTGAAAACAACCCATGTGCTGCTAGGACTGCACAGTACTGGTAGTTACTGTAAAGTCATTTAGTACTTGCTAAAGTAAATAGTTGCTCTGTGCAATCACTGCACAGTAACGTTACTGTGCAGGCCTGGTGACCAGAGGCAGCAGAAGGTTAGGGCTAATGGGGCCTAGCGCCCCCTCTCCCCCCAAACTGTGCTGGCAACAGTGGCTTCAGCACCACTGCCACCACAGTGCCACACCCAGCACCCCCACTGAACACTTTTTTGCCACTGCATGCACAGCACCAGTACATGCTGGCCCTGAAATGGCACGGTGGGAGGGAGGGGCAGGAGCAGGCAGGTGTACTCCACACCACCCAGCCCCTGCAAATAATATTTTCTAGTCCCGTTTATGCTGGTGGCACATGGGTTGTTCCTGACCCTACTGCACAGTAATGTCAGTATCATAGATCATGCCTGCTGACATTTCGTTGCTATAGCAACAAATTATACCACCATACCTTGTTGCTACAGCACTGTAGCATCTCACATAGATACACCCACTTTGTCTCATCTCCTGTTACCCCACTTCAAACTCCAGTGGGAATCTTGAAGGATTATTTGTACCACATATGTTGGATTTGAAAATATTTATTCATAGATGCTAGGGTTGGAAGGGATCTCAACAGATCATCAAGTCTGATCCCTGCCCAGGCAAGAAAGAGTGCTGGGGTCAGATGACCCCAGCTAGATGCCTATCCAGCCTTCTCTTAAAGACCCCCAAGGTAGGGGAGAGCACCACCTCCCTTGGGAGCCCATTCCAAATTTTGACCACCCTTCCCATGAAGAAGTTTTTCCTGATATCTACCTTAAATCTGCTCTCTGTCAGTTTGTGACCATTGTTCCTTGTTACCCCAAGAAGTGCCCTGGTGAACAGAGCATCTCCAATCCCTTGCTGCATCCCCCTAATGAATTTGTAGGGCGCCACAAGATCACCTCTCAGCCTTTTCTTGCAAAGACTGAAGAGGTCCAGGTCTCTCAGTGTCTCCTCATAGTAAGCCCCTAACCACACAAGTGGCCCTCCTCTGGACCCTCTCAAGTCTATCAACATCCTTCTTGAAAGATGGTACCGTCATGGTGGCACGTGCAGGGAGGGCCGTGATCCCCCCCCCCCGAGGTCCTTCGCACCGTGTCCTAGCCAGCCCAAGGACACCCTCTAATTCTCGCCCACCACGACTTTGCTGATAAGTATAAGTAGGGAGGCTACCTTTATACTGCCTTGGGCATGGCGTACCAGGACCTTCATCCCTGCGATCTCCCGGACCCACCGGGATGTTCCCTCCATATGCTGGGTGCGCCCCAGGCACCCTGGCCTAAGGGCCAAACGTGGCTCCTACCACCTCTGATACCATGTCCCAAGCCTCGCTGAGATGTACCGATGTTGGTGTGTCAAAACGTATGCTGGGCCCCTCTCTCGGGCTCTCAGTACTGTGTGCTGCCCCTGCCTAGGGGCTCTCAATCTTGCTTGCTGCCCTTGCCTAGGGGCTCTCAATCTTGCCCCTTCTAGGGCTCCTCTATATACTTGCCCGCCCTGGGCTTTCTCTCTCTCTCTCCAGTCTCTTAGGCCCACCACTCGGCTACCCTCTAATAAAGCCGGGCATACTGTGCTGCTATCTCTCAATGAGATCGGGGACCACCGCAGCACCTGCCCTTATCCACGAGGCGCTCTGCTGCTAACCCCTGTCTCTCTCAGGGTCCACCACAGCAGCCAGCCTCGGGCCAGGGTCTAACGCCGCACTAGCCTCTTACCCATTTAACCTGCCCATCCTGGGCTCAACAGTGCTGCCCCTTCGCAGGCCTCTCAATCGTTGTCCCTTCGCAGGCTTTTCAAATAGTGCCCCCTGCTAGGGCTTCTCACAACAGGTCACCCCTCATGGGCTTCTCCACATGTCTCAAAATGCTGCCCCTCGTCTGGGCTTCTCAATAATACTCCACTCACGGGCTCCTTAAAAATACTGCCCCTCTTGGGCCTGGGGTCTCCTCACCCTGTATTGCTGCTCCCTCTCTGGCGCTGAATTGTGCCCTCCCAGGAGCCGAAATCCCCACCTTACTGTAGGTCTCCCCTGAGGATATCGTGCCCCTTCCTGGGTGCTAGGGCCCCACACCCTGTGGGCCCTTATGAGGCCTCCTCCTTCCCCTACAGCCTCGCCCAAGCCACCGGTGTAATTCAATGCTAACAAAACATAACGCAAGCCTCCTGGCTGTAACCAAACATAAGGCACCCAGCCATAACAAAGTAAGCCTCCCAGCTATCACTCTACATCATTGCTCCAGCCTCTGGAGCGCTTGTGAGCTGCACTCACATTGTCTCTAGGAGTTCCTGCCCCTCCAGCTGCTGGCAGAGAACTGCCAGCCTAACTCTGGCTCTGGGCTTTATAGGGCCAAGCCCCACCCCCTACATCAGCTGACTCTCCTTGGTTGCCCTGGCAACCTGCAGCCGCACTGCTTAATCACTGCTGAGGTTTCTCCCCAGCAGCCTTCTCTCTCACAAGGAGCGGTGCAGCGAGGTGTGCCTCAACAGGTACCCAAAACTGGACACAGTACTCCAACTGCTGTCTGACCCACACCACACAGAGGGGAAGTATCACCTCCTTGGATCTATTTGTCATGTATCTGCTGATGCATGATAAAGTGCAGTTAGCTTCGTTGATGATTTTGTCACACTGACGACTCATGTTCATCTTGGAGTCCACTATGACTACAAGATCCCTTTCTGCTTCTGTGCAAGGGTCACTGCGAGCCAATAAGTGGGCCAGGTATTTTTGTGCCTTAGGTACAACACTCTGCACTTGTCCTTGTTGTAGTACTGTGTTGAGATGGAAATGAAGCCTAAAAAGAACATTATAAATTAATTAGTAAAAATAGTAATATGATGAATTGAAACAGTTCCTTGCAATCAAAGTGCTATTGAAAAGAGAATTTTGCTTTGATTGCACTGCCACTGAAAATCTAGAGAAAGTGCCCAGGGGAAGTAGAGTCCATAAATACATATATAAAAGAACTTTCTGAAAAGAGGATTTATATTGTATAAAGAAAATAAAAGGACTAATCTACGCACAGTCAAGGAATGTCCCAGTGAAAAATTCTAACTCACGAGCAGCAAAAAGTGTGTGTATGTACCAAGAGACTGCTGACTTTGCAGATTCACTGTAACATTAGACCAAATCTCTCTGACAGCGCTAGTCTAGCATTGCAGTCAGGGTTGCTGGCATTATTATTACTGTTATGATTGTTGTTAATTATATTTATTAAAGAAGCAAAAAGGGGCCAACCAAGAATCCAGCCCTATTGTGCTGGGCACTGTACAGACATGCAGTAGGATGCTTCCTGTCCCAAAAGTCAAAACAGGCAACATAAATGTAGTGTAGGAGAATATAGACTATAAAAGCAAAGTAAGCCAACAACAAACATAATTTAATTTCATATCTTTTTTGTGGGTAGGATGATCTGGGAAAAAGAAGGGAGCATAGCATGGGCGACTAGTGCTGCCTTAGTCAGGGGTGGCATGTGCCCCCCAAGCGACCAGTCAGCAACTAGGGGGTCCCCCCCCCACGGCTGATCCAGCCAACAAGCAGGGGTCCCCCCACAGTTGATTGTATGATGGCCAGTTGCTGTGGCTGACCACTGTAGCCACTTCCAGAAGTGGCTGTGGCTACTTCTGGGAGCGCCACGGTGCATCACTCTGTGCTCCCGCCTGCCCCCCCCATCACCTGAACAAGGACCATAGCCTGACAGGGGGTGCACCTGTGCTCACAGGGTGTGCACATGCACCCCCTACATGTCACCACTGGCAGAGAGGCTTCAGGTGAGGGTGATGAGGATAAGAGGAGCAGGTGTAGAATGAAGCTGAGCTGAAGAAACAGTAGGTTTATCTACAATGTAGTTAAAAGGATGACTGCAACCCATGCAGCTAGACCTGAGGTAGAATGGATGCTGCTAGCAGTGTAACTGTGGCAGCATGAAGGTCAGTATGGGCTAGCCCCCCAAGTATTTATCTGGCCTCTTAGGTGGGTTAGAGCTCATGCAGCCTATGCTAAGCTCTATGCTGCCATGATTACATTGTTATCACACCTGAACTAGCTGGGTTAGAGGTAGTTTGGGTATGCATGCACATAAGGCAGATGGACTTTAGACTGGAGCATACCTCTGCTCACAAAGAGGAAGAGAGAAAGAGAGGGAGTGATCAGAACAGGGCCAAGAAAGTCCAGGCAGAACTGTGCAAAGTTCTCTGAATGTCCCAGACCCTCTGGTTGGGCTCATTCTGATGCTGTTTTCACCAGCTAGAGTCTCCTATCTGCAGTTTTTCTCTAAAAACACATGGGGTGGGAAATGGGGATCAAAAGACGTACCACCTGGGCCCTAGTCCCTGCAGCATTATTTCTGGGGAGATGCTGGGTAGAAGGGTGGCTCTAAGTGACAGCCAGAAAGAAATTGGACCTGAAGTCACTTGCAAGTTGCTAGCACCTCAGCATAAGGGAACGGTATTCTGTGAGTTTATAAACTGTGCCATTGAAAGGTGGAATAAAAGATCACACTAGGTTAGATATGACCTAGAGAGGCAGACTCTGAAACTCATTAAGCAGAGCAGCCTGACAGAAAGCACTGCTTCAGTGCAGGTCTTGATAGCTTTGTTGCCCAGTGGGAACCCAGAGCAAAAGCCTTTCAGCTCACAGTTTAACTGGAAATACCTGAGTGAACAGATCACATTGTGATTTTTATGGCAGTCTTGTTTCTTAACAACTCACAGCAGGCCATTTGACAAACAGTATATGTGTTTTTCTTTCGTTGTGGATGCACACGTGTGAGTATATGCTACAGTAAGGGTTATGAAGAATTATGCCTTATGAACTATATAACTCAAAGCAATAGAACAGTAGTGGAAATGAGGAATGTATAGGAGAACAAAATATAAGAGTGTTTCTATATTAATTGACAATGTAGGTAGAATACCTTTAATTGTACAGAATTTTTACCAAGTTACAGTCGAATGTTGAGGCTGTTACATTATCTATTAGAAAGACAAGAAATACTTGTTTCTGTCAGATGACAAGAATGGTCCATCTCCTGATTTAAAGATCTGTTATTTGTTCTGCATTTTAGGTATGCCAATTATCATATACATAACCACTATATTTTTTGAGTATAAGGTATTCTTGAATTCTAAATGCATCCAAATATTCTGACTCTAAGAAGAGAACAAAGCATCAGATAAAAACACAGTGCAACTCAGGTTCATAATAGAGCTTTTCCATTTGTTTTATTTTAATATAAGAAGTGGGCTCTTTTTAGAAAAAAATATTTTGTTTCAAGATATGCCTTTTACTCAAGAGGTGCTTATATATACATGCACTCATATGTACATCTACTGATATGTGTATAAAGATGATATATTATCAGATGAATGTACTGACAGGTATCTATCTACAGTAAATTCTGCTTAATTTGCCCCTTCAAGGTGAATGAAAATTTTCCAGTAAATTTTCCAGTAGAGACTGAAGTTGATAATAGGGGGAAGGGCTGGAAGAGAATCAGAACAATGACAATTTAAAGCATAATGGCAGATTATCATATAGGCAGATTTACCTGACTATATTATTTTTTCAAGATACAGCCTGTCACTTAGCAGCTTCCACATAATTCACTACTGAGATGTTTTTTTTCCTACTGGACTTTCTAGAGTCTGTTACGTGTCCCTTGCTATGGGGGAAAGGTCTGAATGGGGTATGTTTTTCTTTTTGGGAATGTTTTAGTGTGGTTTTGAACAAATATTTAGGTGTTGAAGGTGTGTCAATGTCTTTTATCATTTTTTTTTTAAATTGGCTAAACACGTATCTGTACATATTCCTGAAATATCAAGTGTTAATTACTCTTTTAGAGTTTTCCTTGTTGTCTGTGCATAAAAACTATAAGTAGAAAATTGATACTGAACAATAGAAATCTTAAGTTTCAAATAAAAGTTAAATACGTTAAGCATATACTTGTTTAAGATACATAGATAACAGTGGGATTTATCTTGTGGGGGGGGACATGCAAATTACAATGGGCCATAATAAGTAGAGTTTGAGTCCATTGAATATACATCATGTAATGGCAGAGGGGGGGAGGGGAGGGACAGGTCCTAAACAGGTCAGAACCTTGTGTCATTGTATAATATGTACCGACCTACCACAGCTCCTGTGCACAAGAGCAAGGAACCTCTGCTTCCTTTATGGTTCACTGTGTTGACTGGATGAAACAGGCTTTTAAACAATTTGTGCTCATTCATGCTGCCTTATATGAATTGCTGTTCTCTTGTGAACTTAAATCTGCTCTTGAGTATGATTGGAACATATTTTTATGTGATTTAATTACTACTAGAACTAAGCTGGTGCATGTCTTTCAAGTTATGGAGCTTGCTTTTGAAGTACATTTCTGTGCCTACAATTCCTGAAAATCCTATTTGAATGTTTTACTAGGGGGGCTAATAAGAACAGCCTGGTAAATGCAGAGATAAATCTTACTTCACAGTTCATTAGATCATAGAATAGTTTCTAACATGAGTTAATATGATGCCTTAGGTTTTCTTTGTGGTTTTTTTTTCCTGAGTTCTACTCTGAGCTTAGAATACACATTATGGAAAGCAAATGCAAAGCTGCCACTAACAATCTGTGGGTCATGCCAAGTGAGTTATCATCTAGAATAACACCTCCTCTCTTAATTATTAATAGTTGATGTATTTAAAAAGTACCTCTGGGTGGGGCATGGTTTAGTGTTACAGACAGGGGATGAGTCTACATGTTCAAATTAATGCAACTGCATAAATTCCGGTGCAGTTTGAGCCAGAGTAAACTAATCCCAATGTCCCCACCTACAGGTGTGTTTAAGTGCAGTTTTTTACTCCATTGTTGGATAGCACCTGTGTCTGGCAGGACTATCCAATGCCACCGAAAATTAATCTGCACCAGCCCGTTTGCCAGACATGCATAGACAGTGATGCTTTCCTGGGCAATAAATTAGTCTACTGCACAGTAAAATGCACGTGCAGATGCTCCCAAGGAGTATGAATCAGGACTCAAATATTCTACTCTTACACCAGCAACCAACTCACTCTAATGTTGAATGTCACTTCCCTTCTCTATGTGACAATTTACTTTATCTATAGAATGGGTATTAGCACCTACCTCAGAGGAAGGAATATTCTTTAAGTTTACTTAGGTGAAATGTATATTGTGCTGTGAGAATAATGGACCATGCAGTAGAAAATAAATCATTATTCTGTATTGCAGTGTATGACAAGGAATAAAACATCTGTTTATCTCTGGAAGTAGGTAGAAATAATACCATTAAAGCATTTATTCCTTTTTTGATGTAATCTGGAAGGTTTTTTCTTTACTTCAGAATAAATACCTGCAGATTGAACTATTGACAACATACCAGCAAAAAGCAGACATTATACTTATATCAGCCTAATTAGGGTTAGATACCAATCTGTATGTACATTTGGGGAGGTTAGATGAGGCAAAAAAATGACCTGCTTGTTCTAACTTAGTTCACTTAAGGAGTGAACTAAATTAGATAAAGGCATGGGTTCTCTCAGTCTACTGAATATCTGTACGCATTCGGAGAGCAGTTCCAGGACTGGAAAAGCCCAGTCACTTGCCCAGCCCTAAGGCTGCACTTTTCTTACCCACCCTTCTACCCAGACTGGGCTTTTTTTAGTGTCCCAACCTCCCCACAACTCCACCTCCAGACAGACACCTTCTGCCTCATGTGGATCCACCAACCTCCTCTTCCCCCAATGGACCAGACAGCCACCTGATCCCACCAAATTCCACTGAAGATCTGATAACCACCACCCCCATCCCACCTGCCCCTCTCTTTACCCTAGCTTAGTTATATTGGGTTCCCAACATGGTTCTCAGCACCAGTTAATGTCTGCAAAGTTGAGACCCAATCCACGATCACATGGCTTGAAGCAAGTTGTGTGTTTATAGGTTGGGTTCCAGGAATATCTACATGTACCTGATAACTCCATAGATGGAAATACTTTTTGTTTTATAGGGAAAATTGGTGATGATAAAGTTTTCAAGTTAGGATCTGTCATGGTCTGCTGCTCTGGGAAACCCAGTTCAGCAAGAGAATCGAGCTACAGGAACAGCTAGGTCAAATTCTATGCCCTGTGCTATACAAGAGTCCAGCTTAGATGGTTTAATTATCCCTCCTGGCCTTACATTCAATGAATGTAGAAAGCCCTGATATTAACAAAAACAAGTTTTTGTTTTTCTTAAAGGCCCCATGGCATAACAGTTGAGAGAAGAAGCAGTAGCTAGTAATTATAGTTCAAAGCTAGGATGAATCCTCCTCATAGCTATTCCTTTGATATAACCCACAACTCAAACCCAAGTTCAGCATACCTTGGCAGCACTCTAGCAGGCTGCAGCATCCTGCTCTGGGCTGATAGGAAGCAGGGAGCTGTCACAAGGGAAAAGGCCAGTTTGGTTAGCTGAGGCAGTAAAGCAACCCCAGAGGGCAGTTATATGTTCATTCCATGCTGTTAAAGAAATTAATTTCCTAGTTTAACTGCTGGTGGAAATGGTAATGATCTGGGCATGTGAAAATTAGGTCATCAACTACAATCTTTAATTTAGATGTGAAACAGAGGAGGGCAGGAGTTAACCATGTACACGTGGCTGCATTTAGGAATGCACAGCAGTCTGTATGTAAAATATTTTCCACTAATAGTCCTCAATTCCCAGCATGTGAGACAGAGGATATTGTAGTGAAATTACCTCCACCACTTCCTCCTGGCAAGTAGGTAGCAATTCAAACTATTTGTATGTATGTATTTTAAGAATAAATGCTATTGCCTGTGATCACTCTCCTTCAGCATCAGTGTAAAACAATTTACCTGCCTTAAGCTCCTGTCACCCTCTTTTAGTCCTACCTTTTAAACCTATTAACAGACCCATCTGAACAGAGCCTTAGTTAGCCTACAGAGCACTCTCTTTACCACAACTCTAGGTAACAGCTAGACCAAAATAACTCTTGGTCACACTGCTGAATAAGTAGACCATGCCCCTAAAGCCTGAATTAACTCAAGTAAGATTCAGTAGATCTTCAGAAGGAGAGCAAAAACAAAGATTTAGACGACCTAAGTACTTTAAGATTCATAAGATGCCACTTATACATTCCACTCTGTTTTCTATCCTCGCATTTTATTTCTTTTATGCTTTTAGATTTGTAAAGGCTTCTGAGTAGGGACCAGCAATTGGTATGGTACTCTCTACATCTGTAAAAAGCAATGTATATAAAATAGTGCTATGTAAATAAATCATAATTTCAAGGCCACAACTAAACTACCCAAAAATGTAAAAATATATACATAAGCTTCATCACAGCTATAGCAGGATCATAACGGCCTTCATGTTTTAAGGGGAGACCCTGAATCTTAAATTTCTTACTTAATTAGCAATAGTGACACTTTTCAGAGCTGAAGTTAGCAGTTCACCAAAGGATCAAACTTTTGCCCATAAACTGATGTAAATACGCTTCTAGCTTAGAAGATAGTGAATGAAGAGTTACTGATCTGGAAGAAAAAGGAGCAGAAGTAAGAAACAGCACACCATATAGAGGTGTGGGAAGAAAACTCCTTGTAGAAAATGGAGTTTAGTAGCAAATGGGAAAACAATAAACAGCTCTCAGTTACTAAAATTCTGTTTGAGAGTACAGTTGAAAAGATCTGAAGTATCCTAGGTAGTAAACTAGAAATCTATGGATGCTAGTTATTATGAGTAAATGAACAGTCAGAAACCCCATTTCCATTAAGAATAGGATTTGGGAAGACAGGAGATATACAAGAAAATACAATTATGCAGAAAACAATAAAACAATTTTGTTTTTTCTTCAATATTGTTATTTTCATACAGTCCTTATTTGAAGGGTCCAGCAAACCTGACTTAGCGTTGCATGTTTTTTCCAGTGCCCTAAAACTGACTTTGTTGATCGTCTTTTTAGGTTTGCCTGATGGGACTAGATTTGTGTAAACCTATGTACAGTGGCTAAACATGGATAAATGAATCAGTCTAGGTCTGATTTTTTTTTTTTTAGGTGACTTCAATAATTACTTATTGAATGCTGAAGGTAATCTAGTTATGAATGATTCAGAGAAGCTGAAGTATTTAATGCCTTTTTACTTCAATTTTCACAAGTAAGGGCAGCCACTAAAAGACAAGTACAGTTGGCAATAAAGATAGGGAAGGCAACAAACAGCCTAAAGTAATGGCAGAACAGATTGCTAAATGCTAGTCAGGAGGGTCAGATGGGATGCTCCCAAAGGTACTGAAGGAATCGGATGACATAATTTCAGAGCCATTAGCTATCTTCTTTGAGAACTCCTGGAGGTCAGGTGAAGTCCTGGATGACTGGAAAACGACAACTATATAGTGGCTATCTTTAAGAAATGGAAGAGGAAGTATCCAGGGAACCACAAACCAGTTAGCCTGACCTGCACACATGGAAAAATCATGAAGCACGTCCTCAAGCACTCCATTGTGAAGCCTGTGGAGAAGAACAACATAATCAGGAACAGCCAGCGTGGATTCACCAAGAGCAAGTCATGCCTGACCAATCTGATTTCCTTCTATGATAAGGCACATGGGCCCTGTGGAGGTGCGGGTAAAGGGGAAAAGCAGTGGATCTGATATACTTTGACTTTAATAAAGCTTTTGATACCATCTCCTATAACATTCTCATTAACAAGCTGAGGAAATACAGAGTAGATGAAAGAACTGCATATTATAAGGTAGTTACATACTGGCTAAATCCTTGTGCTCACTGAGTAGTCATCAGTGGCTCAATGTCTAGTCTGGAGGAGGTATCAAGTAAGGTTTAGGTTTGGTATTATTTAGTATAGTCATTAATTATTTGGATGGTGGAATAGAGTGCACACTTAGCAAATTTGCAGACTACTTCAAGTTGGAGAGAGTTGCAGATACTCTCAAGAGCAAGGTTAGGATCCAAAAATGACTTGAATAAGCTGGAAAAATCATAGAAAACTGGGGCTGGAAGGGACCTCAGGAGGTCATCTTGTCCAACCCCCTGCTCAAAGCAGGACCAGCCCCAACTAAATTATCCCAGCCAAGACTTTGTCTATCCAGGTCTTAAAAACCACCAAGGATGGAGATTTCACAATCTTTCTCAGTAACCTGTTCCAGTGCTTTACTATCCTTTTTGTGAGAGATTTTTTTCCATTATATAACCTAAACTTTCCTTTCTGCAACTTGAAGCCATTGCTTCTTGTTCTGTCATCCACCACCACTAAGAACAGTCTAGCTCCATCCTCTTTTGAACCTCACTTCAGGTAGTTGAAGGCTGCTGTTAAATCCCCTCTGTCTTCTCGTTTCCAAATTAAATAAGTCCAGTTCCCTTAGCCTCTCATAAGCCATGGACCCCAGCCCCTTCTCCATTTTTGTTGCCCTCCACTAAAATCAAGGTATACCACATCCACTGGTCTCCCCCACAACCACAGAACCAGTCATCTCATCATAGAAAGCGATCAGGCTAGTCAGGCATGACTTGCCCTTGGTGAATCCATGCTGACTGTTCCTAATCACTTTCTTCTCCTCCAAGTGCTTAGAAATGGATTCCTTGAGGATCTGTTCCATGATTTTTCCAGGGACCAAAGTGAGGCTGACTAGTCTCTAGTTCCCTGGATCTTCCTTCTTCCCTTTTCTAAATATGGACACTATATGTTTGCCTTTCTCCAATCACCTTGGACCTCTCCTAATCGCCATAAGTTTTCAAAGATGATGACCAGCAGCTCTGCCATCTCATCAGCCAATTCTCGCAGCACCCTCAGGTGCATCCCATCTGGCCCCATGGATTTACATAAGTCCAACTTCTTCTAAATAGTCCCTAACCTGTTCTTTCACCACTACCACTATTGGCTGCTCACCTCCTCCCCAAACTCTGCTGCCTGGTGCAGTAGTCTGAGAGCTGATCTTTCCTGTGAAGACTGAAGTGAATAAGGCACTAAGCACTTCACCCTTTTCAGCATCCTGTCATAAGGTTGCCTCCCACATTCAGCAAGGAACCAACACTCCTTGATCCCTCTTTTGTTACCAACATACTTGCAGAAACCTTCTTGCTACCCTTCATATCCCTTGCTAGGTGCAACTCCAATTGCACTTTGGCCTTCCTGACTTCATCCCTGCATGCCTAAGCAATGCTCTTATACTCCTCCCTAGATATTTGTCCAAATTTCCACTTCTTATCAGTTTCATTTTTTTTATTTAATTTACTAAAGAGTGCCTAGCTAAACCAAGCTGGTTTTCTGCCTCTCTTGCTAGTTCCTGCACTCTCAATAAGACTTATTTAAAGTACAGACAGCTCTCCTGGACTCCTCTTCCCCTCAGACTGGCTTCCCATGGAATCCTGACCATGAATTCCCCAAGCGAGATGAAGTCTGATTTTCTGAAGTCCACAGTCCTTACTCTGCTGTTCTCCTTCCTTCCTTTTTTCAGGATCCTGAACTCAATCATCTCATGGTCACAGCTGCCCAAGTTGCCATCTACTAGTACAAGGGTTGTCAACTGGGGGTACACGTACCCCCAGGGGTACTTGAGAAGGCCCTAGGGGGTACTTGAGAAGGCATATGGGGATGGAGCGCTGCCATGCACCATCCTGCACTGCTGTGCAAGTACCACCCACCTGGCTGCACACACAGGGTGAGGGAAGCTCGCATGCAGTGGCTGCTACTGCTCTGCATTTGGCTGTGTGCCACCCCCCTTTCTCTGCCACTCCACATTCAGCTATGCACTGCCACCCCTCCCCCTGCTCTACGTCTGGCCACCAGGGGTACACTGTTCTGCATCTGACTGCCAGGGGTACACTGCTCCAAAAAGCTTGAAAACCCATGTACTAATACATTCCCCAACAATTCTTCCTCTTTGTGAGCATCAGGTCAAGAAAAGCATAGCCCCTAGTCTGCTTCAGCACTTGCACCAGAAAGTTGTCCCCAACACTCTTCAAAAACTTCCTGGATTGCCTGTGCACTGCTATATTTCCTTCTCTGCCCTGCCCAGAGGTCAGGGTGAAGTCCCCCATGAAAACCAGGGCTTGTGGTCAGGAAATTTCTGCTATCTGTTTGAAGAAAGCCTCATCCACCACTTCTTCCTGGTCTACTGGTCTATAGCAGACCCCCACCACAACATCACTCTTGTTGCTCTCCCCTCTAACCTTAACACAGAGACTTTCAACAGGCTTATCTACAGTTTCATTTTGAAGCTCTGAACACTCATATGGCATACTTTTACATAAAGTGCAACTCCTCTTCTTCTTCCCTGTCTATCCTTCCTTAACAGTTGATACCCATCAGTGACAGTGCTCCAGTCATGCAAGCTATCCCACCAAACACGTCATAGTTCCATGACTGTGAAAGGTCTTGCAGTTCTTCCTGTTTGTTTCCCAGGCTCTGTGCCTTGATGTACAGGCACCTGAGGTACTTAGTCCATTGCCCTGATTTCTCAGGAAGAATGAGAACACCTCCCTGGTTGCCTCCTTCTGCTTGTTCTTTCTCCAGGTCGCCCACTTCCTCACTTGCCTCAGGGCTTTGGTCTCTGTCCCCTGGCAAACCTAGTTTATAGCCCTCCTCATTAGGTAAGCGAGTCTATCTAAAGAGATGCTCTTCCTTCTCTTCATCAGGAGGATCCCATTTCTTCCTGTCCTTCTTAGAACATCATTCCATGGTCAAAGCCAAAGCCCTGCTGGCAACACCACCTGTGCAATCAGGCATTGATCTGCAGGATGCACCCACTCCTGCCTGGGACTTTTCTATTAACTGGAAGGATCGAAGATAAGACCACTTGAGCCCCTGTCCCCTTCACCCTTGCACTCAGAGTCCTGTGGTTACTTTTGGTCCCCTAGCAGTATAATCGGTGCCCACATCGATGAACAGCATGAGATAGTAGTCAGAGGGCTGGATGAGTCTCAGTAACCTCTCTGCGATATCTTGGATCCGGGCTCTGGGCAAGCAGCAGACTTCCTGAAACAACAGGTCAGGTCAGCAGATGGATCCCTCCATCCACCACAGAAGGGAGTCTCCAACCACCACCACCCATCGCTTCTTGGTGGCAGTAGTCTCAATCCTTCCTACCTTAGGGAGGTCTGATCTGTTCTCCTCCACCAATGGAACATGCTTCTTGCCCTCTGTTGCTGGTGCTCCATATCTGTTTTCCAGACAAACTACTGCAGATGGAGATTTCTGCTTGCTGCCAGAGGTCACAAGCTTCCAGCTTCCACCTTCCTGGGAGTCCACGACTTCTCCCTGCTCCATGCTACCTCTGGCAGTTCTTCCTCCACAGTCCCAGGGGACTCCTCCAGCAGTGAATCAATGAACTCTTCATGGCAGACTATGTTTGGAGCCTTACCACCTTCTCCTGTAGCTGTCTTGCTTGTTCCCCAAGAGACAGCACCAGAAGGCATCGCTCACACCACAGGCATGCTCCCACCTTCCTATCACTGGAAGGAAGCTGCAAGCTGCAGTCCCCACAGCACCATACCTGGACCTGGGTGGAAGCCTCAATGGTGAGTGGTCCTGTGTAGACAGAAACATCACAGGTGCAGCCAGGAGCAGTGGCATTGCAACATTCTCCAGCCATTTCCCTGGGTCTCTTAATCTACCTCTTGTCTCTCACTGCCCTTCTTCCAAGCACACCTTCCCTAGGAACTTGCCTGAGAGCTGGCCTGTTTATTGTTCCTTGGTCCCAAAAGGTTCCTTTTCCCCTGCTTCCTCACACCAAGCCAAAAGACCCTCATCTCGAAGTGAGGGGGAGAAACTGCCTCAAACCGATATGCAAACTGACCAGAGAATTGGTTGCAAACTGCTTTTCCTGTTTGTGACCTCTGTTTGCTGGCTCTCTTGTCACTTGGGGAGTCTCCTTATATACCTTTCTGGGCCTAGACTGGCTCTGCTCCTTTGTTAGGGCTTCTGTCAGGTACAGGCAGCAATCACTCAACTAGCAACACTCCCAGATTTTCAGAACATATGCTGCAAATACACACAGCCCACCAAACAAACAAACACTCAGCAAGCCAAAGGCACAGGCAGCTCTGGATCCCTTAGCTTTTCTGGACAGGATCTAGTGTCTGATGCCTTGGCTTCTCTTCACCTTCTTCTTCCTCCTCTTGCTACCAGCAAACTGCCTGCAAACTGCTTGCCGTGTTTGCTGCTCCTATTCTTTGGCAGTGGTCTGCAGTCAATCAATGAGATTCCCCAAGGGCAAGTACAGAGTCCTGCACTTAGATAAAATAACTGCATGCAGAAATGCACACTGTGGGATGCCTGACTAGGCTGCAGTACTGCGGAGAAGGACCAAGTGGGTTACAGTAGACCATAAACTGAATATAAGCCAATAGTGTGTTCTTGTTGTAAAAAAGGCTGATGACTTGCTGGGCTTTATTAACAAAATAGTCACTTGTAATTCAAGGCAAGTTTTCTTCAGCTCTATTCAGCACTGATGAGGCCTCACCTTGAATCCTGTGTCCAGTTTTAGGCCCCACACTTCAAGAAAGATGTGAAGAGATTGGAAAAAGTCCAATGCACAGTGATCAAAATGATTAATGGCCTGAGAAGCAATACCTATGAGGAAAAGGCTGAAAGAATTAGGATTCTTAAGTCTGGAAAAGAGAAAATGGAAGTTGGATTTGATAGCAGTCTTCAAAGAACTGAAGGGCAATTACAGAAAGGATGGATATGGGCTTTTCTCTGTTGCTGTAGGGCAGCAGGACTAGGAACAGTGGACTCAAACTCCAGGAGCAGAAATTTCAATTGGAGATTAGGAGAAACTTTCTGACTATGAGAGTGGTCAAGAACTGGAGCAAACTATCTAGGGAAATTGTGGAATCTCCATCCTTGGAAGTTTTCAAGAGATCAGATAAACATCTGTTTAACCTTCAAATGGTTAAACAGATGACCTTATGATGACCTTATGAGGTCCCTTCCAGCCCTACTTTCCTGTGATCCTAATTAAGGTGCCTTGTTCAGTGCCACTTTAAATATGCATTATGTATTGCCATATTTTCTTTGATCCAGCTGATCCTCAGCATGCAAAATAAACAAAAAAAGTATTTATATATCACATGTAATCATTTTAAGGCTCTAAACTGATAGTGATGAAGCAGGGTGGGTTGATTTAAACCCAAGTGATTTAAATCAACAATTTTAATCAACATGATTTCAATCTGCAAACAGGAAAGCTCATTTTAAATCATCATTATAAATCTTATTTAGCATTTATACTTTTTAGTTGTTTTCCTATGGAAATGTTGTTCCTTACTCACTGGTAACTGTTAAAACCTGCTGATTTCCAGCAAATATAAACTTTACACTAAATTTGGTACTGCTTTTTTTCTAACATGAGGATATACTACATCTGTATTTTTAAAGCAGTTCTGTAACTTACCATAAAATTATTCACATGCTTAATTTTTAAGAATGTTATAATTTATCATAATTCTGTAGGATTAAAATTCAAAAGAGGCATGGAATCATCTAGTATGACTTCCTATATACATTAGACCATTAAATTTCACCTACATATATATATACACACACACACACACACACACACACACACACACACACACACACACTAAGACCAAAGATTGTAATTAGACTGAAATATTTCAGACCTCAGGAAACTACACTGTACAACAAGGAGGAAACATAAGAGAGCCTGAGTTTTGTGAATGACTGAGACACCTGAAATGGCAGGGAAGATTCAGTGAGATATATTCAGGTAACAAAAATGAAAAATGGCTGCCCTGGCCAGAGGAAAGGACCTGGTGGTCATACTGGATTGCAGACTGAGGATAAGTCAACCATGTATTATTGAAAAAAAAAAAAAAAAATGTGGAAAACTTTGACAAAGTTGTAGAAAAATTGGACTGAGCATATGAAAAAAGGTTGGAAGAATTGGGATTACTCTGGAGAAGAGTAACCCCTCTTCACTGGGAATGTGCATCTGCCACAGGACCAGGTGGCAGTTCATAAAGCCCATGGGAAACTAGCAGAAACACCAGAAATTTGTCCAGCACACAGAAGTTATTTAAAGTGCTGTAGTTTGCTAAAGTACTATAAAATACGGCACTTCAAATTTAATACTTCATTTAACAAGGGATAATTTAAAGCACTGTGCTCATTTTTAAAGTGCTGTTATGCCATGCACTTCTGCTAAATCATAACAATAAAGCACTTTAAATGATGAAACAAGCAACTTCTGTACACATCTAATGGCCCTAAATTGCAACCAGGAGTTTTAGGTTCAATACAAGAACAACTTTCTAATTATGAGGGTGTTTACATTTTTTTTAAGTTTATTTGAGAGGTTATGGAATTTCCATCACTTTTAAAGGAAATGTACATAGATATTTTGTCTGGGATGGTTTGAACATGGGCATCAGACTCTACAGGACCAACAAAAGTTCCTTCCCTATTTTTTTGTAATTCTGTGATGTTAACCACTCCCACCATTCCAGAAGAAGGAGATAAAGATTTTGGCAGTCTGTTTTAGGAGAAAATTCCTTCTAGTGATAATTATGAGAAAATAAGAAAAAAAATTATTCTTTTTACCATCACAAATTTCTAATTCAATCAGGGCATCTCCTGTCTTCAATACTGGCTCCTCTCTAATGCTCCAGATCATTTTATTATGTTATAAAATGATGTATGATCTTTTTTCCTAAATATATAAGGAAAAACAAGATTATCAGCATAAATGTTGTATTTAACATTAACTGATGGAGATTGGTGATACAGATATTCTCTTGACCAGTTCGTAAATCCTAGTGGGACACAGGCATCTTGTTCATCAGCTGTATTAAACCTGAACTGCTTTTGGACATGCCCAGAAACAGACATTGAGGCATCTAGGGAACTTGACTGTCAGGAACTCAAGTGCCTAGGGACTTAAATACCTCCAAAGTCAAGTGAGTCGCACTTTTGAGGCTATGTATTTTAAACTTAGGCATCTACCAAGGCGATTAGGCAGAACTTGGATACCTAAATCCTTTTGTAGACTGAGATCTAGATGCTTCTCATTTACCTTTTGGGTGCTTAAAGACCTTTAAAATCTAACCCTCATGGTCTTACTATTTTAATAACCTCTGTAAAACTTTATTGAAATGTAAGAAGAGAAAAATAATTATCTTTCAGGTAATTTGCACTGGGTTTTCTTTTGTAATCAGTGAAGTCTTCACTCTATCACTTGGTACCAGGCCAATAACCAGCATTTTGGATATTAAAAAGCCAAGCACACACCAATCAGTCCACTGCAAATTGGTGATTAACATGATGGCTGGATAGATTTACATGAGCATAACATTATTAATTAAACAGCGGTTGGGTTAATCAAGATAGCAAAGGTAATTTGTAGGAATAAATATTTTATTAATCTGTCCATCAGTAAAGCAGAAAAGTGAAAGGAGATATTTTAATTAATTAATTTATAATATTCAGTTAATGCCTAGTATCATCTGTTTAAAGATCTGGAGATAGGTCTAATCTATAGAATGTTATTTTCCCAGCTTATCATTCCTTGTTAATTGTATTGTAGATTTCAGTTACCTGACTACAATTACCAGTATGTAATTTATCAGCTGGGCTGTATTGTCCACTGGTGAATATGAATCTGACGGTGGAATGCTAAGAGGTTCTTTTGTTGTATGCAACTTTAGCAATGTGTATTTTCTAATTTAATCAATAAGATAGATGCTCATAGGTGGTAGAGGTGTATGATACTCACCATCTTGATTAAAGACCTGATCTTTCCTCCTATCCCCCAAAAATCTGTGCTTGTACTACGTAATTTGCTGGTATATAAATACATTGATAAAGAATCTGAGCGTGTACAGTGAAGAAATGGTGTATATGTTAAACATAGTATATAAACTAAACATAATGTGAAATTTAAATTTCTCTCCATGAGAAAGATTTACTGTATCTCCAGTGTCAATGTATATAGAACACCCAATTAGAGTACTGCTTTCTCTCACAGATTAGGCAAAGGCATAACAGTAGAGTAAGAACCAGGTACCTACTAGGATGCTAGGAGTTACATTTAAGAAAGGGATGATGAGGCATGATGGTGTAACAAAATGCAGGCTTGCCAAGTCATTTAACTTATCTGGAAAGAAGCTCTCTCATTTTACATTATTTTCCTATATAATTATCTTTTTTACGTCTTGGGGTTTATTATATATTCATAAGAGTGAGCCTATAAATAGAAAAATACTTTTGAATAATAGAAAGTAAGAATGTCAAATAAACTATCCTTACATCCATTCCAGATCCAGCCAAACAGGACTAGTAACTTCTATTTATGCACAGGTTTAAAACAAACAACAAGTACCTTTTTACACAGTGCATAGTTAACTTGTGAAATTTGTTGCCACAGGAGACTGAAAAAGCAGATGGCATACATACCTGGGTTCAAGAAGGGAGTAAACAAATTAAGGGAGGACAGTTCCATTGATAGCTGTTAAATAGAACAGTCAGGGATGTATCATCTGATATTCCCAAACCAATGAGGACCGATGCCAGGGAGGGTATGGCAGGAGATGGATTATACCAAGCATGCCCAGTACATATACCCTTCCTCTAAAGCAGTGCTTTTCAACCTGTTCTATAAGGGGTCTGCTAAAAATTACTATGATCAGTCAAAAGTAGGTAAATACCCACACTTAAAATTCAAAGGGGTCTGCACCTCCATTTGAGATCTCCAGAGGTGTCTGCACATCCATTCAAAATTGTTTAGGGGTCCACGAATGAAAAAAGATAAAAAACTACTGCTCTAAAGCATCTAGTACCTGCCACTGTTGGAAACAAGTTACAGATATGACCTAGTATAGCACTTGCTACATTCTTATTATGTACCCTACGCCTTCACTCCACATGTTTTCATTGTTATAAGTCTTAGAGAACGTAAAGGATAGGACCTATGTAGACATTCTAAAAACATACGATTTGTTGGACAGCATGATATATTTTATGTGCAATATGCAGTTTCCTATGGGAAGTTTTATAGGGAAAAAATCTCTCAGAATTTCCTACCACTAACCTCTTTTAGCCTTAATTATTGAGCAGATATCACAAGTATTTTAACTGATCTCAACAACTGTTGGTCTTCAAAAAGAACAAGTTTTTTCATGCAAGCACACCCCAACCTACTTGATTTCTTTTAGATACAAATCTACACCTTGACTTTCACCAGTGAAGATCTACAAACCCTGAGATAATGGGAAGTTCCTTGAGAAGTCCTGCTAAGCAAGGAGTAGCTAAAATTTCCAAGCAACATGAAAATGGCATAGCCATTTATATTTTTTCTGATATTGCCAGTAAACATTATTTAATCTTGGCCTATAAGCCTCAAGTGTAGCCTCATATAAATAGCATTGCAGTAAGTCAATCAGGTGGTTACAAAGATATGGGAAACTGCTAGAAAAGTTCTAAATAATGCTGCCTGAATAATGATCAGAAAATTTGCTTTTCTGTTATTTGTACTGTTCTTGAGACCTGAGTAAAGCTTGTCTCTGAAAATTACAAGTTTCACATTTTTTTTTTTAACAAATGATTATTTTCCTGGAAAGTTAGACAAGAAATTTATTCTGTTCATTTAGCCATTATTTACCCATTCATTCTTCTATTAAACCATCTCTTCATAGTTTCATAGTTGGTAGGGTCGGAAGGGACCTGAGCAGATAATCAAGTCCGACCCCCTGACATGGCAGGAAAAGAGTACTGGGTTCAAACGACCCCAGCAAGGTGTTCAACCAGCCTTGTTTTAAACACCCCCAGGGTAGGAGCCAGCACCACTTCTCTTGGAAGTTGGTTCCAGATCCTAGCCACCCTGACAGTGAAGTAGTGCCTCCTGATATCTAGCCTGAATCTACCCTCTGCCAGCTTGTGAATGTTATTCCTTGTAACTCCTGGTAGTGCTCGGGAGAATAGGGACTCCTCCAGTTCCTGCTGGTCCCCCCTGACTAGTTTGTAAATGACTACTAGATCCTCCCCTCAGCCTTCTCAAGTGGAGGCTGAACAGGTTCAGGTCCCTTAGCTTCTCCTCATAGGGCCTGCCCTGCTAGCCCCTGATCATGCGGGGGGCCCTCCTCTGGACCGTATCCATGCTGTCCACAATCCTCCAGAAGTGCAGCATCCAGAACTGGATGCAGTACTCCAACTACGGTCTGACCAGTGTTGCATAGAGGGGGAGGATCACCTCCTTGGACCTCCTTGAGATGCATCTGTGGATGTATGACAAGGTACAGTTGGCCTTCCTGACTGTGTCCCCACACTGTCGGCCCATGTCCATTTTGGCATCAGTAACAACTCCAAGATCCTTTCCTGCCTCTGCACTGACTAGAAGGGAGTTCCCCAGCCTGTAGGTATGCCGCTGGTTCTTCCTCCCCAGGTACAGTACCTTGCACTTGTCAGTGTTGAATCCCATCCTGTTCTCATCCGCCCACCCCTATAACCTGTCCAGGTCTGATTGCAGCCTATTCCTCCCTTTTAGCATGCCAACTTCTCCCCACATCTTAGTGTCATCTAAGAATTTGATCAAGGTGCATTACCCCCTTGTCCAAGTCACTGATGAAGATGTTGAACAGTACAGGCTTGAGGACCAAGCCCTGGGGGACTCCACTGCCCATGTCTCTCCAGGTCAAATAAAACCCGTACACCACCACTCTCTGGGTGCAGCCCTCCAGCCAATTAGTGACCCATCTGACTGTGTACGTATTGATGCCACAGTCTCCTAGTTTTTTAATGAGAATGGGGTGAGAGACCGGGTTGAAGCCTTCCTGTAGTCCAGAAAGAGTACATACACCGCAACACCTGCATCTCAGGATTTTCTGACCTGGTCATAGAAGGTCACCAGGTTGGTCTGACAGGACCTGCCTCTAATGAACCCATGTTGGTTGCCCCTAAGCATATCTCCCCTGCTGGTCCCTCATGGACATGCACCAGGATAATTTTCTCAAAAAGCTTCCCCAGGACCAAGGTAAGACTAACTGGCCTGTAGTTTCCTGGGTCCTCCTTCCTCCCTTTTTTTGAAAATAGGAACCACATTGGCCCTTTTCCAGTCCTCTGGCACAACACCAGAGCACCATGAGTGCTCGTAAGGCTATGCCAGGGATCCTGCAATGACCTCTGCTAATTCCTTCAGCACTCAGGTGGAGATCGTCAGGACCAGCTGATTTAAATACATCCAGTCCCTCCAGAATTTCCCTGACTAGATCCTCTCTGACCCTAGGCCTGGGTGTGCCTCCCCTGGGGCCTGTGGGGGTCCCAGTGGGGGGGATAACTGGTATAGTGGTGTATATAATCAAACTGGTGTTCAAATCCATGTAGCAGAAAAAAAACCAAGTGATTTATAAGAAAGCTCTGGGAACTCATATGTGATGATGATGATGATGACGACTTCTCACATTTACCAGATCTGATCTCAATATAAACCTTGGACTGTATCAGTAGACCTTTTTGTTTTTAGGATGTCTACAGTGCAATTCAAAGGAATTATCACAGTTTGTGCAGTTATACCCAAACTGGCTTTAAGCTATCTAGCTCAGGAACTAACGCCATGTTTGCAGCACCATGGGATCTGGCATGTGCATCCAAATTGTATCTGAGTGATGGTAATATGATTAATTCTCAGGCACATAAGAGTTCTGTGTAATCTCACTTCTTTGCAAAAGAGTTCACTGCTAGTACTTAGAAAGTATCTTGTGAAGGAAACTGACTGTGTGAGTTATAGTGACACCTGCTGAGCAATAGAACAATTGATTTTACATAGAGCTGTGACCACAACCATATTTTCATCATGTAACATCTACAGTAATGCCTGGAGGCTCCTTGTCTCTTTTCTCCCCCCAGCCCCGCAAGTAAAGCTAACTATACAAGTATTAGAGTGAAATGCTTTGTTAACTCACATCCCAACTTAAAAGTTGTCTTCAAGCTTATAAAGAAGAGGAGCAATATATACAGGCAGTGGATATGTGGTCTATCATGTCACTTTACTTTTCTCAAGGATGAGAATCATTCAGATGGTGTACGTTATGGTATGGCATAATTAGTTTTGCTTTACTTTAAAAATAAATCCAGCCATTGTTTTTTCCTCATGCATAGGATAAGTGTTGTCCATTCATGGTGTCAGAAGAATTGGAATTGTCATAAGCACTCTGACAGTAGGCTCATGCTATTGCTAGCTACACACAGCTAGAGTTGGGCTCAAGGTACTATAATATGTTGTCAGATACACCTTGATGCCAGCACTCTCCACTCCAAGTCATAGATGTTACCATACTGATTGTGATGAGCTAGGAGATGGTCTGTAATATTTCACTGAGTATTATGTTGGACTTTTTCCCCCATTTCATTTTACATTGCTTCCTGCCTGAAGGTGTGGCTAACAGAGAGCTCTAACCTACTTGCTTACAATCTCCCTTTATTCTTTTCTCTACCACAGTGGACAGCATCACCATTCTGCTGCTAAGGCACATGTCCTTGGAGTCAACTTCAACTCAGCCCTCTTTTCATCTACTATTTCCAGATTCTTTCTGTATAAATTCTTTAATGCAGTATATGGCTTATCTTATTCCATCACCTAGCTAAAACTGTCATCCAGGCTCTGATCATCTTGCATCTTGGTTATTAGAGCATAATTTCCCTAGGCTTTGACAAATACTCTCTTGACCAACCCATATTATCCATAATACTGCAGCAAAGATCACTTTTCTAGTCTGTTTTTTTTGATTGTGTCACCTGTCTCTATGCATCTCTCCACTGGCTCCCCCTTCCCAAACACATCAAATAAGCTACCCGTCTTTATTTTCAACATCTGTAACAGCTTATCCTATTTATCATCTTTCATTCAGTCTGAGATGTTCACTTTAACCTCTCAGGAGCCCAGAATGGTGCTTTCTATCATCTGCTTCTTACATTTTTAAAGAAGCACTTTCATGTTTTTTTCCCCACAGTACTCTTCACATTCCAGAAGAGCTAGTAGTAAAATCTATGTGGGTAACTGTGACAACAATGGTCTTATGTATGAAGTCACCCATCAATAAGGTACCCCCTTCCCTCGTCTCTCCTGACATGACTTGGCTGGTAAATTCTTATGGGAGGGTTCTAGTGGAGATCTTCTCAGAGGGGTCCCCCGACAGGTCTACTCACAGTTATGATGCGCATTGTTCCACGGGGCTCCACCACCCCTACACCCCGTCCACTCGCCAACCGATCCTATGCTGGTAGGATGTTAATCTTCAGTCCTCTGCAGCCTTATCCCACCATCGGACTCAAAAAATGAAGGGACTTGAGCTCAGCTGCACAGCTCAGCCAGTCCGATCCCTTTTCTGTCTCTAACTTTCAGGTCTCCCTCTCTTGTGTCTTTCCTCCCCATCTTCTTTTAGAAATATTATTCTTCTGATACAGGGACGGTCATGGAGCTGCCTTCCCTTCCCCCACGCCTTCCAGGGGATTCCACCCTCATCCCCTCTTCTATTTCTCCTAGGGGAAGTGCTGGTAGCCGCAGGAAGCTTCAGCATTCCCCTTGCTCCTTGTCTCCAAAGGGGAGTACTGGTCTCTCCCCATTCACTTCCTGCTGAGAGCTAGGGTATTTCCCCTTTCTTGCCTCTGCCATAGGCTTAGAGGCTTCCCCTGCCTCTTGCACTGGTACAGCACTGTCTATCTTGTGCCTCTCCCCGGCAGGAGCCTCAGCACATCAGACATGCTGCCTGCTATCTCTCCCTCTCTCTCACTCCTCCTCCTCCTCCCCCCCACGGGTACTGGTGGGGTTTTTAAACTTTCCCGCAGCGGCAGTGTTGGCTGCTGCATTTGGCCCAGCAGCTTCCCTTACAGGGAACAGCTGCTTAAATAATTGACATAATGCTGGCTTACGTGGCTGGAGCTGCCACGGTTCCGGCTCCGGCACTGCCGAGTTTTCCGGAGGTAAGTCTCCCTCCCCAGGGTTCTGCTTCAGGGTTTTGTGAGCCCCCCAGACCTCCCTCACCTCCTCTTGTGCCTGTGGAGGTGTGTGTCGCCGCCACAGACCTTCCCCCTTAATGACCAGACACCATATGGCGACTTATGTGCAGCGTCTTCTACAGTTTGTTGTTCCTCACCATGGATGCGATTCGGTTCTTTTTCCGGCTAGTCAGGATCCTCCCATCTGGATAAAAAAAAAAACAAAAAACAAAACCGACCACAAAATTGTCCTTGCCTGGATGTTGTATTACTGTAAATTTGAAAGGTTGTAATGCCAGTGCCTAGCGAGTGATTCTGGCATTTGTGCTTTGCTTTTTAGTTAACCACTGCAATGGAGCATGACCCGTCACCATTATGAATTAGCTCCCCATCAGGTAGTATCTGAAAAGCTCTATGGCCCATTGTATTGCCAGGCATTCTCTTTCAACTATAGCATACCTTGTCTCAGCATGGCTGAGCTTCCGGCTGGCAAAGGCATTTGGGCGTTCGTCATTGTTACGGCAGGCTCTGCCAGGGAGGGCCATGATCTCCATGAGGTCCCTCTCGCCGTGTCGAAGGCCGGCCAAGGGCATCCTCTTATTCTTGCCCGCCACATCTTGTTCTTAAATATATATATATATATATATATATATATATATATATTGGGAGGCTACCTTATATCTCCTTGAGCACGGCGTATCGGGACCTCTGTCCCCATGATTTCCCAGACTGTCTCTGGGATCTCCCTGTATAATGGGTGCTCCCGAGGCACCCTAGCCTTATGGGCTATACGTGGCTCCGACCAATCCCTAATACCACGCCCCAATCCTCGCAGATGTGAAAGATGTTGGTATGTCGAAATACATGCCTGCTCTCCCAGGCCTCCTCTGTATTCTAGCCCGCTCTTGGGCCTTCTCTGTAAATCTCTCCAGTAGTGCCCCTTCCTGGGACTCTCTCTCCCTATGCCCCACTCCGGGCCTTCTCTCTAGTGTACTGCCCCAACCTGGACTCTTAATGATACCGGCTCTCCCTTGGGACTCTCGATGCCCACTCTGGGCCTTCTCCAAAGTGTCACCCCTCTCTGGGGTCTTGGTGCCCCTTCCGGGCCTTCTCTAAAAGTATCGTCCCGCTTAGGGACCCTTGTCCAGTCTGGGACTCTATAGTGAGCCTCTGGCCTTTTAGGCATACCGCACGGCTACCCTCTCTTTTGCTGAGCGTTCCATGCTGCTATCCCATTTGACCGGGGACCACCACAGCAGATTGCCCTTCTCTGGGAGCGCTGTGCTGCTAACCCCCTTCCTCCAGGGTCCACCGCAACACCCTGCCCCTGGCTGAGGTCTATTGCTGTGCTAGCCTCTGACCAGCCTCGCTATACCCGTCCTGGGCTTCTCAGAATGCTGCCCCCTTCTAGGGCTTCTCCAAGTGCTGCCCCCTGTCTGGGGCTCATCATGCCCATACCTAGGCTCTTCAAATGCCCCTCTCTGGACCTGGGGTCTCCATACCCCATAAGTTGCACCTTTCACTGACGCTAGCTGTGCCCGCTGGGCTTCTTCAAATGTTGCCCCCTCTCTAGGGTTTGCTGTGCCCTCACTGGCACTGGGGTTCCCCCCCAGTCACTGGGGGTTGCCCCTGAGGCCTCCTCCAACCCCTAATAGCCTCACCCAAACCACCAGTGTAATACTGTGTGACAGGGGGTTGCTCAGGGCTGCCCTCAATGCGGCCCCTGCACCTGTCTCTGGGCGATCGCCTGCCACATCTTTGATGTTAATTGACTAATTAGCGGGAGGCTGCCCATGTCCTTGTACTGCTCCCTCCACTAGGGGGCGCTATCTGCAGTTCCTTCCTCCCCAATACCGCAGCCTAAGCCTTGCAGATATCAATCCGATCTTCCATCAGCACCCTCTCCTGAGGCTCCCTGTGTCCTATTAATGCCTGTGTCCTGAGGCTCCCTGGGACTCCTATTAATGCTGCCCCCCTTCCAGGGCTCACAGCACCCACCCTTGGACCTCTCACTATCATCACCCCTTTTCTGGGGCTTGCCACGCCCATTCTGGGGCTCCTCAGTGGTGCTCCCTCCCTGGGGCTCACTGTGCCCCCCCTCGGGCTTCTCACTCCAATGGCCCCCCTCTCTGGGGCTCGCTATGCCCTCCCTGGGCTTCCTACTCTTTGCCCTCCTTGGGCTCCTTAACGCTGCCCCGTCTGGGGCTCACTGCACCCTCCCAATCCTTGCCCCTGTCAGGCTCCCCAATATACTGCCCCCTTCCTGAGGCTCTCTGCATCCAACCTGGACGCTTCACTGGTGTTGCCCCCTATCTCTGGGGTTCGCCACACCCAACTTGGGCTTCCTACTCTTTGCCTTCTTTGGGCTCCTTAAAACGCTGCCCCCTGTCTGGGGCTCACTGCACCCATCTTGGGCTCCTGAATAAATGCAACCCTCCCTATTAGGGACTCCCAGTGCCCAGACTTGGGCTTCTCCTTAGAATGGGCCCCTCCTAGGGCCTTCCATGCCCACACATGGGCCTCCTAAGGTGGCACCCTACCTGGGGCTCACTGCACCCAACTTGGGCATCTCAACCCTGCCCTCTTGGGCTCCTCACACATTGCCCCCTTTCTGGGGCTGGCTGTGCCCACATGGGGCTTCTCAACCTGGCCCCCTTTCTGGGGCTGGCAGTGCCCAAACTGGTGCCAGGGTCCCCTCTCCACTGGGGGTTGCCCCTGAGACCTCCTCCAACCCCTTATAGCCTCGCCCAAACCACCGGTTTATAACAACACCACACACTAATCTCAACACAAACTCAAGCCTCTTGGCTATAGCTTAAACATAGGACACCTGGCCATAATAACACAAACTGCCTGGCTGTAACTTCAAGTCATTGCTCCAGCCTCTGGAGCAATCATCCTACCCTTTTGTTTGAGCGATTGCTGCAGCTCACATCTTTGCTTTCAGAAGCTCCTGCCTCTCTGGCTGCTAGCAGGGAACTGCCAGCCTGGCTTCAGCTTCTGGGCTTTATAAGGGCCAAGCCCTGCCCCTCCCGGCCAGCTGGCTCTCATCAGTTGCCCCAGCAACCTGCAGTATTATTGCAGAAGGGAGAGGATGACTGTCACGGCGCACCTCGCTGCCCTCAGCGCACGTCCAGATGCATCAGGTTGCAAAATAAAAGGAGCATTAAAATTAGGTGTGTGCATTGTAACATCATGATGCATTGCTCCTTCAAGTTGCAGAAGCTTCTTCTCATCCCTGGGGTCCACTTCAGGTTTGTTGTGGTGGCTCCAGCCAGCGTGTCCGTGAGTGGTGCAGAAATGCTTGCAAAGTGTGATATAAATTGGTGGTAATAATTAATGAGCCCCAAAAAGCAACATAGCTGCCTGCGTGTCCATGGTTCCAGGAATTGTTTTATGGCTTTGATCTTTTCAGTAAGGGGTTGTATCATCCCTTGTCCTACCTGAAACCCCAAGTAGGCCATCTCCTTTTCAGCTAGTTTGCATTTCCTGGGGTTGGCAGTTAGTCCCACTGCTTGGAGCTCTTCCAGGACAGTCCTCAGTGCTCTGAGGTATTGTTTCCAGCCAGGGGTAAATATGATGATATCATCTATATAGGCTGCTGCATTTGCTGCTTGTGGCACCAGCAAGGAATCCATTAGCCTCTGGAAGGTGGCAGCTGCTCCATTTGAGGCCGAAGCACATTCGTACAAACTCAACTAGGCCCCAAGCAGTCCCAAATGCAGTCTTGGCACAATCTGTTGGGCATAAGGGAATCTGCCAGTATCCTTTTGCAAGGCCGATAGTTGATATATATCGCGCTTCGCTGATCGTTTCAATGAGGTGGGTCACATACGGCATCAGGAAGGCATCAAAGGTTGTCAAGGCATTTAGTTTTCTAAAATCTATGCATAAGCAAAGTGATCCATCAGGCTTCGTCACTAGCACAATACGGCTACGCCATGGGCTAAGTGAGGGTCAAATAATCCCCTGCTCCTGCATCCTCGATACCTTTTGTTGTATTTCCCATTACCACCACTGTGGTATCGGTCGCCACCTTTCCCTGACCAGTGCGCCTGGTGGCATTCTTATCTCATGCTGAATACTTGTCACTTGCCCCGGGGTCTCTTGGAATACCTCTCAGAACTTTTCTATTAAGGCTAACAATTCTTGTCGCTGCTGAACATTCAGTTCTTTACTCACCTGCACGGCTTCTTCCCATGGGTATAGGCTCAATCCAGAGTAGAGGGGTCCTAGATCCTCCTCCACCTTCTTTTCTTGTGCCATGTGGGGTTTTCTACTCCTTCTCTAATTTAACATGGTATACTTGGTGCTCCCAGTGATGGCCCAGCTTGAGTACTTCATAATCAACCGGCCCCACTTGCCACACTACTGTAAATGATCCTTGCCACATTGCGAGTTGTTTGCTTGAGGTGGTAGGTATTGACACCAGAACCTTATCCCCGGGCTGGAAGGTACGTGCTTTCACCCTTTTATTATACCGGGTTTCCTGTCTCTCTTGTGCATTCCTCACATTTTGGCCTGCGATCTGCTGGGCCTTCTGCATATGATCCTGCAGCTCCTGTCAGTATCTGTCTGCGGATACTCCTAGTCCCATTGGCCGCTCCCATTCCTCCCTGACAACCTGTAACAAACCCCTGGGACTGTGGCCATACACTAAGTAGAACAGTAAGTATCGTGTTGACTCTTGAGGGGCATCCCACAGAGTGAACAACAAGGGTGTCAGAAGGGTGTCCCACCATCGGGGATCTTCTTGCAAACAGTGCCTAAGCAATTGCTTGATGGTGTCGTTTAGCCTCTCCACCAGATCGTTCATTTGGGGATGATAAACCGAGGTCTTCAGCTGTGTGATGCCAAGGGTTTTACAAAGGACCTTCATCACACCAGACATAAAATTTGTCCTCTGATCCGTCAGCATTTTTCAGGGTATGCCCACCCACGCTATCCACCTGAGCAGCTCTTCCATCACTCTTGTTGCTGTAATTGACCTCAGTGAAATGACTTCTGGGAACCGGGTGGAATAGTCCACCAAAACCAAGTTGTATTGATACTCATTATGTGACTTTGGGAGAGGACCTACTATATCCAGTGTGATCCTGGAAAATGGAATTTCTATTATTGACATAGATCTTAAGGCTGCTTTAGGGGGCCTCCACTCTTGGGCTCTCTGGCACTCAGGGCACGCTGCTCCCCACCTGTCCACATCCTCGTGCAAGCGGGGCCAAAAGAATTCCTGGGTCAGCCTAACCCGGGTCTTAGTATGTCCAAATGATTCCCCAATGGGGAATCATGAGTCAGTCACCATATGGGGTGTCGGAGTGGAGTCGGGACTACCAACTGCCTCCCTTCCAAAGTGCCCCCCTCACCCTGTTGCACCTGATACAGCAAATCGCCCATTACCTCAAAGCCATCGTGACTTTGGGACGTTCCCTCTGCAGGATCCTCAATTCTCAGCTGTTGGAGTTCACAGTCCTCCTGTTGATCCCAGCTGAACTGGACTGGACTCACGAGTGACTCTAGTTTAATGTTGCCCGGGGTTTCCCCGCTGGAAGGTTCGGGGCTCTCACCAGCCCAGGCTTCTCCCTTTCTAAGTCGCTTCCTCTCCTCTTCAGTGGCTCATGCTCTTTCCAACGTGGTATAGAATGGTTCCCATTCTCTTCCTAAGATCATCTCGCACACCAAGGATGGGACCAGTCCCACCCTCAACTCGCCACAGAATTCCATTACCCTGATTGGCACATAACAGCTGTGAAACCTCATCTCCCCACCTAATATACAGGTTATATTGATGAGGCCAGCTTCCTCCCTCCTTGTTGGTAGGGTGAGATCGGTCCAGAGTATGGCTTGAGAACATCCTGTATCTAGTGTTGCCCAAACAGCCTTGCCTCCTATCCAAGCTGTGACTACAGGGTGGCTCCACCCTCCTTCCTGGTTAGTGAACCCAAAACTGCAGTCCATGGGTTCACCCTTTTCTATGTCCTTGCCCTTCTCTCGAGGTGGAGGGTATCCCCCCGGTCTGCAGCTCAACTCACTTAGCCCCCACCACAGTCTAGGGAGATGTGGCCCATTCTCCCCCAATGTTAACATACCACCCCCTTTGGGGGACCCTTTTCTCGGACCTGACCGTCACTCCCCTTCATTCATTAGATTCTCCTTTGAGACCCGTAGGCCTCATCCGCTTCCTCTTTCCTTTTCCAAGTTAGTGAAAGCCTCTGCCAAGCATATGGCTTCCTGCTGGTCTGCGGTGGGTGCCTCTGCACCCACCTCTGGGTGTCCTCCTCTAAGTCCCAGAGGAACTGCTCCAGCAATATCTGGTCTAACACCCCCTCCCAGTCAAATTTGCCTGCTGGAAACAATTTCCGGAGGGAATCTTGTAAGGACTGTAGCAAGCCCCGCTTGAAGGGGTCACTTAGCTTCTTTCTGCTTTCGGGCCCGAAATGCCTGCCTGTAACTTTCAGGCAAGATTTCTAGCCGATAGAGGATTGCTGCTTTGACGGCCTCATGATCTCAGGCCTTCTCCTGTGACAAGGCCTAGTAAGCAGCTTGCGCCTGATCAATCACCAGTGCCCGTAACTGGTGACCCCACTGGCTCTGATCCAGCCCCGTCTGGACTGGCCATCCTCTCATAGGCCTCAATGTAGGCTTCTGGGTCATCATCCTTTGTCATACGGGGCATCTTGAATAGAGCAGTGTTACACTGTACCCATCCTTGCTGATGGGCCCCCTGCAATTGTTGTACCTCCAGCACCTGCCCAATAGCTTGGATGGCCTGAGTAAGCAATTCGGCATGGGCTATTGCCAATGGTTGCATCCTGAGTCACGGCCGGGTCAGGATCTCCGTCCTGTTGGTGCCGAAGGGAGTTCCCAGCCAATGCACCACTGTGACGATGATGGTCTTACGTATGAAGTCACCCATCGGTAAGGTACCCGCTTCCCTCATCTTACCTGCCACGACTTTGCTGGTAAATTCTTATGGGAGGGTTCTAATGGAGATCTTCTCAGAGAGGTCCCCCAACACGGGTATACTCACAGTTATGATGTGCGTTGTTCCACGGGACTCTGCCACCCCTACACCCTGTCACCAATTCTGTGCTAGTAGAATGTTAAGCTTCAATCCTCTGCAGGCTTATCCCATCATCAGACTCAAAAAATGAAGGGACTTGAGCTCAGCTGCACAGCTCAGCCAGCCCGTCCCCTTTTCTCTCTCTATCTTTCGGGTCTCCCTGTATTTCTTTGCGACTTTTGTCCCTATCTTCTTTAAGAAATAGTATTCTTCTGGTGCAGGGAGGGTCATGGAATTGCTTTCCCTTCCCCCGCACCTTCTAGGGGATTCCCCCCATCCCCTGTTCTATTTCTCCTAGGGGAAGTGCTGGTAGCCACAGGAAGCTTCAGCATTTACCTTGCTCCCTGTCTCCAAAGCAGAGAACTGGTCTCTCCCCGTTCACTTCTTGCTGACAGCTAGGGGATTTCTCCCTCTTACAGTGGTACGGCACAGCCTATCCTGTGCCTTTCCCTGGCAGGAGCCTCAGCACACCAGACATGCTGCCTGCTATCTCTCCCTCTCTCTCACTCCTCCTCCCTGAGGGTACCAGAATGTTTTTTTAAACTTTTCCGCAGTGGCCATGTTGGCCGCTGTGATTGGCCCGACTTTTTCCCTCACAGGAAACAGCTGCTTAAATAATTGGCGTAATGCTGGCTCGCGCAGCTGTAGATGCAGCTGTGGCCGCCGCCACGGTTCCAGCTCCAGCACTGCCAAGTTTTCTAGAGGTTTCCCCCTGCAGGGTTCTGCTTCAGGGTTTTGTAGGCCCCGTGGACCTCCCTCGCCTCCTCTCATTCCTGTGGAGGCACATCGCTGCCACAGTAACTACATGTCTTCCTTCAAAATTCTTCTTTGTGCTTCTGCCTACAAAAACCAGCAAATGGTGCTCTGAGATCACTCGTCAGCAAGCTAACCATCAGTATTGTCTTCTTGTATTCCCACCATCCATTATCTCCTGGCCCTCTAGTTAGATTTGAAGTTCTTTAGTACAGGAGCCATCTTTTTTGTTCTGTGTTGATACATCACTTATCACAACCAAGTTTGGTCCAGGAGCTGGACTCTTGAGTACTATTATCATCAACCAGTGATGTACTGAGAAAGTATGGTTAAGACATCCCTTAGCCATTGTGCCCCACTCTGGGTAATACAAATAATAAGTAACAACAGCTTTTCTAAAACTTTATATTTCTTTCTAAATAAAATAAAATAATTGGTTTTCAAATAGCTTGCAATATCCGTATGTCTCGTACTCCAATTGTCAGACGCTCGTAAAGAGGCAAATTGCAAACCCAGAGCGTGCGAAAGGATAGAGCCCTGGGAGAGAATATACTTAAGTTAGTGGGGAGGCTGGAGGTCAGTGCTGATCCTGGGGGTCTATGAGAACAGAGCCCCAAGAGTCCATTACTATGAAGGCATAACAGGTACACCCTGTACATAGCAAATGTACCCTGGTCTGCCACACTAGGGTGGCCTACTGCCAATCTCAGATCCCTGGGGTGCCAATGGCCTCACTCTCTTTCCCAGTCCACTTAAGGAATGGTAGCAGCTGAGCAGCAGAGCATCCTGAGTTCCCCTCCTCTAGTGCAAGACATGCTTTACACTGATACATATATACACACATGCACATAAATTATAGGCACTTAAATTTATGAATAACATAAAAAGGAAAACACATAACTAAGCTAATAATTTGGCTTACCAATTAACAATAAACAGCCCAACATTTACAGATTTACTAATTTAACCCCAACGTACTTTACTATACATTAATAACACAACACGTTAAATACACAAATGACTTAATACCCCAATGCTCAGGGTGACAATAAAATGCCTTTTGCGACTTTTCAGTGGTCAGCAGGAGAAGTGCAGCTTGGGGCCTGTTAGGCTCAGCACACACCCAGGTCTTCAGGTGGGCTTGCAGGCAGCAGCCAGTAGAGGACACTGTGCCCTCTGGCTGGTCTGGTAGCTGATTCTGGTTCCTGATACCCTCACACAGTGCTGTCTTACCCCGATATAAACCTTAACTCAAAGGCAAACACAACTAAGCAACACAAAAACCACCACACTTTCCAACCCTTCTGGGACTCTCCTATAGGCATCAGAAGACTGGGGCTAATGGGGCTTAGTGCCTCCCTCCCAGCTTTTTCACTGTGGCCAGTGACAGCAACAATACCATGGCACCACCATCCCACAGCACCCAGTGCCAGCATGCAACTCCTCTTCTACCACCATATATAGCAGCAGTGCTCTCCAGCCCCCACAATGGCCCTGCAGGAGGGAGGGGTTGGGGTCAGGCAGAGCTCAGCCCCCACAATAATATTTTCCCCCACTGCTTATGGCACCCTTTCCATAGCCCTTTGCTTACCCCCCAGATGGTTTCCTCTATCACACAACTTACCTGTGTGACACCCGATGTCCACCTTCCCCTCAGGCCAATCCAGCCTTTTTCAGTTGCCTAAGACAACCCCGGCTATCTTCCTCCAGTCTCGCCTTCCCTTGAACCCCACACAGAGACACTGGTTCCTGGTGGCTGAGTCCCTGTGGGGAACAGCCTGTCATGTCCACTAGCCTCAGCTTGCATAAGCAGCACTAGAAAATATTATTTGGGGGGGTTGGGGTGGCTGTTCCAGTGTTGGCATGTGCTGGTGCTGTGCACTCAGCAGCAGAGGAGTGCACAGTGGGGGCACTGGGCACAATGCTGCAGTGGCGGTGGTGCTGGACCTGCTGTCACCAGTCCAGTTTGGGAGGGCTAAGCCCTGTTCGCCCTGGCCTTCCACCACCTGTGCTGGCTTGGTTGTTCAGGGCTGGCGGTTCCCAGGCCCTCCAGAAGTCCTTTCATGAGCTCCAGCCACCCTAGAGGGCAGATCCACCCCACAAGGCTCTCTCTACCCTCTCTGGCCCCACATGCACACCTTCTCTCTTAAAGGAACCCTCCCAGCCAATCAGGAGACTGAGATTTTTCATGGGCTTGCTGAGGCCTGTCTCTGTTTTCCCAGCCTCTTACCAGGACCTCCCTCCTCTAAGATGTCTCTGCTGGGACAGATTTCCATTTGCCCTCAGTCTGGCATCCTTAGAGGGACAAATTTCCTGCTCCCTATGGTGCCTGAGAAGGGACAAACCTCCTCTGCTGGATGGCATGCTGTGCCCAGCATAGAGCACTCTACTTCAAAGTGCACACACTTTACACTCATCCCACAAGTTTGGCAGGGAGGCCAAAGGAAGCACCAAAACTGCAAGCATGTTAGGTGAAAGAAGGCTTTAAGCTAAACAGGCTAATGTTTAGGACCCAAAAACATCACCCTGGTGATTGTCTAGAAAGCAGTGTTTTGTGGGACCGTGTGGCTGCATTAAACCATGTGAAGATGGCTCTTATTCAGAAAGAAGGGTAACTTTAATTCTCTATGGTTTAAATCTCCTTAAAGGATTAATTCCTTGGAAGAGGATTAAGCTATTAGGACTACTTTACTTCTGAATGAGAGCATCCAAAGAGGGTGTTAATGCTCTTGATCTTACACGTGCTGACTTCACATCTTTAGTTAATTCATCTTAAGTCTCCCTAGTGTCCTCCTGATGGGAAACCCTTTGTCTGCCAATGAACACCCTGGAACTATTCATCAAGATTCTGGCACAGCCAAACTGAAAGGCAGTTTGGGAGGATTTTTCTGCCTATGGTGTCACTTACTCCCATCTTAGTTCTGTTAAATCATCTCTGTTAGAGGTAACTTATCCTTATAAAAATGTTTGTGGAAGAAACCCCATTTTATTACTTGTCTTCAAAATGGACCAGATTGCACATATTTAAAAAGGTCTGAGGTAAAAATAACCCCAAACTTTCCTACAAGATCCCACGCTACATAGATTTAAGACACTGTAAATACTATCAATAAACATCATTTATTTTCTCAACAACAAAGATTTCTAGGGCAATCTGGTTTAAAATGTTTGTTTGACTGATTCACTCTTTCCTTGGTTATAAGAGAACATTTTGTCTACCCGGGAAATAAATCAAGCGGCGCCCCATCCTTCCTCCCTGTGTTACAAGTAACATAGAATGAAGCCAGTGTAGATGTTTTTGCAGGAGCTGCTTTTAAATAAGTCGCATTTCTGGTTGGGCTTTCAGGAATGAGGATGTTTCATTTATTTTACAATGAAGCAGACTTACAGATCTCCCTGATAAAGTATTTCCTGAAGCTGATGAATTGTAATGGCCTGTTTTCAATAATGCAATACTACACTTCATGCAACATAAGCTGAAGATTTAGTGACTTTCTTAATTACTTAATTACATATTTCCTTTGCATACAATAAATACTACATTCTTTTAACATGTAAAGTAAATGTGTGGGGGCTCCTTCAGCAACTGATCTACCTTGCTAGTTAGCATTCATTGTCAGTGAAAAAATGTGTGCACTCAGAGAAGAGAATACACCACAAATGGCAGAAAGAAGTTAAACACAAAGGTCCAGTTTCTTCATATCGGTGTTAGTTGTGCAACCCTGTATGATCTCAGTGACATGATTGGGTGTAAATGAAGTTAGAATATGGCCTTGCCTTAATGAGGTAATGTGTACAAATTGTGTAATCACCTGTGTTAAAACTGTCATGTAAGTTAGGAAAGTAAAACAAATATTTTTTTTATTTAATCTTGGCACGTATATTTCTTAAGCATCTGTTTTTATTTTTCTAATAATTATTTTTCCTTTTATTTTCATGCAGTTGATTGGTTTTGTGTATGCCTGTTACGTGATCAGTGTTTTCATGGAAGAAGAGGACAGCTGTAAGTACTGACACACCTATCCATCTCTGGAGCTCCAGTAGCTGGGGTGAAATTATTCTTGCAATTGCCAGCTTCAGAAATGGAGAACTGAATTTGCAAATGTGGCTTTCCTTCACTTTCAGATGACTCTGTTTATTTAAATATTTGTATAGATATTACAGGTAAAAGAATTATTGGATGCAAGATGTACTTAGCTTTTGTGAGCGATTTCAGCCTCTTGAAAGTCATACTGTTCAAAAACATGAGAGTCAGAATGTGCATATACAGGTTTTGTGAATGTAAATATAACTTGAAGCAAAGCCCCTTTAAAAATTGTCTTGAAGATATTCAACTCTTGGGTAATAGATAAATACATATAGTAGGATTACAACAAACTAGGTTGTTTTGATCCTGTGTTTTAAAACTGGATTAATGGGGCAAAATAGAACTAAGTAATATGAAACATAGGGAATTAAGATAGACCCTGTATATTAAATATTGTTAGAAAGCTACTAAAGAAAATCCTGAACAGCAGCAGAACAGCCGGTTAGATGACATGCCAAAGTTCTATAACCTCTCACCTATTCCAATTATTTGTTTTATATAATGATAGTTGTACTGGAAGTGGTCCATTCTTCAAATGAGTGGTAGTCCTGGCTATTATTTTCTTATATAGAAAAACTTGCATAGCGTAACTTTTCTCAACAGGAAATTAGTGGAATAAATGCCAAGATAAAAAGTACTACATAGTAGGTGCAGCTACACCAGGGGTGGGAAAAATGCAGGCTGGGGGTCAGATGTGGCCTGCCAGGCCATTCTATCTGACCTGTGGGGCCCCTAAAAATTTTAGAAACTTAATATTTTTCTGCCCCTGGCTGCCTATCACGCAGCCCTCGATGGCTTACCAGAACTCAGTAAGCAGCCCTCTGCCCAAAATAATTGCCCACCCCTGAGCTACACTCTCTGCAGAAAATTTCCTCTGTAGAAAATTCAGGAACATTAATCTGTACCTGGACATGCATCTGAATGTGCGTCTGTCAGGAGCAAATTTGCTCCTGATGACAGCAGTTCTGTCCAGGGCTGTTCCTGTCATGCTCTGCCCTGCTGAAGCAGCCAGGGAGAGCTCCAGGCTCCCCCAGGTGCCAGCCTGAGACTGGCTGACGGCACAGGGATAAGGCCTTGGCTCCAGGGCTGGGGGAGAGGTATCTAAGCTGCAGGGCATCTCCCTCCCAGCTGTCTGGTGATTGAGGCCAGCTGCTGTTCTATCTTGCAGCTGGGAGGGAGGTGCCTACAGCCAGGACAGGTCTTGCTGCCCTGGAGAGACTAAGGCTGTACCCAATCTCTGCATGGCTGGGAAGAAGCTGCCCTGTAGCCTGGATAGCTCCCTCTGCCCTGCAGAGATTGAAGCTTAGGCAAAGAGCACTTGTGGCCACCTGCTGCCTGGGCTGACCAGAAGCAGTTCCCGGTCAGGCTTTACCTGTCCCCTTCAGCACAGTAGTTAATGTGCTATTTTTCTAATACCTGTATGTATTGGTACTAGCAAATGGCACATTAGGCTACTTTAATACTCAGTAAATGAGGCACAAGTATAGATGGTGACACTTTACTGTGCATTAGATTAGTCTAATGCGCAGTAAACGCATCTTGTATAGATGCACCCAGCTAGAGGTTAGCAATAAGCAACACACATTTATGGAGAATAAATCTTAACAGAAAAATTGTGTTGCAATCTCTTCAGAAAGAGAAATAGTGAGTGAAAGAAATAAAGCAGATGAAATTCCTTTGAATCTCAGCAGAAAGTTTGATAATGTCTCACCAACTCCTAATTCTGGAAATTGTTGTTCAAAATGGCTCAGAAAGAAACACTGATATTTTTCACTGAAACCTGAACTAAGAGCCATAAGTAAATTATTATAATGTTGTTCTAAGCAGGAATATATTGAGTTGAAGGGAAATGTATAGAGGGATACAACAGACCTCAAGGTCAGGTCTGCTTAATATTTCATTTAGATTCTGAACCAGGAAAAAAATAACATATTAGTGTATAAAATTCAAGGATAATGATAATGTGGAGATATATAATACAAAGAAGCCCAAGAGAAATTAAAAGCAAGGGCAGAGAATAACAAAATAAACTAGAAAAATGAAAATGTGAAAATTACCTGAAACATGGATTTTTAATAGGAAGGAGAAACCTAAACAGCAAAAGTTCTGAGAGAGATCTAATGACAATGGGCAACAAACTAAGCAGGAGTTTACAGTACACTGTGGGAGCATCTACACATTCATTAATGTTCTGTAGTTAATGCGTATTACATTTACTACCTCTATTACCAGATACTAAATCAATGCACAGTAACCAGCACTATTGCCCAATAGCACCACCACATATCTGTTAAGTGTTCCTAATGCACAGTAGACTAATATTACTGTGCATTCATGTATTAGCATGGTTTTCACCCATGATGCACTAATGCGCAGTACAATGAGTCTAGTGCACATTTAGCGTCTTATGTAGACATGCCCTGTAACAACAGAAAAGCTAACAGAGTTTTAAATGTATAACCAGAGACCTTGCTTAAGAGGTCAAGAGGATAATTTATGATGAGGGTGATGATGGTAGTGGTGATGTTTTGATATGACTGAATCTTGAACTGGATTTTCAGATCTGGGAGCTTCATTTCAACAAACTTCACAGAACAGTAGCATCAAATGATTTAGGAAGGTACATGGGCTAATTAGAAAGGACATGCTGATAGGGCACATATTCAAACACTTCTCTGTAGACTATCTTTATAATTTACATCACTCCTTACATTAGTTTATAATATTTTTGCTGTTCAGTCCATACAGATCTTCTTAATGCCATGCTGCACACATCAGTTATTTTACTGATATATGTAAAGAAATATAAAAAGTTGTTATCTCCCACCAGCAAATAGAGCATGATATTGAAAAATGTAATCACCTTCTAAAAACGCTGTACCACATAATCTGTATTCAGCAGCTCAAGGTTTATGGTCAAGTGAATGTGCTTGTTCAATTAGGCCATGATTCTACTGCACAAAAGTCAGAGTGAGTTTTCTTGACATCTGTGAAAAGCACAGTTGGGTCCATACCAACAAGTCATTCCTGCAAGCTGCTCAGTTTTTTTATTATACGAGTTCAACGGGAAATTAAATTACCATTCAGTATTTCCTAGGCTTGGGCCCCAGCATATGTAATTAAAATGAAAAATATATCTAGTGGTACAATGATACCAAATTCAACATCAGCTCAGTGCACATTTTTTTGTAAGGTACATGTACCTGCAGTCAGCTTTTGCTTGTCTCTTCATTATACACCAATGGCAGCTGTGCTTACAATGTTTTGTTGTTTGATGCAAGTAGAAATCATGTTATCTATCCAGTGAAATTTTAGTTTATTGTAGCTCTTTATACTCCATAAATAATTGTTATTAATTGATAAATGTTCCAGATTCTGTGGCCAAAGGCTAAAGTTTGAGTATGCTTTTATAATCAACAGAACTACAGCAGTATATTTTACTAACTATAGTTTGCTTCTCAAGGAGACTTTCCATGTTAAGACTTCAATTATCTCAGATAATTTGTCTTTATGCATTGTAGTGAAATCAAGATACTTTTCTTGACATTTCCAAAGGTCCTTATTATTGTACAGCAGCCAAAGCACAGTGCTTATACAGCACAATGAGAAGCATTAGATATAAATCTCAGATAAATTTTGAAAAGAGGCTTCAACAGTAAAAATCAGTGTAGACATTTACAAATATGGACAAACGTGCTTGTTTCTGTACTGGACTTTTTTGTCAAGACTAAGAGAATAATCATTTTGAAGTAATAGATTAAAACTTGAGTTCTAATCTAGAATTCTCCTCCTTTACTATCCTCCCTTACTCAATCTGACTAAAATGCATTGTTTGTGTCTTATAGTTCTTATCAGCTTTCATTAGTTTGTGGAAACCATGCTATTTAAAAAAGAGCAAATAATAGCTTTATTATTTCAAAATCTGCCTATAAATATCCCAAATAACATTCTGACAGGAACAGAGAAAATTTTGCTAGAATTTATGTGAAATAAAAAAGAAAAAGTAAGTGCAACTACAGACTCATCGAATGGGGCAGACTAGCTGTTCCAAATATTATATGGTACTATAAAACCAAAGAGCACAAAGCAGTAAGATTTGGAGTCTTGAATCTAGCCAAACACTGAGTCTTTATTGAACAAGAAAATTGAGGATGTGTAAATATGATTATATTACCATGGATTCATGAAAAATCATGATTTATAGAAAAGCATAACCATTCCTGAACAAAGAGTTAGTTGTATAAGCAGATATAGAACTAGAGGAGCAGGATGATCTAAAGGTTAGGACATTAGCCAGAAAGTTTTAGCTCCCTACTCTGCTACAGGCTTCCTGTAGCACATTAGTCAATGTAACGGGGTTGGAGATTTATAGCTGTGATCATCCAGGAAACATGCAAATCACCAGGGTATTTTGGAGAAATATCTTCTATTATTCTAACTATATAGTTAGGAAAGATTTTAGACAAGCTTTTAGGCACCAAGTATACATCTTCAGGTCTGGGGAAGAAGCAAATGCAGCCTAAACACTAGATAAAATAATGGCTTGTCTGTAACTCCATATAGAAAAGAAAAGAGGCACTTCAAGGAGTGGAGGAGGGCTGTAAACTAGGAGCAAAGAGAAGTTATCAGAAGTAGCTTCAAACAGAAGTTTAGTTGACTAGATAATCATACAAGCAGGACAGGGGTGTTCAACCCTCATCTTGTGGGACAGATCTGGCCCCCAGCACCATGTAAGCTGGAACGTGTGGCTACCAATGGGTCCAATCCTCACAAGCAGGGGTGGGATCAGCCCTGCACCACACATCTGGCCCACTGGGCCAAAAGGTAGAGCACCAGTGACATAAGACCAGAGCATTCAGAAGGGAAAGAATCCTTATCACCTAGAGAATACTGGGAGGTTAGAAGAAATACCAGTTCAGTTATAATGATCATGAAAGCATTGCCTATGAGACTTCATGGTGTTTATTTTCCTCAAGTTATAAGTTTTTGTTCCCAGGCCTGTCTTCTGCAGCGTCTTATAGATTTCCCTTGAGTAAAAAGGACTGTGTGGTCAGAAACAGTGATGGTTTTGTGACATTCTCCCACATGTTATTGGGCGTCTTTAGCCCTTAGCTTTTTTCTGTGGTTGTTCATTCTGGACCATAGATGTTATTCAGTTTCAGCCTTATAGTTTCCATGAGGACATTTAGGGCATCTATACATATGCAGAGAGGTTGCTTCAATGGGCTATAATTTCAGTGCTTTGAAGCAGACTTGATTAATCGAGTCTGCTGGAGTGTGGTAATGACCATGCTACAACAGACTCCAGCATCATGTGTATCATCATTCCCAAGCTGAAAAATGGCAGTGGGGGTGTTTCAACTAAAGTTTGTTCAGCAAGCTTTTGTTAAAGTGCCCCCGCCACCATTTTTCAGTGCAGGGATGCTGATACACATGACAAATCGGGCACTTTCAGAGTTGCTCTAATTAAAGTGCTTATTTGCTTCCAGAGCACATGTATAAACATCCTTAGTGCTTTGGATGAGGTATACCTTATAGTTTGATAGACATGTGTAAGACCCATGTAGTCTGATAGTTTTGTTGTGCTGGGTGTTGATTGTGATGGGCATGGAAATGTTTTGACAGGTTTTACAGCAGTTCTTAAGGTAGGGATGTTCTGTGTTGGTGTTTGTTGATCAGTAGGGAGTTTGCTTCTGATGGTGTATTGGGCCAGGTTTGGAGATTATTTGACAGCCAGGAGCAGGGTAGAGATGGGGTTAGGACTGTTTCTCTCAGGGTATGATCCTCCTTGAATATGGGCTGCAGTAGCATAAGGAGGGGTCAATGAGCAGGACGTCTGACCCAACCACTGCCTAAAAGGGCCACTGACAAAATTCACAGGTGCTACCTAACACTACCTGCACTTTCTGGCACCATCAATCAGCAGCAGTACAACAGTGTGTCAGAGTGCAGGGCACATAGATTGTAGTTCTTTACAGTAGCAGTGGAAATAGATGCTGTGGGTGGAGATTTCACCCCAGGTTTTACCATCAAGAGCAGAAGCTGCTCAGCATGCGTGACTGCAGCAAATAAATGGGATGAATTGTCCCCCACCCTTCTCAGCAACAGAGAAATCCAGTGCCACTCTGGAGAACTATAACTCCCAGAGTTCCCTACACACCGCTGCACTGAAACTACTTGTTGCTCCCTCTGCATTTTGAAACATTCAGGATCCAAAAGGGAGAGGAAGGTTTGCCCTGGGCACATTCTTGGCCAACTACACTTTTGATCACCTTCAAGTTTGATGGCCCATTTCTCAGCTATATAGACAAATTATTTTTTATTCAGAAACCTTGAATCTAGATAAGTGATAACTTCTGGGTGAATAGGAAATAAATACACACACGGACAAAGACATAAATCCTCTGTCATACTGATCTTTTACGGGTGAGCCAATAGAGATTCTTTTGGACCGTTACTGATGGCCAATTTTTAATGAGCCATATCAGCTGATACCGTTCCGATTGCCAATATGGAGCCAGGCAACTTGGAGACCAACATCCAGCTGGTAAGTCTGTTGTGGGGGAAATGGGAAAAGAAGGGGTGTGGAGCAGGGGAAGATTGAGGCCCCTGCAGTGGCCAGGGCAGGGGCAGGAGATGCACAGCTGGGGTGGGGTGCAGGGCAGAGCCATGAGCAGCTCATCCACAGGTAGGGTGGGGTGGCAGCTCCCGCCGCTGCACACACCATGGGAGGGCATGGGGACCATGTGCTCCTGCATCTGCATTTGGAGTGAGGGTGTGCTGTCACTGCAGGCTGAGGCTGGGGCAGCACTGGACTCTTCTTAGTGTGGGGTTGGACAGGGCTGCACTTAGGGCAATCAGTGGCAGCACTGGGAGGGGAGCTATGGGGGCACTGCAGCCACCCCAAAATTCACAATAGCCCTCTCCCAGTGCTACCACTGCTACCTTGAGCACAGCCCCAGCCCAACCCCCTACCTAGGAAGAGCCCAGTGCTGCCTGCAGCGACAGCCTACCCTCACCCCACGTGCAGATCCAGGGGCACCCTTCTGGGGTGTGTGCAGCAGCAGGAGCTGCCACCTCCTCCGCACATCCCCTGGACAAGCTGCTCACAGCTCCATCCCACGCCCTGCCTCGCTCTGGCTGAGCAGCACCTGCCCCTTCCCGTGCCCCACTCCCCCTTCCTCTCCAGTGAAGCCTTGATCTCCCCCTCTCCCCCCACCCCATGCCCCTTCCCTCACAACAGAATTACTAGCCAGACCCAGTGGCTCTCCACATTGCCAGGCTGCACTGCTGACCATCTGCGTGGTGCACTGCAGCTGTGCGCATGTAAGGGGCACTTATTAATGACGTTATCAGCCACATCAGCCAAAAAAAGCCAATTGCCAATACTGTCAATTTTCCTTATACTGGTCACAATCTGATATGGGACAGATGTATCGGCGCACCTCTACAGTCTTTATAAACATCTTTCCAAACTTGTTCTAGAAACGAGCATCTCTGCAAGTTTCTCTAGGACACTGTTTCAGTAGGCCATCATCCTGTCAGTTTAAAAATTATATACAGATTGAATGCGGATAAATGTTGGGAGAAGTTCAGAGAGAGGTTATTTTATGCCTCTTAATATATGTACAGCATCTCTCTCTTCTTTGATAATTGCATGTACTGTATATTGCTGCGGTATTTTAGCATAAAATAAATCCTGAATCATTTGAGATTCAGATTCTTCTTAATTAAATATACTGTGCAATATTCTGTGCATAAAGTTAAGCCTATTTCTTGGACTGAAACCTGTCAAGCAGGCTTAAAAATTAATAACTGTTGCCTACTTAGTTGGTATGCAGTGCTTAAATGGATTTGGAGAGTAACATTTCAGCTGATGGAAACTTTCTGAATAGTAATATATGCTTGAGGAAACATTTATTTCCAGCTATTGCTCTTCTTACTTATGTTTTAGACTGCAGTTAACTTTTCCTTAGAATGAAGATGGTTGTAGGTCAAAACGAATGAGAAAGAAGACATGTAAGAGGTGCATTGCTGTAGTGGGGTTAATATCTTCCATCATTCATCCTAATGAAAAAGTCTATTTATATCTCTTCCTTTCATTTTTTTCATTATTCCTTTGTAGGTCTATCAATCTATATGAGCCCTTTTGAGAGACTAGAATATGTGAAATCTGTAATCATAAAAGCTTTTCACTATCCTGTTTGTGAATCATTTTCTCTTAAAAATGAGCCCAGAAGCTTGTTACCGTCTTGTCACAGTTACTGAATGGTTTTAATAAAGTGGAGACTGGAGGCAAGGCAAAATAAATTGTTAAAAATATTATTAACCTTTATAAATATTTTGCAGACTTTCTTAATGGAACAATTGATAACAATATTATCAGTAAATACTACACTGTAAATATACCATCTGCGCAGCTCCACAGTGCATGTGTATCTTATGAGCTGGGAGCAAGAAGAGTGCTGTGTAAATTATATGAGTCTGCAGAAGGAAATGAAGTCAGAGGAATAGATTTGCCACAAAACTTACAAAGATGATTCCTGCATTTGCTGTAAAGACATGATAGGCCCACTAATTGGTCAACCAAAGAAAGTTCAAATCTCCTCTTTATCTGATCAGAACTACTCATGTTTCATAAGATGAAATCACCAAGGCAGCAACTTTACCAACCCCAAATTAATAACTGAGTTAGAATATTTTTATGTGCCTTGTGGAGCTTGCGCCCCTCTCGCCGCCTGGCCTATCAGGGTGTGGCCCCGCCCCTCAACTTGCCTGCCACGACTTTGATGTTAAACTCACTTTAAGAGGGTTCTGCAATGGAGATCTTCCTTGGATGGGCCTCCCAATAGACGACGGTACTTATGATCATCCGATGTGATGTTCCATGGGGCTCTGCCTCCCCTACACCCCGTCCACTCGCCAACGGGTGCGTGATGCATTACAGACATTTTCTGGCCCTGTATGACAGCCTCAGACTGGTCCCTGAGTTCTGGTTGCTCTTTCTCCCTTTTGGGGGAAGATTTCTTTTTTTTATAGAAAATATTCCTCCAAGTAAGGAGGAGCTTCAGGGTTGTCTCCCTTATCCCAGCCCCCTCAATTTCTCAGGTGCCTCCTCTCCCCTACCACAAGCAGGGAGCTCCCTTGCCTCCTTCGTGTAAGCCTCTTCAGGTGGCTGCGAAAGTCTTCCTGCTCTGCCTCCTATTCTGCCTCCTGCTTTGTCTCCTGCTTTGCCTCCTGCAGGAGGCTTAAAGCCTTTCCCTGTGCTGCCTGCTTGAGCCCCGCAGGCTAGATTATCTCCTCCCTGCGCCAGAGCCCGCCTCACAAGCTGCCAGCCTGTGCTTTCTCTCTCTGGCTCCCCCCTGTCCTTGCTCCGACGGGGTTTTTAAATCTTCCCACAGCGGCCGGTACGGCCACTGGGATTGGCTCAGCTGTTCCCTATGCTGGAAACAGCTGATGAAACAGCCGGTGTAATGCCTGTTCGCGTGGCTGCAGCTGTGAGTGTGGCTCCTGCTCCAGCTGCTCTCCAGGAGGTACATTAGCCCCTCTTTGGGTCTGGGGTCTGCGGGCTCTACTCTCTCCCCCTCAAGAGCCTGTGGGGGCACGTCACCACCACATACCTTCACTACATCTAGGTTATCTTCAGAGCAAATACATTATGAGTACAGATACATTTCCTGAATTTTTATAAACTGTCTTTTAGAAACTGGCAGGTGACATCAGTTATCAAGTACATTAATTAACACATAATACATTATTATCAAAACTGAAAAACTCCAACCCATTACTGTCTGAAACATAGCATTAAACTTATGCATGCCATTGAGTATCTGTTGTCAGCAGTCAAATGGAAAGCAGATGAATTATCAACTTGAATGAAAATGTCACGTGTTCTACACCTATACTTTGGATCTTGGTTTAGAGCACCAACGGAATATGAGAGAGTTTTTTTTCTAAAATGACAAGGAAGTTAGAGGCTACCTGTGAGGATCCAAAAGGTACTCACCTAGGGCACAACTCCAGCCAGGAGCACAGAGCTCGCCAGATCAAGATGTCTGCACTGTGGCAGGAGCTCCCTATTGTAATGTAGGCACCCCTGCCTACATTTACCACCTTGGCAGGTGAAGCTGATTGGTGCAAATCTGCAGCTGGGGCAATATCCGGGGGCCAGGAACAGAGCCAGGGGGAGAGGGAAGCTGATGTCAGAGGGTGAGGAGAAAGGAGCCAAGGAGCCCCAGACACAGGAGAATGCTCCGATGTCAGGATAAGCATCTGGCTGGGCACTGGAGAAGCGGTGATGACCCCACTATGGGGTTTTAGAAGAGGGGAAGAAGGAAGATAAGGACAAGGAGAGGCCTGGGGAAGGCAGGGAAGGTGGATGCTCCAAGCAGTCGGTTCCATTTTCCCTTTTTTCTTTGTTTCTTCATTTATTCAAAGTGGCGGATATTCGCCGCCGAGCAAGCTGGAAGCAGCCTCCGCAAGAGGAGGACTTCAACCAGAACAATAGCATTCTGAGCAGAGGGAAAACTCCACTCTGTCCGAGGGGCTCCACAGCCTGATCCAGGATTGAGGAAACCAAGTCAGCCAGGACGAGAAGGATGGAGAAGACCTTCCCTCCCACCGTTCAGCTGCAAATAGAAGCTTCATATACTTGTTAAGCAGTCGCGCACCACCAATTAAGCTGGGCATGGCCGCAATTAGCAAAGAGCATGGAGAGAGCCTGGAGCTGAGGGGAAGCTTCTAATGAACCCTGAGAAGGTGCCAGGAACCCAGTTACATCAGGCCCAAACTTCTCCAGCTGTCCCAGAGAAAAAAAAAGCAAACAATAAAATAAAGAAAGAAAAAGGAGAATGGAAAGAATTGCTTTGGACTAGTCATTTTTGCCACCCCTTTTCTAAGGCTTCAGAAGCTGGGGTGGAACCTGGCAGTTGGTCTAGGTGGAGCTGGGTAGTCACTGCCTCCCTCTCATTAATATCTCTTAAACATCAAAGTCATGGCAGGTGGGAAGAGAGAGCACTGGACCCCACCTAGACCGATCAAAATAGGTTGCCGTCTCCCTGAGGGGGCTGTTGGATTTCACTGGGACATAAAAGCACAAGTCCATACCCGGTGCCTACCCGACACTACCCCAAGTAAGAACTTAACTGTTTTGTAGGTATGCCCAAGTATCCTAACTGAATACTTCAGAATGACTAACCCAAATACCTTTTCCTATGTGACTCTCAATACTACTACTTCCTGTGACACAACACAGGCTAAGTGAAGAGAATCTTCTTCCTAGTTTTCACTATAATATTGTTTTGATTTACAGTGGAAATCCTCTTCTAAGAAATGTAATTTTAGAAGTCTGCATTACAAAAAGATTCAGTCGTATGGCAATATGCTGATTTTCAATTGGAATGATATTAATAGTTGATTCCAATAACTAAACAATTAATTACATCACCAGGTTAATATAAATATGTCTACCATTAATTACGGGCTAAGTCTTTGAGCATTTGTTGCCATTTCTTTGATCCCTTTCCTCCCAAAAATTATTCCTTAGTTTATCATTTTAGACCTACTGTATTAATATGTAAGTATGTAAATATTAAGCGCATACACTCCCCTACCATCCCTCCCTCCAGTCTACCATATACAAGCAAACACCCCACCATCCCAAAAGGGGTACTCCCAGGGCAAGGAAAGAGACTTCCAGTAGCAAAAATGAGGGGTTAAGGGGGTGACCAGGGCGCAGGGTACCTGTCAAGGGGTGGGGCTACCCTTGTGGCTCTTGACACCTCACCAAAGCTTGTTTATTATTTCAGTTTTGTCCCTCCAACTGAAATAATCACCCACCCCACTCTGGATTCTTATCCTGTCACCTGGACATGGAGCCTTTTTGCATGTTACACTTAGGATGTGTTAACTACACTTAAAACATGAACATCTGCATATTCACGCAGTAAAGCACACGTTAAGCACACTCATATTATAGCAAAGTTAGGACTTTTCATAGAAGGTTTATTTCCAGACTGTTTCTGGTATTAGGTAGCACATATTCTGCTATCATCGGCTCCACAAAGATATTACAAGCAACTTGCAGTCCCAGGGCTGAGACCCATAATCTGCTGATAGTCAATCCCAGCTCCAGGACTGAACTGGAGTCTCAGCTGGAGCCTCAAACTGACTCTAGTCCTGGGGTACTGCAGTGTCCAGTGACAGAGGCAGCACCCTTTCCCAGGCTCAGTTCCCCATACTTCCTCCCACCTGCTGCCAGCAGTAGAGGCCCAGCTCACAAGAGCTTCTTATGAAGTATGCGGACTAGGAAATCATAGTAAGCATTACAGTATGTGTGACTGCTCAGAACACATACTAACTTCAGATAATGGTTACTGGGATCTAAATAAAACACATACAAAGTGTCTTGTGCAACAAAGACCTAGATTTTATAACTCCAAGTCCCTCAGTGGGTTAACTGCTTTGTCCCCTTTAATGTCTTTAACTCTTGCCTCTCTCAGTAGGGCCCTTTCCTTTCCTCCCCCTTTCCTAATCCTTTGTATTTAAATGACTTTCTATTTTGTACCCCTTTACTCCGCAGGTCCATTCATAGCATCTGACAAAGTCAGCAGTAGCCTATGAAAGCTCATGTCTCTCTGAATGTGTTAATCTATAAGTGCAACTCTGACTTGCTTTCAACCTACTTTCAGACTACCATAGCTAACTACCTTTCCATAATGAATAATATACCTATTAAACAGAGGGCCATATAATAAATTGTCATGTTTAGTAAATGCTTCTGTGCCTCTCAGCTGCAAACATTACTTCCCTAGTCCCAAATACTTTATACAGCATGCTTTTTAACAAACTGATTTGATTTAGCTAACTTAATATTGATTTTATTCTCATCTCCACCTTTTACCTCTCTGGTCTGTTTAAATCAAATCCGTTCTTAAATGGATATTATCCCAACCCCCAGGTTCCAGCACCTTGGCTTTTCTGTTTAAATTGCATCTTATTGTTAAATCAATCTTATTCCAACCTTCAGCTTCCATCTCCTGAGCTTTTCACTTGACATCACGTCTAGGCCTAAGTGGTGCCTGGTCTTTCCCTAGCTTCCACTTAGCTGTTCTGTTTAAATAGACTTTTCCTCTGAATCCATTTTTCCACTTCCAATTGTAATCTTACTGTCTTCTAAGTGCCAGCATCAGGTTTTGTGCTTGTGCAGAAACTGATCTGAACCCTGTTCATCTGTATAAATCCTTTCTTCACCAAATCTTAGTTTTTCTTCCTCTTTAGAAAGAGAAGCTTCCAATTATAGTCTTCAGTTTACATATCTGTTTCAGTGTTACTGTCATTTAAGTGGTGATTTTTCTTATGGCATCAGGTGTAGGGGTTTAACTAATTAATAACTTTCAAAACTGATTTTAATACTGGATGTGTTTCTCTGGACTGAGAGAAAATTACATGTCATAAAGTTGTCATATTGAGCTACATAGATTTTAGAATTGATTGGGTTTTCCACCTAAAGTGAGTTGACCATAAATTATGTTGATCACATGCTGGTAAAGGACATTGGGATTCATGAAGTTGGATGGTTTCAGTGTAGATGAATATTGCCATTTTCTCCTATTATATCTCAGCAGATCTGACTGGTTTAAAAGACTTATGCATGAACTGGCAAATTAGCATTCTGAGTTCTCAGAGCTTTCTGCTGATGGCCCCTTGTCCAGTTTGGGAGACCAAAAATGAAAAGAAGAATCACAACTTTCATTCTTATCAAAAAGAAAATCTCCAGCCTTTCTTTTCTCAGAGATAACCTTGAAAAAAAATGTAAATTGATCCATAAAAGCTCATCTGAGCTGAGAGTGTCATTGAGTTTTCCCAAAGCTAGAATCATAGGATTATAAGGGATCTTGAAGGTCAGCTAGTCTCCCCCTGCAGAGATTCAGGATTTGCCATTTTTAACGGTCCCAGACAGAAGTTTATCCAGCTGCTTCTTGAAAACTTCCAGTGAAAGAGGGCCTATAACTTCCCCAAGCAGCTTGTTACATTGGCCTACTGTTCTTAAGTTGGGAAGCTTTTAATGACATTTCTTATTACAAAAGAGTAAAAAAAAAAATGCTTTTGCAATAACTTTTTGGAGGGGGAGAAAGAGAAAGAAAGAAAGAATCATTGTGTATATAATAGAGAAAAGAAGAAACCTTAACATTTTTTTTAGGAAAGTTCTCCTGCAAATTAGCATTACTATGGAACGTAAGGTATAGTTAATTTGAAACGTAGGTGCCTCCAATACCCATGATGAGCTGCTCTGGGAAAATTACTATGGATCTCAATCCTAACTAAATGGGGGGGAAATCGTAACAGTGGAAACTAGAAATGAATACACAGACCAAATCAGTCCTTGTAAACCCAAGATCTGAGTGTAGAATTCAAAAAAGGCAGTGTAGTCCAGTAGGATCAGAAAAAAACGAACAATACTTTGCACTTATCATTACATATCGTCAAAAACAGTTATTGGCAAAACCTAGTGATAAAGATTCATAGGTGTGTAAAGTTGGAAGGTGGGAAGAACAACAGACAAAAATGACAGTCCATCTCCAAGATGCCAAATAAGAGATGAGAGTCTTAAAACTGACCAGCAGTCACATAATGATCACATCAAGGGAGAGATACTGTAGAAAAAATGATGCTTTTCTAGTGTTTCATATGTGTTATCTTAGTTGAAGACAGGTTCTTAAAGATTAGAAAGTGATTGACAAAATAACTTGTTCTAAGAAGTGACTTTTAAAGATACTTTGTGAAATTGCACAGCATGTGGTTTAACTGCAATAATGGAGTGAATGGAGTTTTAAGTAGCTTTCTAAGATATGGAATACAGAACACTTTGAAAAGCAGTTTCAAGATTAAGGATGGCTGATACGGTCCTAGGAAGGAACAGTTGAGTCTCTCTTATTTGGTAACTTCTTTGATGTTCCTTGCATCTTTCATCTACTTTAGCAGTAATATTCTCAGATATTACAAATCTCTAAATATCTGCTGTTAATATCTCAAGAGTCAAAACACTGATAAAATGCAGGACAGTTCAGTAGCAAAGATGAAAGTGAAAATGACTTCACTGCTAATGTTGTATTTAAAATATTTTATGAGAGGACATTTTTTTCAGTGTATTTATTCAAAAAAGTGTGATGACTATCATAAAAATACTCAAGTGTCAAACTGTAGACACCCAAAATTAGTGGGTAGTTTTTAAAATGCGAGTCTTGTTTGTCTCAACCAAGTCTACAGTGTCAGATAAAAAACAATCACTCTGGAAAGTCCTTTAAACCTTGAAATCTTTCTTCCAAACTCAGGTAATAAAAAACACTTTGAAAATATTATTAGACTTTGTATAATTTTCCATCTCGTTTTCTTTTCTAATCCCTTTTGCTTATAGCTGTCTTCTGGTACTTTTTAGAGAGTCCATCACATAGTCAAGTATTAAAATGTTAAGGTTTGTTGCCCTATGGGATCAGGCCAACTCTCAGGATCTCAATCTTGCACTGTTAGACAGGAGGGTGTGACAATTGCACATATTCAAACACACAGATCAATTAGGCGCGCACACACACACACTATCAGCTCAGGCACATACACATCCATACCAGCCTAGGGACATGCATACCTATCACTAATTCAAGCACATACACACTACACACTAAAACTTAGACAAAAATCAACTGTCAATGCCTGCACACTCAGTACACATACACAGATCACTAATTTGTATATCATGCACATAATGAGATATACACACACACACTCACCAGTTCACACACATGCAACCCAGCTACACATAGGTAAGTTCCCAACTTGCATGGTACAGAATGTGTGTGTGTGCTTGGGATACCTGGGATACTTGGGTGAAGATTAAGGTGAGAGAGAGAGTTAAAGTGTAGGGAGTGAAAGTTGCCAGAACCAGGATTAGAGAGAAGCTGAGTGAGGAACTGAGGCTTGGGTTTACTTAAGATCAAGTGGCCCCAGGGTTACTCGAGGTTACTGGTGCATGGGAAGGAAAAAAAACAAACCAAGTCTGGTGGCAAGGAGACAGCCAAGAAAGAGAGGGAGACAGAAACCTGGGAGCTTGGGGCTGGACACTGAGGCAGAGAGCTGAGATGTTGGGGGTGGGGTGGAGAACAGATAAGTGGTGGCAAGGAGGAGACAGCCAGGAAAAAAACTGAAGCAGAAACCTGGTTGCTCAGAAGGAAAGGCAGTGTGGATAAGACAGTGGCAAAGAAACAGGTGGGCTGGAGGCAGAGAGGAGCTCAGGACAGGTGTTGGAGGTAGCAGAGAGCCAGAAGCAGGAGAGGGAGAAATGAGACAGAAGTTGGAGGGGCAAGGAGCAGAGATTGGAGCAGGGCTGAACCACAGTAAAACACAACACAACTTAGGGGTCCAAATAACAGGTTTATTAAATGGACAACACACTACACAGCCCCATGAAGTTATTGGTTCACACACGCGCATGCGCACACACACACAAGCACTCACAATGGCAGCAGGAGAAAGAGACTCAGTGGAAGGGCTGGAGTCCAGATACGGAAGAGAAACAGAGTTCAAGTCCTTGGCTGAAGAGGCGGTCGGGAATGATAGCCACCTATCCAGGCTGGAAAGGGGTCGTTGTCCAGCAGGTGTTGTCCAGAGGGGGGTCGCTGGCAGGATCTGGGTGGATAGGTGGTGTGGCATGGTGCTGGTCCAGATGTAGAGGATGTCCTAAGGAGTCAGCCTTCGTTACCCTTTTTATGGGGCAGACTACCTCTGATCTCCTATGGGGAGGGCCTGTCCAGGCACGGGCAGTCCTGTTCCAGAGGATTCCAGGTGTTCTTACTGAGCATGTGCAGCCTTGGCACAATGGTGGGTTGCCTCATCTTTTGTTTCTTGAATGCTGAGGGTGGTTTCAAGGGCTGGGTCGTTGGTACAAGTATTGGTGTTGATGATTCGGTATGGGTGAAAGCACTGAATTTATAGTCAGAAAAATACATAGATGTCAGCTGTCCAGCAAAGAATAATTCTCAGAATTATCAAGGACAGCAGGAGTGACTCTTTTGGTCAGTAGTGTGTTACACTCTTCGCAGTCAGGGAGATTGTGACAGCCATTGCCCCAGTGTTGCCCACAGGTGAAAGAACATCCTTTCTTTTAATGGGCTGGCCATAGTGGGCCACCAAGGCAGTTTTGCAGCTTCCAAGCTCAGCGGGTAGTGAACTTTCAAAAAACCATTTCACACTGGCCATTTGGCATCCAGCATAACTGCAAAACAAGGAGAGAGCAATTCCCTGAGAATATGGATTATGTTCTGCAGCCAGCTGCAGATAAAATAACTACCTTTCTCTGTAACTGGCAATTATCTGTGGGGTGCTGAAAATTCCTCTCCCTAGTTTTTTAAGTGTCTCTCTGCAAGACAGTACTTAATGACTGGACACCATGCTGCGTTCCTTTCTGCTGACTGAATATCAGTACTGTATCAGACTTTTTTAATGTATAGGGTGTATAGCTGAACAGAAGATAAATTATTTCCAGGGGCCTTTATTCCTGGTGGCTATAGCTTTCTAGATAAAAAATAATTGTAAGTAATTGTAGTAGTTGTAAGAATCTATTGTGGACATCATCCAGAATCCATTAATTAGGCCAGAGATAAATACATTTGCTAGTCAAGAGAATCCTCAGACTAAATTTGTGTTTTGCGAGAATCTATGCAAATATTGCTGTCCCTCACCATTTAAATAATAGGAAACATGCATCCTAAAAGATGACTGAATAAGGTGCAAAGAATCTTTATTTGATAGATTTTTGCTACAGGAGCCTGAGTTGTCTATTGCAGCTGAATGATGCATAGAAATACTTCTTAAGATAAGAACAGAAATTCATATTTCTGTACCTAGTAGCTACTTTACCTTTGCTTTCTCAGTCCTGGGAAACAGCTGAGAGATGAATGTAAAAAGCAGGAAAATCTGATCAAATTTCTAAAAACAAAAAATAATTTGCAATTTAAATAAACAACAATGAATATGTACAAAAGAACTACCAGCCACACCTACCACAGTATATTTTATCAGAAGAAATGACTAATTCCATTGCCTTATGTGATAGATCTGCATTTTGTCCTAAAAGCCATTTCAATGAGAAAGGTCATTAGCATCACTAGGAATATTTCTATAGATTACAAGGAGCTTTTGCTCAGGCCCTTTTTACCTCATTTCTCCTCGCATAAAATGGGAATTATTCTTTCCTTCTCTTTGTTTTCTATTAAGACTGCATACTTTTTGGTGGCAAAAAATGGTCTCTTACTCTGTATTTGTACAATACTTAACACTTTTTTTACAAACAAGTGTCACATTCTCCACCCCCTCCATCCTTTCCCACCCCCTTGCTCCCAGGCTTAGTTAGCTGCATGTTTTTTATGTAACTTTGTTATGTTCCGACTCCTACCGCCACCCTCTACTATGTAGCCCCTCGCTCCGGTCTTCTGTATACTTCCTTCTACCTTGAACCTCGTCACTTGAATGTTAACATTTTCTAATAAATTTGAAGTCAAGGCCAGGCATCTGTAATCAAGAAGCTTTTATAAGATCAACCGATGGCCATGAACCACAAATGCTTAGTATTTCAGGCAAGTTTGGAGATCAGATACTTGTTACACATCTCATATGACATGTGATAAAAATCATTCCTCTGGCAGACAGACATGTATCAGTACTAGGGAACTATAATATTCATTAGCCTCATTTTCAATGCAAAAGATGTGATTGAAGAAATAAATAGTTGCTTTAGGTTCTATATGTGCTTGTATTTGCAACTGATGACAACAGAATTATGTTTGGTATGTAACAGTTGTGGCAGGGCAATAAGGAGTGCTCCTGCACTGAGCCAGCCACCTCACTGCACCTGACCACCTACCATGCTCTGAGTGCCTCCCCTGGGGCACCTCACATTTGGCTGACCCCTTCCTGGAGCACATCTGCAAGCCTGGGTTAACTGCTGCCACCACCCAGAAGTCTGGTCTTTATTCAGGCCCTGTGTCCCCTGGGATACACAGGCCTCATAGACCTTGAGGGTTCTTGACCCCCTGTGAGAACTTGGGGTGTGCTTCATTAAGCCTGAAGCACAGACAGTAGCCTCCCTTAATCAACTGAGCATAGGGAGCATAAGACATGCCCCAATCCCCCTTCCAGCAAGTCCACCAAGCTTGTTATAGTAGAGAATTTTATTAGTTAAAGAGGGTAGGGAAGTGTCACAGAATAGCCCAGAGCAAACAGTACCAGCTTAGTCCCCTTTTGACATGCCTCTACATTACATGCTATAATATAGTAAGCTATATTTCTAGTTAAGTTTGAGGTAAATTACTCATGTGTTCATCTGCAGCCTAGAAGAGCTCCAGAGGCTCCATGCTTACTCCATGTTCCCCAATATGGCTCCCCCCTTCCAGGAAAAAGTGACCCTTAAATAACCTTTTTGACCTCATCTTCCAGACACAATCAGGGCAGGTATTGTTTGAGACTGACTAACCAGTTTGAAAAGCATCACTGTTCACCTACAGGAGTGATGTGGCTCAAGCCCCTGCCCTCTTGCCATGAGGTCAGTGCTTAAAACAAGAGAGGGGTTCAGTTCCCACCCTCTTACCTGTCCTCCGCACATAGGCAGAGGGAGTTGCTTAGCAACTGGAGTGATAGACACATGAGTGGGAGAGGGGGAGCAGACTACCCCCAGGGAGAGGAGGAGGTTGGAACAGGATTCCTCCATAACAGTAAATTATCAAACATAAATGCCCTGTTCACTTTTGCTTCTAGCATCCACTTTGTGATATAGAATACTGGGCAAGATGAAGTTGTGGTCTGACCCAGTAAATTGCAGTTGTTATGTCCTTAAATAAATTGATTCTATCCTCCAGTCTCCTTCAGGTGACAATCTCTAGCTGTGATGTGTCTGAAAAATGTAAAATATTTTATGCAGCAAGATATGTTTGTAGAGTGTTGGTACCTCTTCTATCACATGACCTCAGTAAACAATGATCCTTCTCAGTGAGTTGAGAAAGCTACAGTATATGCCCACTAATAGGATTCTGTTGCCATTAATAACATTTCTTAAAAAAAGTAGATTGGTAACTATACCATTGACTGCCACACAAAAAATATCTGAATATGCCTACAAATTAAAGTCTTCTTAAAGATATGTCCCACTGCTTCTGTAACTGTATATTTCATATTAGTGTATTTTGTAAAATATATATTGTTGAATATTGTAATATATGGTTCTGAAGAAACACTGAATGTGAAACAAATAAAGAACATCAGAAGAGCAGTAAGCACTCTGTGGTTGGCATGCTGGCTGTTTAGGATGATGCTATGCTCAATTAGCCTTCATCAGATGGCTGTGTGGCCTTACTTCAAGATATCTGTGCTCAATTCCCTGCTAAGTTGTCTGCTTCTGATTTCAATGGGAAAGGTCATTGCTATCAATAGGAATATTTCTATAGATTACAGGGAGCTCAGGCCCTTTTTACCTCATTTCTCCGTGCATAAAACAGGAATGATTCTTTCCTTTTCTTTGTTGTTTATTAAGACTGTTTGGGGAAAAAATGGTCTCTCACTCTGTATTTGTACAATACTTAATACACAGTGGGCACGCCACACAAGATGCTAATTCTACTGTGCACTAGTGCAGCTGGCAAAAACTGTGTTAATGCACCATAGAATTAATCTATGATTCGTTAACATCATAAAAATTGTCTGTCTGTGCTAATGAGCAGTAGTGCCAATTACGGTGCATTAATGAATGTGTAGACATGTCCAGTGGGACTCTGAATTTATTTGGGGCCTAAAGTTGATACTGAAATAACAGTAGTTGGTTGTAGTGTGACTAAATATTTATTGTGTACTATGAATCAATTAAATATTTATTGAAAAAGGAATTGTATACAAAAACAGACTCTACTTTCCCCATATAAATATGACAATTTTTTTCCACCAAGGCATTTAACTTCATCTTTCTTACCATTCATTTGCATCTGGATTCCCAGGCTAGTGTTGATGAAGCTGAATCCCCATTCATTGAACTCAAGGGGTGAAAAATACAAAAAAAGCATGGCATCTTTAGACGAGTCTAAACAATATAATGCACTGCCATTGAGAGAGACCCTTGTTGGCTCTATTTAACCCAAAGCCAAAGAGCAGGGTAGCTGGTTTAGGATAGGGCACTTTTCAAACTAATTAGCTGTGCTGATAAACAAAGCATATTAACCCAGTGCTTCATTATACTAACAAAGCTATTCTGCATTCAGTACACAAGCTTCTCTGTTAAGATCTATGATAAGTATCTCTGTTTAGCATTTTACTATGCCATGTAGACATATCCTGAAGAATCTTACTAAGAATGAAGACCTGGAATACTTGGGCTTAGTTGTGTTTCATTTCAAATCATTTTGACCACATAAACAGAATTTGACTTCAGAAACAGATATTTATTATTTCTGATGTGGAAATCTTGAGAGAAAAAAAAGAGTGGGTTCTTATGAGATCAGTTGTCCACATAGGTCTTTGTTGCCTTTTGATTTTTACTCATCACTAGTTTATTCATTTGAATTACATAAATCAAGGCTCAAGTCTGTTGTCTTCACTTATTTAACTTCCACTGATTTCACTCCATTGATTTGTACCTATGTAACATATTTGACTCACAATGTCCATATATTGCACTTCTCCTATAGGTTACACACTCATGCACTTCACTGGGAATTTCATCTGAGTCATCAACTCAGACCCCCTGAAGAGCCATGTTCACAAACCAGTTTTTGGTTGCGTTTGGTGCAACTCTGCAAACATTAATGTTCTTATTTGGACCCCTGCACAACTGTTTGACCACAACATGCATAAGAACAAATGAACACAGAAAGAGGCTGGGTAGAGAACTTTCTGTAAGCAAGTTTCATATATGTTTCATTTACTTGTCTTTGTGTTTCTTTATTATTCAGATTCATTTTCCATGTTTGTTTCAGTTGGTGTGATTATATTTTCATTTCCATTTATTCATTTTTGGAACTGTTGTATTTTCAGTTGATTTCATAGGTGGACTTGATTCATACTCCTACCGACAAACCCACCAGGAGCTTGTTGAGTTAAAGCCTGTTAAGCCTGTAAGTAAGGTTTCAGTCATATGAAAAATGTAAATCCATCTAACTGGAGTGACAGCTAATTCACTGCTAAAATAGTTTTGGCATGAGTTTGCTAATCACTTCAATACCAATAAATGTGCTGAAATGAATTAATCTAAAACAAGCTAACAGTTTTGTTTTTTATGGCTCGCATCCACCAACATCATAATGACTGGATATTTCTCATTTTGTTGTGACTAGCTATGCCTTTACACACTATGCAATGTCTGGATTTAGAATAAGGACTTTCAGGAGTGAAGGGGAGAAATGTCTTTAAGGAGCAGCACTGCTAACTGGCAGCTACTGAAATGATACATGGAACTTGATGAAATGACCTGTTTCAGGGAAATGCAGACTCCCGTACTGTTGTCCAGATTTCTATAGTTACTACATGGGTCAAGTAGTCTAACCTGGAGAAAATGACTTGCTGAAATAGGGCAAGTGGGTCAACATGGCATGTCACTCATGGGGCAGATTCAAGGAAGGCACAGTGGTATGGTCGCACCCCCTTCAACCGTGAGAGTCATGTGCCAGTGGGTCCAATTCCCTGGGGCCTAGGATGCCTGGGTCTCCTGCAGTGTCTGAGGAATGGCTAGAGCCCTAGGCTGGAGTGGGACACCCAGAGGGACCAAACAGGAAACATGTAAGGAAAGGGGGACCTACCCACTGCTGCTGCTGTCCCCCAGGTGACTCAGGGTCAGGGAAACCTCAGGAGCCCTCCTGCCCTACTTCAGCTGGGGCCTGCCAGGAATGGCATGGGACACTAGGTCCCTGCTCCCTCCACTGTGCTTCCCCTGCTGGCCTGAGGTCTCCAGCTGCAGGGAGCATCTGCAGAGAGTGATGGGCAAGGCTGGGAAGGGGGTGTCAGTGGGTGATCCCCCACCTTCCAGCACCAGCTGCTGTGGGCAGGGAGCAGGAGCAACTGGAAGGAAGGGATTGCCCACTGACGGTACCATCTCTAGCCCTTCCCAGCATTCCATGCAGCTGCTCCCCACAGCTGGAGCCCTCAAGCCAGCAGGGGAAATGTGGTGGAGAAGGAGGGAAGCAGGAACATAGCACCCTGTGCAGCTACTCACTACAGCCCCCAGGAGCCCTCAGATCAGCCAGGGATAGCAAAAGCAGCAGGCAGAGGCCCCCTTCTTGCACCCAGAGGCCCCCTTCTTGCACTCCTCTTTTTGGAGAGGAGGAGCGGAAAATGCGGGGGTGGGGAGGTGCCTGTGCTGGAGGGGATTAGATGCCAAGAGCAGTGACGGGAATCTTACCCATTTTAGGGACTCCACAAAGTCCCCAGCAACTGGTCCACCCACTGCAACTCCCCCTGTGGCATTGGTAGCATCTCTTCCATCCCCCTTTTCAAATTCCTGGATCTGCCCATGATCACTCAAACTCTATTATCTTCTCACCCCAAGTGGCTTTCTTCCACAGTTAAATGGCCATCATTTTTTTAGTCTATTCAAACAAAATATGAATGTATTGAACATATAATGGAAAGTTTTGGACCTGTATCTTTTTTGGTTTTTTGTACTTCAAGATGAATTTGAGTACAGGGAAATATTAGCAAAACATCTTCTGGCAAAAACTCAAATACCTTCAGATATATGATCATTCACAGTACTTTGGTGATGAAGAATCATTTGGAAATTCTTGTTAGTGTTCATAAATTGCTGCTCTGATGCTTTTTGTGCAATCAAATTTACCTCGGGGCTTTTTATGCTTCTTAAGTGTAAGGTGAAACTCGAGAACAACCGACTGACTGAATTTGACATGATGGAACTTTCTATATTATATTTAACAGCTAAGAGAATTGAAATGGGATTGAAGTAGTTTTTGTTTTCCTGGTGTGTGTGTGTCGGGGTTATTAATTTAAAGAAAATAGTTACTAACAAAACCTTTGGGTTGGAAATATGCAACCTGACACTGGGATTGGGGTTTTAGAGTGTTCAAATACAATGTTTCATCTGTGCGCTGCAGCTTTTAGTAACAGAAATATATTTGAGAAAAAGATTTTTTCCACCATTCCAGTGACTTTATATTGTGATATTATGAAAAGGATAAGAAACTATTACAATTTGATAGTTCAGCAAGAAGCATGCTAAGGCAGCTATAACAAAATAGGGATCAGCTTTTGATCACATTGACTACATCCCTATGGAGGTAGGATCTGTATTTACAAAATTAATGTACTGTTTGTTAAATAGGGGTATGGAAGGATTGCCAGAGGGATGTGTTTACTAATTGCACTGTTTGAGATACTGGAAGGCAAAAAAAAGAGTTGGTACACCAAAAGAATGTGGCCAACTGTTATATTTGCATTTCTGGTTAAAATACTTTCTACTTCTGGGAGCTAAGAGATTGTAATAGTGTTGGTCGAAAAGAACACAACTTCTCTTCTCCATGTGTTAGACAAAGAATTGATCAAGATTTTTTCAATAAATGCAATATTATTGAAGAAGAGAAATGTGGAAGTAATATTTTTTCTTTAAAAGGGTAAGCGTAGGTGAATAGGTATCTACATACAATTGAGTTATTGGTACAAATATGAAGTTACACCTTAGATTATACACCCAGATAAAATACAAAGAAAGAATGCAGATTTTACTCATAGTTCACCTGTTGGAAGTATGCTTTGTGGGAATGAATTATATCTGTTAAATAGAAGTCTTGCCATTCTCACCAAGTTCTTTGAGAATAACTTGTGTGATCTAACAAGATGATAGCTAGACACCCTATTAGACAAAACAATAATACAGGTTCCTTTAATGATCTTGCATCTGCATGACCTGGCAAGATACAAACATAAATAGGGAAGAAAAAAGTATTTGTGGTAAATTTAGGTTAAAAGTCAAACTGCAGAAAACAATTTGGATAGCCAGTGAACTGTGCTATCTGCTAGTTTGCACATGCTTATCAGTGTGCAGTGCATTAGCTTGCCTGGTTAATTTCTTTCAATAAGATAATTGCTACCTGTATCAGTTGTAGATGGTCCAGGAATGTTACTGGTCCCATGAGAAACATGACTTTCAGTATCCAAACTATGACAAACTCTATTCCTTTTAAACTTGGAAGCTGGAGGTGATTGAAAAAGGTATTTGTTAAATGGATTAAGAGCCTCAATAAAGGTTATGCACTGTTGACTGTCTTTATCACTTTACTCCTGGGAAAATATAGTTATTCTGTCCCTTATTATGGATTATAATCAAGCTGTGCACATTCATTTTGCTCCTCCTGTCTTCATGTCAATGTGAATTTTTGTGGGCATTAAGCTAAGAAAGTGATGTAGACTTACCTCTTCTTCTTTGTTTGTTGGGTAATCAAATACCAGGGTTCCTTAACTCTCTTTAACTATCTCTCCCTATGCCACACCTTGTTCTCTGTTAGTTATCCTGTGCGGTCTGGACATCACATTATAAGACTTTCATAGAAGTCTCTCATAAATTAACAAAACATAGCATATAAAATGTGAGCTTGTGTGCCCTTAGCAAACTTATGTAAGAGATGCTGAGTCATCAGCTGTGGATAATTCATTTTCTTGGCTATGCCTAGTTCATCATATCTGTCTAGTATTGCCATAATTATTAGTGATTAGCAAGTCTAAAAATAGTTACACCTTTCACTCTCCAAAGGAAGCTGAAATTAAATGCCTTTTCATAGAGAATATTTCTTAATACACACATGAATGAGCAGAGCCTGTCAGTTTGCTGTTAGTTATTCCTGTGGTCCCACCCATTCACCTGGCACTCCACAATACAAGTAAAGACAGATCCCCTGCCCTGAGGTGACTGCAGTCTACAATGGAAAAATAAAGGAAGACAATGACAAAGACAAGACAAAGGAAGAAAATGATGAGGGAGGGAGCATCAATTATGAATGTGTTCCTTGTAGAGGAACTTTATCACATGGGTTATAAAGTGTATCAGACCAAAAGTACATATATTTTCACTTGGTTCTAGGGCAACATCAAGAATCAGGTTAGTGAAGTTACAGAAGGTTTTGATATGCCACTGAAGAAGGTAATAAGATGAAAATAAGAAACCCCAAAGTGTGTGAAAATCTATTAGTATTTATCCATGTCCAGACACTTTTTAATGGTCTATCCCATTGCTCTAGCGCAATATATACCCAACTTTTGATACCTGAGGTACATTTTTTTCCTTGATTAAAAATGGCAGAACTTTTAAATCTCGTTCCTAAAAAGGTATAGAAATATGTATGTATTATTCAAATAGGTCTAAGTGCAGAAAAGATGGGAGGGGGCTTGAGGTTAAAAACTCTGACGATCACTAATCGAGCTGGTGCTGGATAGCACCCTGCTTTGCCCTGTTTTTCCTACTGTCTACCCCGTGCTGAACCCTCAGGGGGGAAAGTAGCCCCTGCTGCTGAGGCTGGCACTGCAAGATTTCACACACTTGTGGCATCCTTCTGCCAGCCCTGGAAGCCTAGAAGGAGTGGAGGAGGCAAGGCAGGCCGTGCTCCACCTATGCATCCACCTACTCTCAGCACAGCATGCTGCTAGGAGCATGGGGAGTGGGGGTGGGGAGAGAGGATTGGCACAGGGGCTGCCCTAAGGTTGAGGAAGGGCAGGGGAGGGCAGCAGTGGCATTCTTCAGAAGAGCAGCTACAGAGGCTACTGGAGTAATTGGGGCAGGTGAGGCCTTACAAGAACTTTGGCTTTTTAGAGTTCAGACATTGCTGCTGATACCCACTTTCACTTGAATCAGAGCTAAAATTCAAATTGTCACAAGTTAGTGAAGTAAAGGTCTTGACCCCCTGGGCCTCCTGCTAGTCTGGGGCTGCTCTGCCCCCATTCAAATGACTGTGATCCTGGGTGCACATATAAACACTGCACCTGGGAGCAGCTGACTCTGGCATGAACTGTGCTGGAGTTTATTGCGTCAGGGTAACTGCATGTATAGATGCATCCTGTTAGTGCTAGCTCAAGTTTGGAGCTGTCACAACTTATCGCTAAAAACCTTCTCTGACTCCAGTACCCAAACTATATCCTGCACAGCTGTGACTTGCCATGAGAGAGCTTGCAAACAGAGACCTACAAGGAGCTTGTACTGTGAGTTGCCACTACAGGGCTGGTGAGCCAGGACAGGTCCTTACTCCTGCTCTAGGTGGGAGGGTGTGAGAAGGGTTGTTGGGAGGAGACACAAAACTGGGAAGGTGGAGAATTAATGGGATGCAGGTGGATAATGAAATGGGAGGTAGAAAGGAAATGGGAGTGGGGGTCATGCCTTTTTCCTCCGGTGGGCTGGGCCCCACCCTCTACCCCCATGGGGCTGAGTTGGGGCCTGGCCGTGCCCCCTTCTCCCTGCAGAGCCAAGCCATATCCCCTTCTATCTCTGTGGCGCTGGGTTAGGGCTTTGCCATGCCCTCATCCTCTGCAGAGATTGGTTACATCTCCTTCCCTCCTGTTGGGGATGGACTATTCCCTCTTTCCCTCATGGGCCAGGTTGGGGTCTGGCCATGCCCCCTTCTCCTGACAGGGCTGGCCTACACTCCCTTCCCTCTCCATTGGACTGAGTCAAGCTCCTTTCCCCTACAGGGCTGCACTGGGGTGCATGCAGCCATATGGTGTCTGTTGTGCTCACCTGGCAAAAAATAAGGCAAAAAGGTTGAGCACCACTGATCTAGGCTTTAAGAACCAGGAAGCCCAAGCTGATATTCCCCTTTCATAGCACCTGCTTGTTTGTCATAATTAAAACAAAATGTTCTTCTTTTGCTGTGTACATGAGATCCAGTGATTGTACAGGTATAACCAGATTAGCTGGTCGTCTGCCTTTCCAAGCCCTTGCATGATTTGCTATGCCAGAGTGTACCAACGTCTATCTCTGTGCATGATGTATTCACTGTGGAATTACTGTGAAGGACCTCATGGATTTTTTCCAGAATACAATGATAAAAAACATGGTAATGTGCTGGCATGTGAGGATGCAGAAAAACAGCTAATACATGATGGAAGGGGAGGTGAAGGGAAAGTTGTGTGTACCCAGTTCAAACATAGTTGATATAATCTAGTCAGATGAGAAGGTTATGACCTAGCATTCAGAAATGTTCATATTTTTAATATAGATGAAGCCAAAAAGAATCTGTCACTCTGTAAATTTCTGATTTACATCCCTAGTAACAGTATTTTCCCTCCAATTTTGTCACCTTCATGGCACATTTGCCCATTAACAGAAAGAAAGCACTGGCTCCTTCAAAGCTACGTGTCTCACTGTCTCTTCTCATGGGCGACTGGTGCCTCCTGAGTCAGGGGGGCACTTGCCCCCCCAACAGCCAGTCAGCAGCTTGGGGGTGTCCCCTGCCAACTGGGGGGGAGGAAGGCCACAGCCAATCACACTGACCCATAAATGGCAGCAGCACACCGCTGGCACTTCTAGGTGCACCGCTGGCACTTCCAGGTGGGTGCAATTGGCCACAGGGATCGCTTCTCCTGGTCCTCCCACTCCCCAGCCAGCACTCTCAGGGAGGGCACCAGTGCTCTCACCTGCCCCCTCCGCCTGGGAATGCTGACTGTCAGGGGGTGCACCAGTGCTTTCAGGGGGTGCACATGCACCCCTTGCCCCCTCTACATGTCACTACTGCTTTCTCCTACAAAGCTTCCATGAATGCTTCTATCCCTCACCTTAGAGCAGTGCAACCATTTTCTCTGTTTCTCAAAACTAATTCAATCTTGACCTCATATTGGGGCTCTGGATACGCAGAACTGTTTTGTACTATTGTGAATATATTAGTAACTGTTAATCCAGTCAGAAATGCAAACATAGATATCTCTATTTAGACAAGATTTCCATTGGTAACTAACTCATATATTCTGTTTACAGGTCGAAATAAGTAATGAACATTGATTTGGTGCTGCTGTGGAAGAACAAATTTTAGAAGAAAAAAACCAACTTTGTGAATTGTTGTCATGGAGGAGATACACGCTTCTCACAGAGTATGGATTACTCTAACCGCCTCTGTGTGACTGAATCCCTCAGTCAGCCTCAGTATTCTTATCATTATCATCATTAGATAGATCTTTGTAGATGATCTTGGATTTTTTTTAATTATTTGCTTATATGAACACTTGTAAATTGTAAATTTTTCCTTTTTTAATTTTGTTTTTTCTACAATACCTAGTATTAAGGCATGAAAACAAAACAATCTGTGGAAACAATGAGAGGGTGTGTGTGTGTGTTTTCAAGCTCAGTCAGTACTTTTTGACTGAAAAAAATTATATGTGCCTGGTAAAGATTGTGTTAGTAAATGATAATTTGACTTCAAAATATTTGTCAGGGGTCAGATACCAATAGTGTAAATTGGATCATTTTAGCAATGCATCAGACATTCACAATGTCTACACATCGTATTGTTTGAGCTACTGTGTATGCAGTAGGAATCGATTAATAATTCTTCTTTTCCAGGTTTCCTTATAACGATGTACTTGCATAAATATTTTAATTCATATATGGCTCCTTCTCCCTTTTTAATCTTTTCTCTTCTGCACCCACAAGCAATAGTTGTCTGTGAACTGCAGGGAAGTAAAATGGATGGTCCCTGTGGATGTCTTTCCTCAGGAACCCTTATATGTAGAGCTCTTGAATTGTCTGTCATTTTACATTGGTCTTTACTCTTTTCCTTCTCCTCCCTGAAAGGAGCCTAGCATGAATGTACAGTATAGGCACTAACTATAGCCTTAGAAGGGTTATTTTTGCTCTTAATTTAAAAGTAAACAGAAAGGTGTGGATGTGAAAATGTGTATAAAATTTTGTAAAGTTATCTGTAAATACTTCTAAACATGTATGTAACTGTGGCATTTTGTTTGTCTCCACCAGTATAAAAGTGATACAAAAAAGCTATTTTCTTTGGGGAACTGGCAGTGTCTTCAAAAAGACCCTTTTAATTGCTTTTTTTTCAATACTATTTAAAATATAGCCCAAGAGAGTTTGGTCCTTTCCTTCTCTGAAGAACAAGTACTGCATAGAGAGCAGCACTGCAAGCTTCTCCACAAAGCCCTGCCAATGTGCCTCAAGCTGCATAGGGAACAGCTTTCAGGGATCTAAAGTCCCTGCAGAGATTCCACCTCCCTGCATATCAAATTGTGGCCTCTTTGGTGGGATTGGCAGCAATTGTGAGTGGCTCTTAGGACATCCCTCCATTGTGAATTGAAGTGAAGCTACCAGGTTCTTTCAAGCAGTATTCAGGTGGTAACATTTTGTCCATCATTAACGGATCAAAGCATCTGACTTTGCAACTGTCTTTGTCTGAAGCTTATCTCAATGGGTTTTTCAGGTATTGACAAAGTTGAGCTAAACTAAGACTTGTTATGGTTCTATACCTTAGGAAATATGTATGTGCTATTTACTATTAAGAACCTGAACATCTTGTTAAGAGAAGTGCTGTTGGGGTTAGGTAAAGGAATAGTGATACCTGCCACCTTTTCTCAATCTACAGAATCAACTCTATATTGTCTTGAAACTTAGAATCATAGAAAATTAAGTTTGGAAGGGACCTAAGGAGGTCACCTGCTCCACCCCCTCCTGAAAGCAGGACCATCCCCAACTATATCCTTCCAACCAAGGCTTTGTCTAGCCAGGCCTTAAAAACCTCCAAGAATGGAGATTCTACAACCTCTCTGGGTAAGCTGTTCCAATCTTTTACTACCCTCCTAGTGAGAATGTTTTTTTTTTTCCTTCTATCCAACCAAAATTTCCCTTGCTGCAACTTGAGATCATTGCTCCTTGTTCTGTCATCTGCCACCACTGAGAATACTCTAACTCCATCCTCTTTGTAACTACCCTTCAGGTAGATGAAGGCTATTAAATCCCTCCTGTCTTCTTTTCTCCAAACTAAATAAGCCCAGTTCCCTCTTATGTCTTCTCCTCATAGGACATATGCCCCAGCCCCCTAATCATTTTGTTTATGATTATGTTTATGAGAGCCCTCTACCGGACTCTCTTCAATATGTCCACATCTTTTCTGTAGTGGAGACCCAAAACTGGACACAGTACTCCAAATGTGGCCCCACAGGTACCAAACAGAGAGTAAGACCCACTTCTACTGATCTGCTGGCAACACTTCTAATAATGCAGCTCAGTACACTGTTAGCCCTCTTCACAACAAGGACACACTGTTGGCTCATATTCAGCTTCCTGTCCACTGTAATCCTCAGGTCCTTTTCTGCAGACCAGCTACTTAACCAGTTGATGCCCAGCCTGTGCTGGTGAATGGAATTGTTCTGTTCTAAGTGCAGAACTTTGCAGTTGTCCTTACTGAACCTCATGAGACTTCTTTTGGTCCAATCCTTGAATTTGTTGAGGTGTCTCTGAATCCTATCCTTACTCTTCAACTTATCTACTACTCCCCACCACAGTTTGATGTCATCCACAAACGTGCTGAGGGTGCAGTCCATCCCATCTTCCAAATTGTTTATGAAGGTAATGAACAAATTTGCCTCAGGATCAACCCCTGGGGTACCCCACTTGATACCGGCTTCAAGGTAGACATCAAGCCATTGATTACTACTCTTTGAACACAACGATCCAGACAGTTTTCATGTGAAATCAGTGACAAACCAGTAAAAAAACAGTAGTGTAAACCTAATCCATTTTCAGTATTTCTAGGACAAGAAATAGTATAGGACAGCTGTCATCACTAGAAATCTGACTGTGCCAAAGAAAGAAGGGCTACCAAATATGAAAAGCAATACCGAAGTGCTCCATGTATTTTTATGTGCATTCTGAGCTATAACAAAGTATTTGGTCTGCCCTGTCTTGAAGTCGTTATCTTCCAGGCACTGAGGAGGTCAAAAATGCGTATTATGTCATAAAATAGTATTACTTTTGACACTGCAGAAGGTCAAACTGTAAAGCAGTTAAGATGGCTTATGAGCTGAAAAGCACTCTTCTCTATCTATGTAATATTTTGCTGGTGCTTAGTGAAAACAATTCTTATACATATGGCCTCACATAACCTCACATAAGAACACAGTATGTTCAATTGTGCCTTCTCCTATTTGTGACACTCCAGAACGTTGCATTCTGTGTCCTCTGAACCTGAAGAAGCCAGACAGAGCATTTCAGAGTCCAGGATTTTTCCATTGTTTAATTTAAATGTATTTATGTGCTTAAATACCCTACCTCTCTGCTCCATACTCATAGCTGGATGCATGGGGATATTCAGCACATATTTCCTGTATTTACTGCATTTCCATTTTGGCTTTGCATTTCAGAATTAATTCCCTGGCACTCCAGTGTGGCCTGGCAGATTAAAGGTGTCCAATTGAACCAGTGTGACATGACATGGATCGGGTAACAAACAATGGGAAGGAACAACAGATCCGTGTCATTTACACAGCTCATCCTCTAAAGAAACACACTGTATTACATTCTGGCAGCACCTTGGAAACATAGATCTAATTTTCTGTAAACACAGACACATCTGCTAGACCATGTCTTGCAAATTCATCTCAATGTGTCTGTTCCCCCGCCGTGTCATGGAATTTACAGATTCTCATCAAACTAATAAATACATATGTATATACCACACAGAGTCTGTAAGGCACTTAAAATCTGTTGGCTAGAACAGCTCTTGGCATATTTTCCAAACAAAATATTGACTATATTTTTCCTGTGGAACACAGAGTGGTATTTTCTATAGATCTATAGACTCTTTAAAAAAAGGCATCCTAACTGACACAGCAAGACTGCCATCTGTCTTACTTAATGGTCAGGACTTTCCTCATTGAAAGGGATTTGTCTTCATTAAAATAAATTCAAATGCATAGTGCATTACTGAAAAAACTGTTGTGTTTTTCTAAATGGAACATAAATAAATAATAATATAGTAATGATCAGCCTGTACATGTTGGGAAAATAATCTTAAATATAATCAATGGAATGTTAGATTGTTCATCCTAGTACAGTGAAAAAACATTGAAAGTACAGTGAAAATTCCCATTTTTTAGGAAACACAGAGCAATAATGTTTATACTTTTGCAACAAAACTTTAAACAAGGTTTTTGGTAGGTCTCAGATTAGCCAGTGAAACAGGAAGTGACCAGATTTGGCAGGTTTGCCAAGGTGAATTTTTTCATCCAGGTTCAGAAAATTACTGGATTTGCAGTTCAACACAGACTTTGAAAACAATCCTAAAATCTCAGATGCAGATCATAAGCTCATATCAATTCTCCTGGCTTTGTTGACCAATAGGGACATGGCAAATGATGCCCACTGAAGATCACCTCTTTCAACTTTGAACTTTTGACTTCCTTTTCTCCTTTGGTTTTCCCCATGTGTTTGCTCTCTCTCTTTCAGCCACACTAGAAGTCTTATAGACAATTGGATTAGCATACAGTTGATGAATAGCAAAATTGGGGCAACTGCAGTGATATGGCAAAATATATTTGGGTATGAATGTTGCTGGTTTTCATTAAGGCAATATAAGTGCTCTGTGGTTCCCAGCAGTTGAGAGAGGAAATATTTTGGATGAATGACAATACAACTTTATGAAGATTGTTTCTTTTTAAACAAATGTGTGGCAGAATATTTTAAGAGGGGTTTTTTCTGCTGTTGGAAAGGTTGCTGGTCATAGTGGTGTCCCCCATTCTACGTACATGGACTGTTTCTCACATCTCTGGAATCTTCAGCAAAGAAGAAATGCTTGAAAGTACCACCATCACCTTACAGAACTCTCTGAAATGATAGTAGTTTGGATTTAATGACATTCTCTTTAATGCTAAGCCACAAGTACAACTAGGAAATTACTTCAGTGCTGCTACACCAGTTAACAGCAGCTGAGACTCTAAACCTATTATCTTTTCCCTCTAACAACTTTCCACCTGTGGCACCCATTTCCAACTTTCCACCTGTGGAAGCCATTGACAAGCTAGTATTTGCAACATGTTTGTACAAAGATACTACAGATATCTCCTATGCCAAGCATAAGGAAAATTTAGTCACTTCAAATACAAATACTGACAAACGCTGCCTTTCTCATGGCAGGTGCTGTATGTTCTCTTCACCAGGCTGTCTCACTTCCTTTCACATCAGAATTATTTGATTAAAAAAAAAGCTAGTCTAACAATCTATCAAGTTCCTATAACAATATTTGACAAAGGCAAATAAAAATTGACATCCCAAACTAATTGGTCTGCCTCATTCTAGAATCAGTCTCATTTAGTTTAATTATAATAAATTACAAGCTGTGAGCTGTTTTGTGCAGTGAAGAAGTTTTCTTCCAACTCAGTAAAACACTCTTAACAAGTCAGTACTTCAGATTTTCTCCAGTGTGTAAAACCTTTGGGCAGTCATTTTAAAAGTCGTTACTCTAAAGCTTTATTCATCATTTAAATATTTGACGCTAGCCTCTGCAAGATTCCCAAGGGCTTTTAATGAGCTACCCAGGATGAGGTCCTTTCTTGTATTCTAATTCACCTGCCTTTGTGCATTTTGTCTTTGCCATAATTTACCATCATTGGGCTGCTGTTCTTATAACATTAGTAATAATAATTAGCAATTTACCTGCAGAAAAATTCCAATGGTGTTAAAAATTAAATAGCAAAATTTTAAATGATTTAAAATTCAGAAGTACCATTCATAATCAGAATTCTGGCTTTCCAAAATCCTGATTTTCTGATAGACCCCCTCAGCACCAATTGTACATGAAATGGTGAGGTTGTTGACATATAGACTTTAACCAGTGAGTTGTTTCAACTGTCCTATAGGATAAAGAAATAGGTATGTTAGTCTAATTTTGTAGATGAGAATGTTTACTTTATATTTTCAGCTGGATTTATCTGTGGAAAACTGCATTATATTTGCTCCAGGATGAAACTACAGGATGTAACTGCAACATGTCTTAACTACTATCACTTTGCTAGCTGGAGTACCAGTAGTATGACCCATAAGCCTGCCCAGATCCAGGGACTTATTCAAGTAGCTAAGGATATATAAACTTACAATGTGAAGGTTTTTCCTTCAGTGGACAATATTTCCATGATACAGCTAAATGTGACAGTTATCTAGAGGAAGGCCCCAATAACATTACTCTCAGCTGACAAAAATAGCCTGTGTAAAAAGATTGCATTACACATAAGAGAAATAATTGTTAACTCTGTGCCTATTTTCAGTAAACCCAAAGGCAGGAGGAAATAGAGCAGATAACATTAAGAAGAGTCTGCCCCATTTTCTTCATGAACTTCAGAATAACACCAATAGGGAAATAACAGGTAATAATGGATTTGGATTAATTAATAATAGAGGATCAAATTAATCCTAGAAGTAAAGCCAATAAAGTCACAGGGCCTATAAAAGGGATGAATCTGGCTCAAGGCAAATGCCTGTTTTTCTTCCAAATCTAGTGATTTTTTGTATTACTTATTATTTGATGACTTTTTATAAGATGTGCTCTTTACCTCACTATGTGGATGACTGTTTCTAAATTATGGTATTTCTCACCACAATTCCTGTTTCTTACATGTATATTTTATGTGTATTTTTTGTTTCTTCTTATTTGCTTTTAAACAAATTAAAAATCTGGCTTGAATCTCTGCCCTCCCTGATATTCATATGCCTCTGCTTATCAGCCCAGTTTAGCATGATGGAAGAGTATGTGAAGTACTTCTCTGTTTTAGATTTACACATAACTGATGCTTACTGCTGATCTGCTGCCAAAATCAGCACCATCAGTAGGAGTTATTACCACTAAAAATAGCCATGGCGCACCCACTAGTTTGAGGTGACACCTGTTCCCATTGCATTGCTAGTACCACTAGGTATTATTGAACAGCATAGACTCCTAGAAAATTAGGATTGGACCTCAGGAGGTTATCTAGTCCAACTCCCTGTTCAAAGCAAGACCATCAAAAAATAGATCATTCCAGCCAGGGCTTTGTTGAGCTAGACCTTAAAAACTTCCAAGGACAGAGATTCCCCCACCTCTCTAGGTAACCTGTTTCAGTGCTTTACTACCCTCCTGATGAGATTTTTTTTTTCCTAATGGCTAACCAAAAATTCCCTTACTGCAATTTGAAACCATTGCTACTTGTTCTGTCATCTGCCACCACTGAGAACAATCTAGCCCCATCCTCTTTGTAACCACCCTTCAGGTACTAAAGGCTGCTATCAAATCCTCCTTCAGTCTTCTCTTTTCTCATAAGTAATAATGTATTTGGTGAGCTTTACGTCACTTTCCTAGTTACTTACATATAACCATTGACAGTCATGATTCCCAAACACTCTCAGACCCTGAACTGATGTAACATTTGAAGCGGTATGAATACCACTTCACTTTCAGGCGTTTCAGAAATGGAGTGCTTTAGCAGGGTTGCCACCCCAAAACATGTTTTTTACTGGCTGGACTAGATGACCTCCTGAGGTCCCTTCCAATCCTAATTTTCTATGAATAAAATTCTGCAAACTTTTCACTACCAAATGTTTTTACTGACATGTGATTTACATAAGATAAATGTAATCCTTCTGCCAGGCCCTGGACAAGGGCTAAGTTTAAATTAACACCAACCATAGTAAAAAAGTTTGGTTGTCAGTAAGAGGTTTGCAGATTATCTGTAAAAAAAATTTTTTTTGAAGTTGCAGCAATTATTTTACCCCAGGCTGGAGTGGATGGAGAGAAATCTACAAGACCCTGAGACATAGTTTCATAGTAACTAGGGTCAGAAGGGGCCTAGAGCAGGCCATCTAGTCTGACCCCCTGCCAATGGCAGGAACAAGTGCTGGGGTCACAGGAC
>JAGPOW010000261.1:60672491-60706845 GCA_030014935.1 Caiman crocodilus | reverse complement strand
CGCCGGTTCTTCCTCCCCATGTGCAACACTCTGTACTTATCTATGTTAAACTCCATCCTATTCTCATCTGCCCACCGCTGTAACCTGTCAAGGTCAGCCAGGAGCCTACCACTCCCTTCTAATGTGTAGAATATACTACACACTGAAGTAATTGTGAACCTTGGACTTCACTGGGAGAAATGGCCTTGATTCAGCAGTCTTTAAATTGGATTTATATGTAGGATGACCATACATCCTAGTTTGCCTAAGATAGTCCTGGATTTCACCAGCCAGTCCTGGCCAGCTGGTTAAGATTAAAATGAGCAACCCTATGTACCACTGCTGCCTGGTGTCACTGTGGAGTGGCAGCATCATGCTGCTACACCTCCGCATTCAGCAGAGCCATTGACTTGGAAAGGTGGGAAACAGTGTCCTAGATGTCCCAGATATCCCAAATTTCCTTATGATCACTCCACATATGCATATGTTAAACACTTTGCTGTATTGAGCCTGTTAAACCCAGAAAGAATAGTCTGTGATATTCCAAAAGGCCCCCACAGGAGTCACAAACCCTGTGTGTATAGTTTCAGTTTCTTTTGGTGTTATACTCTGATTTTGAGCTTACAAAGTGGTCTGCTTTTTTCTGTCCCACTCTGCTGCCATAGGAGATTAAGGGGAAGTAGACTGAAAATAAATTAAACAAGTCATCCTGGACTAAATCTTTATCCCACTAAAGCCTGTTACATGCTTCCTGTTTGCTTAAGTAGGGTCAGGACCTGGGTGCAAGCTCTGTAACTGAAGGAGTTACCAGTAGTAACAGTTTTAGCTCCTTTACCATCTTACACTTGGGCAAAGGACAGGACGAGAAGGGAGGCCTGCAAAACAGATGATGAAAGGGAAGATAGACATTTTAGACAACAAAATAATGTGAAACACCTAGCAGCTATACTGCATCATGTTTCCTCACCTGTCACCTATCTTTTTAAACATGTTTATGTTGTAAAAAGCTTACATCACAAGCTTTCAAAAAGAGGTAATATCTTTCCTTTTTGTCCATTCAGCATGTTTTTTATTACTGCTGTAATGTAGTAAACACAACTGTGGAGTCACACAAAGTAAAAAAGCAGCATCAACTTAATGCTGCCCCAGAAGCCAAGCAGAGAATGAATTGGGACTCAGAAGCTGTTTCCTCAAGACTCTGACTGTGCAGTCGTCACACAAGTACTAAATAACTTCAATAAGTACTAAATTGAGCAGACAACTACTAAATACACAAGTACTAAATGACTACACAGTAACCAGAGTTACTGTGCAGCAGTGTCTCTGAATAGCTTTTTGGTGACACTGACTGTGCAGTAGCTCTTTACTGCTGTGCAGTAGCATTGAGTCATACTGTGCCATGTTATGCTGCTGCACAGTAGTAACAAGCTACTGCTCAGTAGTAAAGAGGTATTGCACAGTCAGCATCTTGAGTAGATGTGGACAAAGGATCCATCTCCACATGTGCTTTACTGTAAAGTTGACTAATTTGCTCCACAGTAAAGCATCACCATCTTCATGTGCACCAGTATTAGGGTGCAGTAAATGAATTAAGTCTGCTGTAAGATAGTACTGTCTGGGACAGTACTATTTTATGGTAGAGTCATTTATTGTGCTGCAATGCATATGTGGATAGTGAGTGGGACAGCAGCACTTTGAGCCGGGGTGGAGCAGCCTATGGCTGGAAGCAGGCTAGTGGGGGAGCCATACAGCTCCGCAGTTTCAGCATTCTCATGCTCCAGGCAGTCCCTCTACTGCTAGACACCACCACCCAGAGGGTCAGCCCAAAGCTGACCCTCCAAGCCTACTGCCAGCCCAGGGCCACTCCACCCCAGCTCAAAGTGCTGCTGTCCCAGGGAAACATGCAGGTGCTGTGCCTGGGAGCAGTGTACTCTAGTGCAAACTGCTCTGGAGTTTATCACGTTGAATTATCTGCATGTACAGATGCACCCATATAGTCATAAATCAGACCCTGCTTCCCACTTCTCTGAAGCAGTATCTGCCTTCCTGGCAGCAATTACTTTTGTCTCTATTCCAGATAATTATGCTCACCATAGCAGTAAAGTTCTGAAGCAGAAGGTGGGTCTTCTGATGAGGGAGTGGGGGCAGGTTACTGATGTGAGGGAGGGAGAAGCAATCACCCTATGGGGCCACAGAGTGGCTTACTTACGTGCATTAAGTAAACCAGAATCTTTCTTCAAACAAGTTAATACTTGCTACAGTAAAATAGAGGTAACCAAAGCATCATGCTTCAGTGTCAACATGTGTCACAAGAGGTTTAGGAGGAATTTCTCAGGGTCAGCAGTCTATGATTGTCTAGAGGTGGTATTGAAGTGAGAATTTATTTTATCTTGTGTTATGCCTAGTAGTTGAAGTGGGAGTCCTGAAGTGAGAATATAATTTATTTTGTGTTATGCTGCTTTCTGATGCTTCCTGTGTGGGTTAGTGGAGTAAATTACCAGAGATAAGAGACTATCTGCTCAGTCCAATACCACTTAATTAACAAATATTCCCATTCATTATTAGAATTAACTGCCTATCTAGACTTTTTCCATTTTTAATTTTTTTTAACGTTTAAAGTTTTTTTAGGGTTGGAAGAGACCTCTAGAGGACATCTAGTCCAACCGGCTACTCATAGTAGGATCATCCCCAACTCAATTATCGTAGACAAAGCTTTGTTGAGCCAGGTCTTGAAAACCTCCAAAGACAGAGGTTACACAATCTCTCTGGGCAGTGGCAATGTGTAGGGGGTGCATGTGCACCCCCTGTGAGCACTCGTGCACCCCCTTACAGCCACACTCCCCACTTAGGTGACGGGGTGGGGGGATGGACAGGCAGGAACACTGGTGCTCTTCCTGCAATCACCGGCCAGGGAGCGGGAGCACCAGACGAAGTGCCACGGCCACTTCTGGGAGCGCCGTGGCTGCTTTCCGGTCAGTGTGATTGGCCGCAGGGGAACCCCACCCTGGTCAGCAAGATTGGCTTCAGGGGACTCATCCTACCCCCTGCCAGTCAGCAAGACTGACTGTGTTGGGATCTGCTCCCCCCAGTCACTGACTGGTTGCTGGGGGGCATGTGCCCCCCCTAAGGGGGTACCACCGTGTCTCTGGGTAACCTGCTCCAGTGTTTTACTACTCTCCTGATTTCAGCACTTCCCTTGTTGCCTCCTCCTGCTTGCTCTTCCTCCAGGTCTCCCACTTCCTCACTTATCTCAGGACTTTGGTCTCCATCCCTCAGCAAACCTAGTTTAAAGTCCTCCTCGCTAAGTTAGCAAGCCTGTTTAAAAAGATGCTCTTCCCTCTTTTTGTCAGGTGGATCCCATCTTTTCCTACCAGTCCTTCTTCTTGTGAGTTATGAAGCTGAAGGGAAAACAGTGAGAAGGATTAGAATTTACTCTTTCCATTTTGCACTCTGCATGCAATATACTTTCAAACAAGTGAAGCCATGTGCATTTGCTTAAACCAACCAAACTGATAGCCAGCCAATAAGCCAAATGTCTAACTGTTCACTGCATTAAGTAATCAAATTTAAAATGGTTTTGTGGTTGGCAGTTAACATCTAAACTCACTGTCTCAACAAACAAGCTAGCTTCTTTTTTATGGAATTTGTAAGTTTATTTTCATTGTTATTTGTCATTTGTATTACAAAAGCTGCTTGGCATGTCCTAGCATGTAGCCACTGTATAAACATACTGTGAGCCTACAGTCTAAATGGATAAGACAGACCAAGGATGGAAAAGGAAACAGAAGTGCAGAGGGGAACGAAGATGCCCAAACTCATGTAACAGTTCAGTGGAACTGCTAGAAATATATCCTAGATCTCTTTACTCTCAGTACAGTAGACAGTGTTGCCCTCCTAGTGAACTACAGTATTCTCAGTGACCTGTAATATCTTGAACCTGTATCAACCTGTTATATCTACCTATAATATCTACCTGTAATATCTACAGTGTAAGGTTCGCTGATGATATAATACATGTTTACAGCCCCAAGACTTCTCTAAAATATGCCAACTGATCAAGGACCCAATCAGGTGCGGACTTCCAGAGTACAATATTAAGAGTAGTACAAAACATCCAGGAGCTCCAAATTGGAGATCATTACTGGGACTATTGCAGCCTTGCATATCACACAAATATTGAATCATGACTCAAAACATATTAGCTACTATGCTACTATGATATCCATATTGGCTAAAACTGAAAGAAAACTGATAATTAGCCCTGAGTCCCTAATTTCTAAAAGGGACACCAATTATCCTACTTTTTCATAAACAAATTCTCATACTTGATGGCATCAACTGAAAATGCTGTGCAGATGCATAATATAGCAAGGCTCAGTGAATCTCAGAACAACAGATGGCTTATATACATCGGAGGAGTTTTTTAATATTTAACAAATAAATGAAGATTGGAGAGGAGTGTCACTCTCACATCCTGTTGGATATTTAATCAGGCAAAAGAGACATCCCAAATTTTAATTGCCTCATTTTTCTAGCTTTCCAACTTCATTTAACTCTGCCTAAATGAAGCACTTTAATTTTCTTGTCTAGCTCAGAAACCTCCATATCTAGATTGTAGTGCATCAGTAAGTACAGAAAATGCAAAATGAGACCACTACCCAAAACATTACTGGTAGTTAAACTATGAGATCATATTCTTTATTAATTACTTTTCCTTTAATTATCTATCTGTCTAGTTTGTATCCTTCAATATATCCTATATTAGAGCAGGGATGGGCAATTATTTCAGCTGGATGGCCACTTAAAAAGTTTTGGTGAGCTGCAAGGGTAGCCCCTGCCCCTTGGCAGGTGCCCTGCCCCCTGATTGCCATCTTGGGACTGGAAGTCCTGCCTCTAACCCCTGACCTTTGGACTGGCTATTGTACAGGAGAGCTGGCCTTATAACTAGAGTCAATGTTCAAACAGAAAAGGACTGGATAGGTCGTCATAAACATCTGAGAGTTCATCTTCTGACAGTAAAGACAGTGAAATGAGGACAGAGATTCAGAGCTGTGAAATTGAAAGCCCAGACCAGCAGAAGACGAGGAAAATCACATTCAGGCTTAACTGCGAGGCATAATTTCTAATTAAAATTGCTGCCAGATATGCCTTCCCCTATTGCTCCTCAGACATTGATTTCAGCTTCTCTGAAAAAAAACCCAGACGTGAAACCATGAGAGAGGATGTCTTTACAATCTCATATGACCGCTATATAGAATACATTCATACATGTGCACTTATATGACACTGTACGCTGAATAGATTATTTCAGATTTAAATTTACTCTCCACATTCTGTAGTAGACAGTGTTAGAAAACATTAGGTTAACAATAATCTAACAATATGTGACTTACTGAGCCTGACTTGTATTTCTGTCTCTTACTGGTATGTTTTTGTGTACTTAATGTTGTAAGTCAGTGATGTTAGAACTGCACTGTGTTATAACAACACAATATCCAAACTGTGTTCAGACAGTAGAAAGAATAAAGTCAGGCAGAAGGCAAGGTAGATATGCACCTTACAGACTAACTAAGATGAAGTGCAGAATGAAATAAAGCAAACTCAAGTCTCCAAAAGCTTGCACTCTATATGTATCTTACTTAGTCTATATGGCACATATCTACCTTTCACATATCTACCTTTCTTTTAGTATAAAGAATCACACTGGGCATGTCTACCAGTCAGCTTTAATGCAAAAGAGTCTATTCTACTGTGCATTAAAACAGCATGTAAGTAACTGTACTAACATACCAATGTGCAGTAGAACAGGCTACTGAACATTAAGTATCACTTAAAAAGTGTGCACTTGCACTACTGTGCTTTAGCACAGCCTAATGCGCATTTATTTAGTATCGCAAATTGGAAGTACTAAATCTAATGCTTGGTAATAAAACCGCATTAATGTACATGTAGACATGCTCACTGAGTAGAAAGCCATTTTATACTATTAGAATGATTTAAAGAGTCTTTCATGTAAATGTGAATTAGGGGCATTACTGCCAGAGCTATGAGAATTATATGCACTGCTGATTATAGAGAAATGTGTGACCTCTCAACTCCTTGCAGAAATCAGATCCTCTTGTCTCACTGAGCACCAAAAGGAGTTAGTCATCTCCTGTAGTATAAGACTAACCCTGAATGTGTGCTGTTCTAGTGTTTCCACTGTACCACTCATGGGCAATGAATACTTCAGTGAAATACAGGATTGTGAAAATGTTCTTAAATAGTTCTGCACATGTCTATTACAAGGCATGACAGTGGCCTTAGTACACACAAGATATCCATATTAATAGGTAAAAATATATCTAGTCTTTATTCATTGCAGTGATTTCTTTTTCTATGCTTCCTATTTAAATATTGATATAACATATGTAATCTAGCTTTCCTTCTTCCTTTCTCCTGGAAGCTAACACATTCTTCTTTAATTCATGACTTTCAACAGGAAAGCAAATAAAAAAGTAAAGGATTTTTTTGTTTTAAGACCACTGACAAGACTTTGGTAAATTTCACTACTGCCCTTCCTGTAAGGGAGAAGGGAAAAGAGATTTTGAACAGTATGAACCCAGGCACCTCTGAAATGGCCATGAAAAAGAACTTTGCTTTTTCTCCGGTATACTCGTCACTTCATTCAATCCTGAAGGGTGAAATCAAGCAAAGAAAATTTTGGACTGAACACCCAGCAAGAGTTCCTAATTCTCTAGTTAAATAAATTGTGCAACAGTATCACTAGATAAATATTGGATGCTATATTGCTTGAGTAATTCAAAGTAGAGTGACTGAGCACTCGTATATGCTATGTTCCTAATGTTCCATATAGATCAATAGTTTATCAATACAATGGCAATAGATGACACTCAAGAAAGCATAACATTGTTCCCAATATTTGTGGGATTAACAACACTTGTTGTGTGCACTGTAAATGGTTCCTTTTCCTGCCTCTCTTTCACCTCAGATCTTTACATACTGCAAGGTTAATTGTTCAATAAGAGAATTACAGACTGTGTGACCCAGAGGCATAGCAGGAGACAGTTCCACGTCCAGAGCTTATCATGGCGCAAACAGTGCCGTAGCGGGGGGCAAGCGGGGCAACTGCCCTGGGCACTGAAGTGAAGCGATGCTAACAGGCACTGCCCAGCTAGGGCAGGGTGAGGGACACAGTTGCAAGTGGCTTGTTTGGGAGGGGGCACTCCTGCTGCTGCATGCACTCCTGGGCAAACATGGAGGGGTGTGTGCCCCCAGATTTGTGCACGGGGCAAGGGTGGGCTGCCACTGCGGGCTTTGCAGCCAGGCACCAAAATTCATTGCTATGCCACTGAGTGCAGGTACTGGCGCCTATAGCTGCTGCTATGGCAGTGGCTGTTTTTGTGTCCCCACTCCCCCCATGAAGGTGGCTGCCCCAGTCACCCCCTCCCCACACACACGTTACACTGTGATATGACTTAGGCAGCCATTTCCTGATCCAAATCCTGTTCTTTTACAAACTGACTACATGATTTTCTCTCTTTTCTTTTAGCTTTATAAATGATATTGCAATTCCTGTGTTGGAGCAATTACTGCTGAAAAAGAGAGTCTGATGGGTTAGCTCAGAAGGGTCCACAATTTATCATAAACTCATTCCCTGAAGCCTAGTATGAGGAGAAATGAAGGAAGAAAGTGTGCCTTTCAGAGCTGCTTCTGTCCCTTTAGCCCACTCTGTTAAACACACAGACATATGGGTGTCCTTTTCTGAGAGGAATATTTACCGAACTTCTGAGCTCCTCTGGATCCAACTGGCTAAGGTGTTTGCTCACTGCTTCAAGCCCCTGTCTTGTACAGAGATTTAGAATGCTGCTAGTTTATAGCCACACATAACTCCACGTGGTGGTAAGAATGCAGTGCTGCAGCTCTTCAGGTGAATGAAGCAACTATGAGCTCTGTCAGAAGTGATATTTGTCACACATTCGGCCCCCTAAAAGCACTCTACAACCATGCCCTGATAGAAGTGCATGGCTGCAAAGTGCTTAAAAAGTGCCTGATCATTAAACAAATTTACTCTAATTTAATGAGGGTTCAGATGAAGGTGCTCCAAACCAAAACACCTTCATTAACTTCTCTTGGCCCCTGCATGTGAGCAGGGCTTGACTCTAGGAGCCCAGCTCTGTTCCTAGTTATGCCTTCAGGATGAGAAAGGGGAGAAGGTAAGGTCTGTAGTTTGCCCAACCTACACTGGAGTGGGAGAGCCTTCTTGGCAACAAGGACATGGCATTGCTTCATATTCAGTTTATTGTCCACTGTAACCCCAAGGTCCTTTTCTGCAGAGCTGATGCCCACCCAGTGCATGGGATTCTTCTATGCTAAGTGCAGGACTTTGCACTTGTCCTGCCAGCTAGCCCTGCACTGAAGTTCCTTTGTGCCCAAGGCAGCCCCTTTTCGGTACATTGAGATAGGGGAAGCAGCCCTGGACTGGCAGGCTGACCCCTACCAGGCCTCCTGCCAGCTGAGGTTGCTCCACCCAGCTCCATGTGCTGCTCCTGTATAAATTGCGCAGCTTATTGCTCCATAGTTAATTGTTCCTGGACACATCATTTGGTGGACAGACTGTGTTGTGATGGGCAGACTCCCTCCCTAAGCTAGCAAGAAAGAGTTGATCCTATACACCTAGAAAGAACTATAGATGATTACAATCAGTACAAGGTCAGTCAGTGTAGGTCATGGGACTGACTGCAGGATCCACATAAAGTGATGTTGTAGGTTCATTTTTGAGAGGGATTTTGGTGTGAAATGAAGCTGTGTGGGCTTCTGATAGCTGTCAGTGGAAACTGAAGTGGCCAAGAGTTTGGTCACAGTGTTGGAAGGGTGGAGTAGATTGTAACAAATAAAAGAAGGGCAAGAACACGGCTAGTGGCAGGGCTTGGTGAGGGAGGTAAGTGATATAGAGCTATCAACTCAGAACAAGCTAAAAAGTCTTGAAGAGACTGGATATAAGTATGACGGACCAACTATATCTTTGCCTTTGTTTTCCAACAGGGGGAAAGGCGATGCTTTGATAGAGGTGAGTTCTGAAGAAGAGGGACAAGCATGACACTAAATCCTGAGTAGGCAAATGGTATACTGATGCCCTCTTTAGACCAAATTGAAATGGGGCACATGTGTACAGTTAAAAACAGCTTCCCAAAACACTGGTGTTCTACAAAGACAAGAAAGGTGAAGAATGGAAATAAAAATACTTTTATATTACAGATTTGGCCCAGAGCCTAAGTGACTTGTCCAAGGCTGTATAAGAAGTCTGTGGCAGAACTGGAGTTAGAATTAGAAGCTATGCCTTGCCTGTACAGCTGAACTCCTGTGGGAATTTCCTATCTTAAAATGTATTATGACGAGCAATGCTTTAGAAATAGGGAATTTACCAAGACTGATCAGTATGAAAGATTACCCTCTTTAAGGGTTCTAAGCCACTGACAGATGTGGGGGAAAAAAAACAAACAGTGCTTTACTTTCAGGTCAACATGCCACCATGTGTAGCACAGTACGTGCCCAGAAGAGGGGCTGCATCAATTTGACCCAGCTCACCAAATGTCTATATAGACTGCATGGTTCAGCAGGGCTTTTTGGCACTTTTCTCTAATATATTTAATAAAAGCACCAAAACGTCCTGCTGAATCATACAGTCTATACAGATGTTGGGCCAGCCAGGTCAAACTGCTGCAGCTCCTCTTCCAGTCAAATGATATTTTTGTGTTTTTCCCCCACATCTGTCAGTGGCCCTAGAGATTTTCTTTCGGTCTCAATAGATGAGCTAGAGATTCTTCTCAGAGGGACTAAAGTCAATGGAGAGTAATATATGCAATTTTATAGCGCTGAAACAATTCAGGAGAAATCTGTGTATGTTGGCTTGTCTCAAGGTGCCTAGCACACAAAGTTGTAAATTGTATAAACTGCTTGCCCTTACTTAGAGAAACTGGTAGCTTCTTGAACTTGAATCAAGAAACCCCATTAAAGGGTTTGAAGTGTCTAGCTTTATCAGTGTGTAATTATAGAAGTTGCGTGACTGCTTGATAGACCTGTATATATGTCATTTGCGTTGTGGGTTTTTTTGTTTTCTGCAACACTTTTGTTCTGAATAAATAGTATTTTGCTATGTGAAAGCTGGGTTACCCTGGTAACCCTCTCGTTGTCCCTGGGAGAATGGCTATGGCCATATAGTTAGATGTTCTGAGTTAACTGCTTTGAGCTGTAAAAGTCTCCCTGTTCAAGGTATTTATACTCTGACAGAAGTGATGCTAGAAGCTGGAGATGTAATTGCTGTGTTGACAGAATGGTCACAGGTTAACTTGGAAACTGTGACGCATGCTATATGTATTTTGGTTTTTACTTTAAAAAACTGTAAGGAACTTCAAACATGTGTAACCTATGAAATCCAGTGTTTAGCTTGCTATAATAGCTACATAAATTACAATGAAGTACAGTGGGATTTGACACATTACATACAATCTTTAAAGAAAGGAAGCTTCTATTGTTTTCTGGAGGCACACAGTTCATGCTAATTTTACTCAGTCCAATTACTTTTAATTATCTAAAGCTACAATTACTCCTACCTAGGAATTATTTTGTTTAGCCTTTTGTCTTATTTGCTTTCTTTTTGAATATAGAAAACTGTGGTTGTGGGAGATGGAGAAATAATTGCATTGCACATCTGGAAACTAAAAAGGAAAAGTAAATTTTCTTGGATGGTTTGAAGAAATTTGATAGGGATGTACTGGGTAGCCATGTTGGTCTAAGACAAAAAGATATACAAAAAACTAGAACTCATGGATCCAAAATACCTTTTATTAGATCAACTGGAAAATTGCAAGAAAATTGTCCTTTCAGTTTTCTTGCGATTTCCCAGTTGGTCTAATAAAAGGTATCATTTTTGGATACATTTTGGATACTAGCTTTTTGTAAGACATTTGATAGACATTTTCATGCAGTTTTGGCTGAATGTCTTTCAGCATTTGGTTGCAAAGATGCTGGAAGACACGGTAGTTCAAAAAGTCCATTGTGTGGTAGGTATTATGGAAAAGACCTAAATCAGCTGGGGGAATGTGGAAAGCAGAGGAAAGTCCCCGGTACATTGATGCCCTATGAAAGCCATTGTTGACTATCTAGCAAGGAAATAATTGTGTAGAGTAGAAAAGGCCACCATTAAGATGAGACAAAAACATAAAAAGGCACTATTGGTAAGAATGAATATTGAACATTGCACCTGGAAATGAACTGTAAGCCTGTGCAATTTGTAGCGCTCATTAAAAGGAACTTGAGTTATGGATGGCATTAGGACCCCTCATTATGGTGTTGATGCATTTAAGTTCCAGGAAAGGCAGACTTAGCATTGGAATCATTCACGCTGGACTTCTGAAATTCTACAGGGAATTGAATGTCTAACCGCTTTAGGCTTCCCTGAAAATCCCAAACTTTATTTACATAAATAAAATTGCTTGCAAGGAAACAACATTAAAAGAACATTAAGTTGCAAAAGGCAAAAATTTAGAAATAATGGAATGAGGGTTGTCTGTGCAATCTTAATTTAGCTCCTTTGTGAACAGATATTAATATACAGCCCTTAATTACATGATCACACACCAGTTTTTCTGCCAGATCCCCTGCCTCATTCAGTGCACAGAACGATGTTCATTTAATGAGCATCTATTCATTATTTTGCTTTTTCTTGGTGTTTTGGAACAGTAAGGAAAGCATGGGGATGAACTGAAGACAGAACTATTAATTTCTTAGTGGGTTCCTGATGGTTCTTTTCACTGTAATATCTTAAGGTTAAATCAACAAAGGGGCTGGGAGCAGAAATTCAGCATCTCATCTTTCTTCCTACTGGAAGTCATGGGAAAGATAATTTGGTGCCTAACAGCTTTGTTACCCTGCGGCCATGCTCATTCTATGGAATGTTATATGATATTAGAGATAACCAGGACACCACAAACAGGAAGTTGCCTAAAATAGCTAATATCAGTTAGCTTAAAGGATTTAGTGTTAAGGCAATCCCCTAGGAGTTGGTAGATTTGGGTCTATTGTTTAAGTATTTTCTCTTCTTCATTGATTCCAAGGCCTTTGTCACAAGTTCACTTGTAAGTGCTAAAAATCACTGGAATGTTATGTTGTCTTAAAGTTAGTACCTGCTAAGGTGCACGCTCACTTGCAACCTCTGCAAATCACTGGAATATAACCCTAACCTGAAACGGAACAACTTCTGAGGGCGCCTAAATGGTTTGACCATGTATCTGTGAATATGCATCTGCTTGTGTTTTAATTGTGCTTGCTTAGTGTTAAGCTGAAAGTGTAACAAACCCTAAGCTTTGCCCCAACCTACTGGTTTTTCAGTCTTTTGTACTACCCCTGCCCGATGTGTTGGTCGCTCCACCAGCATGGTCCTTATCAAAATCCACTTTCTCTATACATCCTATCAGCAGATTCAACTGTGGGCCCCAAATTAGGCAGTTTCTTCCTTTGCATCACCTGCAGTGTTCTTTACTTCATCTAGTCTTGGCATACAAAATACTGTAATGAGTAAAGGATACATTATAAAGGAACTAACTGATACATTACTGAACAGCCAGCTGCTTAATAACCAAGTTACTCTTACCTGTTAGCAAGGAGAAGGCTATGAAGAAAAGCATGTAGCTCAATACTCTAGAGCTCTCAAATTAAAATCATTTCAGCTGAGACAGAGAGAAGTAGTTAGCCATGTTAGTCTGAAGTCAGTCAGAAGGCAGGGTAGATAAGCACCATTATAGACTAACTAAGAAATGTATAGCAAGAGCACGAGCTTTTGTGAAGCCAGGGTTACTTCATCAGATGCTGTGACAGGACTTGGAGAAAGCAGAGTATAAGGAGAGAGAAATTAGAATAAAAAGACAAGGGAGGGGGCAGAGAGCAAGAGAGAGGGGGGAAGAGGGAGGTCTGCAGAGACAGATTTGCTATCTACCTCATTCCTTTCCTTTTTTTCTTTTAACTTTGAATATTTGAATGTTTGAGAGAAGATGGGCTTGGGAATTGCTGCAGAGGGCAACATAGCACCCTTATATGGCCTCTACTCATGCTCTAGAATAAACCCAATAGGTTTATGCTGACACAACATTCCCTGATGAAGGGGAATATCAACATGGAAAATAGCTATCCTCATGCACATTACCGGCAACCTTCTGTCCCAGGGGATCACACCCATGTGATTCTCTCAGAGTGCAGCTCCTGTGGCCAGGTGGAAGAGAGTGGTGGAATTACTGATCTTCCTACTATGCGTCTGAGCCATTCTCTTTGCAGTTGTTCTGTACAGTAGATTGGAGCATATGTGCATGTGTACGCTCAGTAAATATTAGTTAATTTTCTACTAGAAATGCCCAAAGCTTAACAGGCATATAATTATTGCCACAAAATATTATTTAATCCCACATACTTAAACAAATACCACAATAATAGTTGTCATATTCAAGCCAACATTTGGAACGTAACTTTCTGCCTAACACCAACACATTAAAATTTCAAATCTGATACAAAAGAACAATAAAACTGTTTAAGAAATTAAGGGCTAAATTAACTGGTTTTCTTAGGCCATCTAGTGTTGGAAATATAGTAGTACAAATTAAAAACCATTTGGTTTATACAGGTGTTGAAACATAACACACATAATAAACACAATATTGTTTTTCATAGGTGCCGACTTTTATTTTTGCTGGAAGGTGGGGCTAAGATGATAGACATGTGGAAAGTTTTGCACCCTTCAGGTGACAGTCCTCTTCCCGAGGTGGGTCAGGGCCTTTGGACCCCCATATATTGGCACCCATGATATTGTTGATGAAAAGACATATTTTTTATAATGGTGGGATAGGTTTATTAGCGCTGTCTGAATGAGATTAGTACCTGACTCTATGATTTTTCTGCTTCTTCATCAGTATCAATTTCAAAATGTATTTTAATTGTAATGTTTCAATAATGTGGATAATGAAGTCTGAAGACTGGAATTTTTATATTAAAAACAAAATTGTTCTTAAAAGTATTACTGTTATTTTCTAGTGTGAGCAATTTTGGATTGTTCGGGGCAGAAGCCATTGACAGAATCGGATATTCAGGGAAGTTACAAAGAATGTAAGACGTTGTAATTTCACTGAGTAAAGCAGAAATAAGGCATAAAAAGAGGTTCCTTGCTCACACTTTGAAGCTTCATGTCACTCAGCATACTGCCCCACGAGCCTTGCGACTTTCTCGGGGCCACAATGCCAGGTATCACCCAGCTCCCTGCTGTGCCTCTCAGATGCACAGAGCTCCACCAACATTGCCCAGCCCTCTGCTCTGACAGTCACCCCCAAGGAAAATCCCTCAAACTGCATGGCTCAGCTCCTGCAGAAGCTTCACCATGCCAGTCTCCAATTTGGGCAGTGTCTTATTTTTAGAACTAAACAAAGGCTGCATAACACCCAGTCAAATGTTCTGGAAGAATGTTCCCATCTTTGTTCTTCTTGTAGAGCAATTTACCAAGAGCCACGTGTACAGACATTCAATGCTTAGGCCCTGAAGAGCTACACCAGGAGTGGGCAAAATGCAGCCCGAGGGCCAGATACAGCCTGCCAGGCCATTCTATCCAGCCTGCAGGTCCCCTAAAAAATTTAGAAAACTAATATTATCTGCCCTGGGCTGTCTGTCATGCAGCCCTCAATGACTTGCTGAAACTCAGTAAGCGGCCCTCCATCCAGAATAATTGCCTGCCCCTGCCTTACACAGTGCAGCCAGGGAGTGCTCTGCAAGTTTCTTTAGTCTGCCTGGCAACAGATGACAGCAGTGCATAGGGCAGCCCTGATTGGCTAACCCAGGCTCATCCTGTGTTTCCCAGCAGCAAAATGTGGGGATTGTGAAGTGGAAGTGTTTTGGAGCAGCAGTCCAGTGAGTGACACCCTATCTCCTTGGGGCAGGGGAAAGGTGGGGAAGCTGGAGGATTATGTTCTCTGCTGAGAAAAGCCATGGGATGTACAGACATTTACTCTCCCAGGAGTGATTTAATCCCAGTTGTTCCCAGGTTATTTTTCCCCTGGAGTAGCCATTTTTACTCAGGGAGAAAAAACCTGAACATCTGTACACTTGTGGTCTCTCCCTGAAGAGCAGTGACTACCCCAGGAGAAACTGAATGTCTGAGGCCAGAGTTAATCTAAACCAGGGGTTGGCAATTATTTGGGTCCACAGACCACATAGGGAGTTTTGGGAAGATGTGACAGGCAACGTGAGTATCCACCCCCCACCCTGTGCAACAGCTTACCAAACCTCCTTATGTGGGATGGTGCTGCAGGTGGGAAGCTGGTATGAGCATGAGTGGGCAACTGTTTCATCAGGAGTAACTTAGCTGGGCCTCCCACTGCCAACCAAAACCACCTCCAGGCTGCCTTTTTAGCCTGAGGAGAGGCTGGAGCTGCTGCCCTGCTTCATCACTGGCAGCGTTAGTGCCGAAGCAGTGGTGGCCAAGCAGAAGTTGGTACTGGGTGCTGGGACAAACCATAGAGCAGCCACAATGTGGGCTCTGGCAACTGCAGTAAGAAGGGGGAAGCGAGTGCAGACAATGGCAGCAGTGAGAGGAAGGTGACCGCAGCTCCCACGCGGTCCCCCTTTTTCCGCACTCAGCAGCAGCTCTTCTGCTCAACTGCTGCTGCCACTCATTGTGGTCAGGGCAGGCAGGTCTCGAGTGGGTGCAGCAGGGACCCTGATCCCCACATGTGAGATGGGCCGGGGCTAGGGCTGTGTGCTCAGTCCAGGCCTTGGGCCCTGTCTGCATGGGTTCTGGCCAGTCTTTGTGGGGCTCCAGCCAGTGGCAGCAGCTGGAAAGAGCCACCACTGCCAAGCCTGCTGAAAAATGGAATCCAGCTGCAGAGCTGCCCCAGCCCTGATAGTATGCAACTGTTAAAGCTGGACAGAAAAACAAGGAACTGTAACTATTTGTCTCTTTAGAATCTGTGCACAACATAAAGTACAAAACTGCTTAGATAAAATTTATTTCAAGTATTAAAGGAGATCATTAACATTATCAGTTCATTGAAGTAAGGCTTATACAGTAGAACAAAACAACAAGAAAAATAAACTTACATATTTGTGAATAAATATACTAATCTCTTCCATGTTATATATCAGACAAAGTTCTTTGGGTAGATGGGATATATTTTATTAGACCAACAAAATAGTTGGAAAAATTGTTCTTTGCAAGCTTTTGGGCACAAACACCTTTCTTCAGGCATAGGGAGATGCTGCTGTTGTTTTGTGTTCTCTTGGATGGAACAGAAGCCAATATGCAAATGTGTGGCAGTGAGGATCAGAGGCCATGGGAGACAATAGGTGTAAGACAGGTGGCTAAGGGGAAAGTGTGCAGTGTTGACCTGGTGATAGAATGTTGCTGGTAAAATGCAGAGCTGTTACCTGGAGTTATCAGATAGCAGGCAGGTTATAATGTGCCATAAATCCAATTAGTCCATGATTTATGGCACACAGTTGATCTAATAAAAGATATTGCATTTGCCCAAAGACCCTTGGATACCTATGTCCTTAGACCAACATGGCAACAACCAATACCCCCAAAATGTATTATATTGTATACAATATATCCCTTCTTACCACCACTGAACTTAACGAGAATCCCAAATTCAGGACTGGTCCCTATATAAGGGCTGCATCTTCCATTGCTTAATCAGGTCAATGTCCCCAAGAGTTTTGCTTGTGTAAGAACTGCGGGATTTGGCCCTTAGTTTGTAAGCAACTCAGCTGCTCTGCTTGTTGGCAGATAGAGGGTCTGATTCCATCTCTCCTCTCCCCAGTGTGTGTCAGGAATAATTCTAGTGCAGTCAATTTATGCTGTCATATTTGTGTAAGAAATCAGACCCATTCTACAGATTCAGAATATAACATAGAACTAGAGTGAACTCAACTGGGCTAAACAAGCAAATGCAGAAGTAACCTACAATGTCCCACAGAAATTCAATTTCTCTCCCTTTGACAGTAACACCCAGAAATTGTGAAATACAGGCTTTGAGTTTCAGACCCAAGCCATACCCAGATAGCTGCTTTTGCTTTGTGGCTAGCCCTATCCAATTGTAACTAGCAAGCAAAAAGTATTCCTCCAACTTGAATGACCTGAGAAATGTATTGCATGTATTTCAGATTTGGTACTTCAGAATACAATATATTCACTTCCAATTCTGGAGACCTGAGAATCAAAACCTGTATTTTTTCAAAATTCCCATTGACATCAATGCAAGTTTACAGCCTGACTAATGAAAGATAAATATGTGCAATTGTCTCATTTGAATTCTCATATGGATCTAGCAAAGAAATACTTAAACTTTTTTCAGTAATTGAGAACATCTACCTAAATTTAAGGAAGTGTGCTGCAAGGCAAACAAAGAGAAAGGGATTACACCACAGTAAATTCAACAGTAAGCATTTGCAGTGCTGACTTCATGTAGTCATCTTTATGTAAAGTATGACACAACCCTGTTTTAAAAAGAAAAGTAAAACTTTGGCCCTTCTGTCATCAATGACCAAGCTTTTTGATTTAATCAGGAATTCACTCAATAGCAAAAGAAAAAGTTAAATTACTCATGATGGCATTGTTAAGGACTATTTAGTCCTTTAAAAACCAAATTGAGGGCCTAATCCAAAGATCTGTCCATTGATTACAGTGAGCTTCCTGACTGGATTCTCAAGGAATGTATTTGAAGTTGGGAGTGGGAAGTTAATCAGTGGGTATGTCTACACGCTGTGGAGAGTGAACATAGTTAATGACTTCCACCAGGTTATTGATTTCAACCGAATAAGTTAGAGAGTTATGACCAGCATTGTTTTTTAGAAAGGGTTAAAGAGTTGATGCTTGACCTATATGGGAGATTGACAGGCTTCCAGAAGGGTCGATTGAACTAGCGCTCTGATTGGTGAAAGAGCCTATATAAGGGACCTCGCCCTAGAGTGGGAGTGGGTGTTGTGGGTGTGAGGAGTGAGTTAGGGGCGTTGGTGATCGTTGTAAGTTAGCGAGGTATAGGTATCAGAGGCCGGCTCTGAGAGTTGTGGTTATCAGTTAGGGTGGTGACACCCCCCTCTCAGAAGCCTCCCCAGCTGAGATCTGGGGATCGCGGACTTTGATAATAAGGGCTGCAGCTGCCGCGCCGATATTGTGTTGTTTCTGTATCCTGTACCTCATCTGTGTATATAAGTTCTAGTAAGTAAAGTTTTCTACATTTAACTTGCTTTGTTCCCGTCTCCAGAGTTTCCAACTCTCGCTGCACAGTTCTACCTATCCAGGACCCCGAGCACACCTGGGTTGGTGCTACCACCCAGTCACCTCACCTGGTGTGCATCAGGCACGAGGACCTCGGTTGCCACCCGGAGCCCGCTTTGGTGTCCACACACGCGTACCCTTAAAGTGACTTAAGAAAATTAACATTGCATTAATTGTTGTATTTAAGGTGCATTAAGGATGGGTCTACATGTGCCCATCCTTAATGTGCCTTATATATGGCAACTTAGGGAAATCTAGCTTTATGCAGGTATCAAATTTAGGTGCGAGTAGTAGAGACACCATACCCCGTGTGTAAAAGCAGTACAGCACCCTAACACTTATGTCTGTTGCACCAGCTGCAACATGGGCAGGGGGCTTGGTGCCCAGCCCCCCTAGGTGGAGCCAAGCAGAGCCCCCAGGAGCATCCTGCCAGCAGACAAGCTGGGCGCTTGCCAGGGACGAAGCCAGATGGAGTAGGAAAAACCTGCCATAAGTCGCAGGGTCAGATGCAGAACCAGTCTGCTTGCTGTCCCAGGCAGGAGCCCCAGGACCAGCTTCTAAAGGTGCCTAAATCCCAGGCAGGCAGTGAGCCGTCCCACTGCTACAGGGGTTGCATTGCCTGGCCAGCAAACCCATACCTCTGCCACAGGGCAGGAGAGATGCTAGCAGAAGCAAAAGTACCCACCACTTTTACTTCCTGGCAGTGCCATTCATCTGCTGGGGAGGGAGGACAAGGGGGGGTGGATTAGAGCAGTGCTGTGAAAGAAACTGTCTAGAATGCTAACATGGCTTTGCATCCTGCCCTTGTCAAGGCGCCTTAAGGTGCCCACATGTAGACATGCACCTAAACTGTTTTAACGTGCCTTAGAGTAAGGCACATTAAGTTTAGGCACATGTAAATCTACATGTAGACATGCCCAGTGTTCTGTAACATAGGTCCTCCAAACTAGTTTATTTTTTCTGATGTTAGTTATGCTTTGACTATGCTTCATTTTCCCCAATATGTAAGGCTACAATAAATAGCACAAGCTACCCAAAAAGATGCCCCATACAATTCCATAAATAGAATACTACATGACCTTTTTATATCTTTCTGCAACAACACTTTCCTATTATTTTGTCATTGTTTCCAAGGACAGACTGGCTACATCTGCACAAGACTTTTCCTGAGGAGCTGCCTAATTAGCTCTGCACTAAATATCATAGTATCTACACATGCAGCTCTACTAGGCCACATTATTAGGAAACTAATAAACCCTGCAGCAGGGAGTTTTTCCATAATGACAAGTACTATCCAGTTAATAGAAGTATTATCTTGCTGCGGAGTTTTCTGGTGTACTGCAACGCATGTGTAGATGCTGATATTCAAACAGCATGCCTGGCAGCAATAACCTCCAATAAGTTATACGCTGGAGTTTGTTTCTTCAAATTAATAACACATGTAGACATACCCACTGTGTTCTCTGCCAAGAGTTTGGTTATGCAGACATACTTATATCAAGTTCCAAATGAGATGACTGCTTCATTTTTAAAATGTTTCATATTCTTTCGAGAACATAATTATACTGTAATATGTATTTAAACTAAATATGTTATAATGATAGATTCCACCATATTTTGCAGAAGTAAACTAATTTGAAATGTGTGAGCAGAATATTGCAAAATTTTTAATAAATGTGGACGCTCGATTAGTCAAGTCTGCTGGAGCGTGGCAATTACTGTGCTCCAGCATCCTCCCACATCTCATGTATTAGCGTCCCTGTGCTTCAAAATGGTGGTGGGGGTGTTTGAACTAAAGCTTGTCAAACGAGCTTCATTTCAAGCAGCTCTGCCACCATTTTGAAGTACAGGGGTACTAATGCACAAGATGATGGGGAGCTTTAATTGAAGTGGCTCTCAGAGCTATACCACTTTACTTAAAGTGCCACCTCCCACCCCCAGAGCACATGTAAAAATGCCCCCTGATTCTTTCGACGTATAATTAAGTTGTCTCCTCTGGAGGTAAAATACATTCTTCTGTAGCATGTTTTAAAATGTGATCCATCACAATTATTTTATCACTGAATGTAAATTTTTAAATTAATAGTTCAACCTGACAAAGACAACACAAAATAAATCATTGTAAGGTAATGTAAGGCACTCAGGCCTTCTGTCATTTGCAATGTACAACATCTGCTTAATTATGAAACAGGAACAAACAACTATTCACAAATGGCTATCCTGTACCTCTGAAGAGACATTCAATCAAAAAAAAAGACTTGCTGAAATATAGAAGATCCTCCAAAAAAAACTGGGATATAATTGTAAATCAATGCTTTGGTTTCTTCTTCTTTACTGGAAAAATGGTGCAGGCTCTTTCGGGCTGTAAAATATTTTAAAAGTACAGGCTTATTCCACTGCCATCATCTATGACAGCTCCTAGTACTGTCAGTTATTCTATGTAGAATGAGCATAAAGAACATTATTATAATGGTTGCTTTTTGTGGAAAAAAATATATTGGGCTACCGTTCTCTGGTAAAAGGGTTACTTTATCATCATGGGAGACAATGTAAGTTACTAAAAGCAGTAGCTGGTGCTAAAAACGGATTCATGCAGCACTGGAGTCACCTGTACCAGCAGATTTAAGATATTGGAATACTAGCCTACTATACAATTAACAAGTTGATACGGACTGTATTGGTAAGGAAAACAAAAGCCTTCCAAATTCACTGTTTCATTTCTGGAACTTCACACAGGAAAAAATTAATGGGAAAGAGTAAGAAATATCACTGATTAAAAGTAAATGCATCTCAGCAAACCAGTTTGGTTATTAAAAGCTCAGAAGTTCTGAGTCTAATTCTCTATCGGTTAGAAATTGTTTTCAGTCTTATTGCACATTTTATTTCATTATTTCAGTTATTCTCACAATAAACTGTACAGTAAACATCTCAAGTAGATGCACCCAGGATGTGCTACAGTGTCTGCAGTGACTGGAGTGGATCAAACTCAACACACCTATATTTATATTCCAGTTGTTTACAGCAAACACACCAACATATTTAAAATACTATAAAAATTCTACAGAACAGATCTTTGCAGTTTAACATGTTCTGAACAAATCATTTCAGAAGCTCACCAAAATCCAAAGATCTTACATTCTCCAGATCCTGGTTCACATTACATAGTTGCTAAGCAGCCATATAACCATCTTATATAATGTCTTTTTGATACGTTCTAATATTGAAAAGCTTTCTGGGAAAGAGGTTTATTGTTATTCAACCTGGTTTAACTACAGAACAGTCTAAAACACCAAAGAACTGACCAACAACACTGGCTATCGAAAGAAGTTCATCTACTTGCATCAGAAGGTTTCACTTCTGATATTAAGGTTTGCTAATTTAAGGTGTTCCTTATTTTATAAGCCTATACATTTTGCATAATAAGCTTCTCAGGGATCAGTAAGAGGTACAGAACTTTGATGACTGAAAAGGAACTTATTTGTTCTTCAAATAAAGTTCCACTATTGTAACTCCCAAAAAACAATGGTGTAAGGTAGGGGGGAGGTGTGTGTATGTGTGCGCGTATGTGCGTGCACATATATCCCCCTCATCAAACTTCTTACCTTCATTAACAAAGAAGTCAGCTGTATAATATGCTGCTTTCACAGCTGATGGGGAATGTGGTATTCCTGATGAGTTGTACCATTCAAAAGGATTTTTCTCTGGATGCCACTGAACACCATAAATGGGATATTCATATGCTGTAGAACAAAAATTTCCAACAGCATAGGTGAGCAAGATGTATGCCTTTACTTAAGAGGTATGTGGATACCTTTATTAAGATGAACACGGAGCATGAAGGTTTGGAGAAATATCACTTATATTTAATGGCTTCTATAAAGGGAAAAAGGTCAAAAAGAGCAAGTTGGATCTCCATTATAAAAATTCACTCATGCTTCAAAATTCATAATAAACCCAACATTTAGAACAACATTTAGCTGCAGTGTTGTAAACAATTTCATTTCAGAAAAATGCTCATCTGACCTGCAGGCTGAAAAAATTGCACATCATTTCTCTAGTGAACTGACACACACATTAATGAAGTTAAATATGCCATGTGAAGTGTAAGTAATGCCTCTTAGAAGATGCCAGAAGTTACCAGCTTTTAGACATTACCAGCACTACTGACAAAGTTGTCAAGGACACTGTTGTTATCTCTACCATAAATGGCACTCCTTGTACTGCAGGCACAGATAAAGAGGGAAGCAGGGAGAGGCAGTATCAGCAGCCAGACAACAGGTAAATGCACATTGTACAGTAGAGGAATTAAGCTGGAGTAGCATATATCTTGTTTCACAGCACGGAAAATATTCTTGTGCTCAAATGTGCTGCCATATCTGGAAGGGGAGCAAGAAGTGAGAAGTAAAAATACTTATGTTCAGAGGCATGCATGTGAAAAGATAAGTTCTCTCTCCAGACATAGCACATTCCAGTCACTCAAAAGGCAAACAGTGCTGAAACATGTATTAGTGCAACAATTAAATTGTATTATAAATTAGAAAAACTGCCATCCTACTCAGATAATCCACAACTCTTCCCTCCCCCCTGAAACCAACTTCATTAACATTTCAATCATTACCTTCCACTGTTGATATAAACTCCACTTCATTGTGCATGTTGGTTGTCAGAACCTTATAGAATTTCCATAGTTTGTTATTCGCTCTGAAATTCTGCAGCAAAAAAGTTACAGAAATTTTAATTATTATTTCTAAATTTAACAGAGGAAACTTATTTGGGTTCACTAAATAAGACAATCAAATACCTGCTTGGAAAGACTCCAGTGGTGAAAGTTTGCTGTCAAAGGCTCTGTAGCAAGATGTCGTAACAACTCATCTGGGAAATCCTTGAATAATCTACTATCTTTTGCATCTTATACCAAAAAGACAAAGACATGTTCTCAATTACCTTACTGACAAGGGCTGGATTATCTTCATCAGGCAGGATACAACTTTAATAAATACTGGCTAAATTTATTCTGAATCCTTGTGATTTTATTCTTTCATGAAACTGAATTAGTTAAGAAGTCCAATATAAAGATGCTCCCGCATGTAAGTCTGTACTACCACTTCATCAGCATTTGTGCTTTCTGTTTTCACTAGGATACATGCTGCAAACCTCACCCACTGCAGGTTTTGTTTTGCGAACAGCAATGCGATACAATTTGACCCAATGATTGACTGATGGCAATCAGTGGGGCAATGCTGATTATTTCCTGACAAGAAGTCACAGAAAATGTCATTAAAGCCAAGCTTCTCCTATCTTTATGCTGATTTACACATATCTGAGTCTGCAAATAGCCCCAATACCCTGTGCTATAACACCAAAGAAAAGAGTGCTCCTGTTCATAATTAGACATAATTCTTGCAGCCAAGTTCTAATTTAACAATCCCCAAAATTTAGAGGTGGTCGGACTACAATTTGTGACTTAAAGAGAGGGTCAGAGCCAAATACTGAATTCAGGACCATAGTTTCCTGAAGCTCAGTGGTTTTCAAAGCCATGATTTTTGTTTGGATCTCAATTTAACTCTTACCTTCGAACGGCTTGTTTCTCCTCAAATCTAGCAGCTATATAATGTTATTAGTTTACTATTAATAGTAACAAAACTGACAGCGTTAAAAGTTGATTGTTGGTGACAGAACAAATCACTTGTTCCAAAACCTCAACCCCCAAACGAGAAAAAAAAAAAATCTGAGAAGTTCTGCAAAGATTTCTGTACATTTCAAATGACAGCAGGAGCGTAAGAGGATGGTTCACCTGAAGTAAAGTTCAGTGGGAGTGCAACACCTGTAGTATTAGTCTGAACAAGTAAATTCTTTCCACTGGTGAGGTATGTAAGCTCTTCAAATCCGAGGCAAGTTCCCCATACAGGAAAATAGTCTCCCTTGTCATTAGCCTTTAAAACAAGAGCAGTTGGGGAAGGAGGGGGAAACAGTCTTAAAGCAGGTCCATACATAATTTGGGCACATGCACAGGTTGCTGAAACTTAATTTTATGATTGTTTTAGACATGAAAACATTTTAGAAATGAGGAAACTCCTAAAAATAAGGCAAGCCCGGCAGTATACCCTATTAAAATAAATACGTTATTTGTAGGGGAATGATTTCAGCAGCATCTAGCCTTTTATGCTTGTAGAGGTCAGTAATTTTAGGCTTCAGGTACCTGAAGGAGAAATCTAAAATTTTAAATAATAAGAGAGAAAGTTACACTTATTTAAAAAAAAACAAACCAAAAACACAATTAAATTGATGTAACATTTGTTTTAAAAGCAAAACCACGGAAGGAAAGAATGAAACACGCTTAGAAAAAAACAGAATAAAATCTCAGTTTTGTCACTTAACTATATAACTCAGAAAGAAAATCCAGAGAGCAAGAATTTGGTATTTTTTACTTTATTGCTCTTCTAGCCACAAGTACTAAATTGGCTCATCTCCAGAACACTATTTTTTGTGGGGCCGACTATATTTTCTTAAGTTGTTTCTAAAACAACTTCACTTCTGGGTTATGATCCGGCTTTAAAATCTGTCCTTTTGACATTTATTACCTCAGTTTAACTAGAGACTCCAACAGAGACAGTCCAATGGTATTATAGCATCTCTGTTATATTCTATGCCTGATGTAAAGATATAAGGCTCTGACTCTCTTTGGTGAAAATGAGAAGTAACTCCTTCAAAGTCAAAAGAGTTATACTGATTGAAGTGAAACTATAATTGAGCCCCTACCTTAAAGTCCCTCATTTTTCCTTTATTTAAATAAACATTCTGGAGTAAGCATATATTTACCAGTGTCAAAGACTGCAATTTTTAACAGTAGAAAAAAAAATATTGACTTTTTTCTCATTAGAGCCAATGTTAAAACATTGGATTTAGGACTGATAAACACATATGAAAATGCAGCCAGAATTTCTCACTGTGAACTTGATGAGGCAAGAAGGAAAAGGCATCAACATGAACTTAATAACAGTACAGTATAAAATTCCAGGCATCTTAATACATGTTAATATGCTCTTGACTTTTTATAGCTAACTATACCTAGGAAATGTATCAGTATTTTATAGTACTAATTACATCTCAAAAGATGCAGTTTAGAATACACAGCAATCAGGAGTAAGATAAGTAAAACATATGAGTAAGGGTTGTCTATAAAGAAGTGAAAATTACTTTCTACATTTTCAATCATCTTAACTACATATATGATTGCTAATAAGATTTTTCTCAAAAACTGAGTAAAAAGTGATGTCAAAAGCAACTGAGCTGCTGCAAAGTCTCAATGGTATTTCATGATGGGCATTATATTAGTAATAAGGCTTGCCCTGCCAAAAACTTTGGCCACAATTCTGCATACTTATACATATGCTAAACTTTGTAAATGGTATTTAGAAAAGTAAGCATGCTCAGTGGGAAGCTGTCTAGGCAAGCCAGTTGGAAATGCTGAGGAGACAAGGTATGCCTAACTCTCACTCTCTCAGGGACTAATATCAGGCTGGAAGGAGGTAACTGTTTCCACTTCAGTTATTACCACTTCTTGGACTTAAGTATCTAAATAACATCAGTTCTTTCAAAAGATGGTGAGAGGAAGAGTAAGTGGTGGTGGGAGTGGTGTTCCCTTTTTCTCCAAAAGTCCAATTCTTCAAACATTCACTCAAGATGTGAGATCTCCCAGTTTAATAACCTCTGACTAAGGGAGTTTCAACCCCATCTCTCAACCCTCTAACCACCTGGTTATAAAGTTTCCTGAGGGGTTTATACTTCTCTCAACCTCTCCTGCTGAAGTGGTTATACTCTGTATGAAATAATTAAATGTTCACTGGGTCAGAAAGAAACTTGTTAGGGCACTCACCCAGGAGACCTGGCTTTCAGATCCTGCTCCAACAGTGATATAAATATTTCACATGAAGTGGAAGAACTTCAACACAAGAAACTGAGACAGTGCTACCCAAAAATATAAGATCATTAGAGCACAGGTGCGGGCAGTGAGAAATGTGCATTTGAACAGCAATAGCAGAGGAAGGATTATAAATCTTGCATTTTCCCTAACTGAGAGACTGGGTTACTGCTCTGTTTATATCTCCCAGACACCATAGGTGATCAGCACAGAGAAGCCTATTTTATGAGTCCTTTGGAGTCAGGTATGAGCTAGATGCCTGGCTGTTAAGTGATGTCAACACAGTTTTGTGCATGCTTAATGGAAGAAATGTAGTTGCCTGGGGACTTCAGCAGTGTTGAGGGGATTTAGGCCCCTACAAGTTAAGTAGCTACCAAGCAGCAGCCTGTGACACAGTGGGTGCATCTATACAAGATGTACTGCACAGCAGACTAATTTGCTACACAGTAAAGCATCACTTTCTACACCTGTGCAGCAATTACGGTGCAGTAGACTAATTTACTGCACTGCCAAGTAGTCCTATCAGATATAAGTGTTATCTGGCAGTGCAATATCTGCACTTAAGTGCACATGTAGATAGTGGTGTTAGGATTAGCTTATTCCAGCTCAAATTGAGTCAGAGTATACTGAGTCACATTAACTGCAAGTGTAGATGCGCCCAGTGACTCTGTGATCCAGGGCTGCTGTCTCAACTGTAAGTTGTAGAAGTATTTATTGTAAATTGTTGCTCTATGATACAGCACTAGTTTACAAATTATATTTATTAAAATGTGTTTCCTAACCTGACTTGGCATAAATTCTAGTCAAGATTTAATCAAAGAGACTAGCAGTATACCTGAGGCATATGTTTAGGACCTCTCTGAACTGTCTACTCCATATAATTGCATATGGGAGGACTTAGAGTAAGGGGTCAAGGCTTGTTTTTCTGCAGGTGATTGTTCCTGAGTTCAGTAGAGTGGTGGCACAGAGATGACATAATGGTACCTGATTTTCAGAAAGTACCGAACTCTTGCTCTGATTTTTAAGATGTTTGGTCTAAGGTAACATAGAAAAGGAGTAACAAGTATTTCTGTTTTACAAAATATCAACTGTTCCAGAGAAATAACAAGCAAGATTGAACAAGTTCAGGCAAAGAGGGTGAATAAGATCCTTCTCAGAAATAAAGTTCTATAGAAAAAGAAGTCAACAGCTGATTTCCCTGAAACTAGGAAGAGAGACCCCAAACTCTAAAGTTCAGATTCAAATTCTGTGATGTCTGAAGTTATTTGGTTCAGATTTGCATGTTAAACTACTGCATGATTTGCTATACAAACACCAATAGCCAGCTGCTTATTAATAGATGCAATAATTGCTTCTCGGCCTCTTGTAGGCTAAGATCAAGTGTAGCATAGTATAGGAGTATAGTAGAGTAGTAGTAATAGTACTGTAATACTATTATTTTCTATTCCAGTTGGAAATTGTCCAAATGTCCAATAATCAGAATGGATCTTCCATTACATGGTTACCTCTAGTGCTTTGTTGTAAAATATCCGAGCAATACTGGAATACTGTGAAGTCTCAAGGTTCACACCACCTCCTGGAAAGAGCACCCTAAAAAAGAACATCCAGTGGTTTTATTAGTAATAATGAATACCTGCACTGACTACAGTATTTGAGTACATTATGAGCAAAAGGTGAGAAGGTCTAATAGGTGAATTCTGAGACCTAATAATATTAACAGGAGCAAATATCAGATTTGGTACCAGGCCACAAGAAGAAGAATGGCAACATGAAGAAGGTTGGAAAAGGATACAGAGGAGGCATGAGGAGAGGATAGAAGCAGCAAACGGGGTGAAAAAGCTTTGGCAAAATGAAGGAATTCACTGGAAAATGGGTACTGACAAAATAAGAAAAAATGGAAAGTAGGCAGCTGTGGATATAGAGTACAAAGCCAAAACTACCATTCAGATACTGCTCATGTCAGTGGGCAAATGGACAAAAAGAAGTACCAGGGTAGAACTTTGTAGTCAGACAGGTATCTGACCAATAAGCACTTTCTAAAGAGCAGGATAAAAGAAAAAAAATAACTTCCTGTCTTAGCACAGGCATGTAATGGGGAATGGTCAGCAAAACTTTGCAAAAAAAGTAGAACTGAATAGCACTTCCAACTAAGAAAAATAAAACATATGAACTTTGAATTCCTGATAGAAAAAAACCAAGGACTTAAAAGTAAACCAGTGTCTCTAATATTGTGAAATGTCTTTAAAAACTTCAACAGGAGACGGATGTTCAACACTTACCCATTTATAGACTGAAAAATCCTATCGTACTCTTCATCTGAACGATTTAATCTGAAATACCAACAAATACAATTACTGTTATTGTCTAAAACTAATGAATTTCTCCATAAAAATACCAGATGTGCTTAGTGGCAACCATTTGCAATTGGCACAGAATTAGCCAAACAGGAAGTGTACAAAGAAAAAAGGAAAGACAAAAAAAACGAACCTTGTCACTAAAAGCCCAGTTCTGCCAGCCTTTCTCACTGGGTGCCTTTACATGTGACACTACGTTGTTGTAGCAACATGCTACAGCAACATAGCACTAGCAGGCACAAACTGTGACACCGCAGCTACATTACCATAGTGATGCACTCCCTCAGTATAGCGCATCGCTATGATGACATAGGGACTAAAAATAATCATGTGCTGCTGACTGTTACTGCACTGTCATTTAGTAGTTCCAAAAGAAAGTACAGGCAGTCCTCAACTTACAACGTTTTGAGTTGCAGTATTTCTCACTTGAAATGGGGTGTCAATTTATAAATGTTTTAAGTTTCTGACATCAATTTCAACTTTACCATACTTGATCTGACACCAACCCATGCCAGCAAACAGTTTGCTGTGTTGCCCATCTCCCTGGAGAACATCTGTCCAAATTTACTTCGACACTTTCTTTAAGAAAGCGGACAAGGCTCCAGAAAAACCTACAGCCAAGACTCCTGAGAGGAGTCCAGCCAAGAGTCCTTTAAAACGTCCAGCAAAGTCTCCTCAAAGAAGTCCTTTCAAATCAATAGGATTGCAATTTAAAATATAAATACATTAATGTATCTATATTACTCATCTATAATGGATTGAGTACAAAATTCTGGGTTATTTTTGGTGAAAATAGGGTATTGGGTCCTGGTTTAGGAACCAATCCCCCATTTATAACATTGTTTCCTATGGGAAAATTGGTTCTGAGTTACAACGTTTCGACTTAAGATGTGGTTTTCAGGAACCTATTATGTCATAAGTCTGAGGACTGCCTGGACTAAATGATGGCACAGTAACAACAGTGCTATAGGGGCACATGTAGACACACCTACAGTTCAAGTACAATCATATCATAGAAAAGTAGGGCTGGAAAAGGACCTTAGGAGATCATGCAGTCATCTTTGCCATCTGTCCTATGAAGCCCATATGTGAAAGGCATTTCAGTAGCAATGGGGGAAGCAGGGAAGGTAGAAGTGGTGAAGGCCTGCCTTTGGACCAAGTCCTGTTATTCTTGCTTGTTACTTCTAAATGTGTGCTGACCCCTGGTCTAACCTGCTCTTCAAACCATCTAAAGACAGAGGTTCCACAGCCTCTGTAGGTAGCCTGTTCTAACACTTAACCCCCTTCAGAGTAAGAAAGTTCTTTTTACTGTCCAACCTAAATGTCTCTTGTTACAAAGGCTTTCCAGGTGTTTCAGGCCAAATTGGATTGAGCAGATCTAAACGACAATCAGGTTCTCCAGAGTCAATAAGACTACAAAGCATACCAGGTTTTTCTGAGACTTGAGGCTATCAGGGGTCATGGGGATTTCCAGGACTCGATAGGATGGTTTATCTGGAAGGTGGGAGTTCCAGGCTTAGCAGGTACAAAAGGAGTTCCTGGTGAAGTGTTTGGTGCTGAAAGGTACTGATGGTAAGTTGGTGAGATGGAGCCCAGCTCTACAGAATTATGACATGCAGGTGATTCACATTAAAAGCAATGGAAATGTGATTACCAATGCATGAAAAAGGGGTTGATTGGTTGCCGTGATCCTGCTCAGTTCAACTTTTAAACCAGGGAGAGATGTGACAAAAGGGGGTAAGAGGACTGAGTTCTAGCCTACAGCTCTCACTGGGAACACTACTGGGGGCTCAGTGTGAATATATGTTGATGTACATAGTTGTAAATAGTTTCAGAAGTAGGACATCTAGTGTGAGAGAGGAGTCTGGGCCTGGCAGCAGATTACATAGACTGTTCTCTGACTGGCTCCTCATAACTTTGTTTCATGTTTCATTTTATTGGATAAATGTTGTCCCCAAGATAATACTACAGTTTTGTAACAGTTTTTCTGCAAGTGTGACTGACTGCCAAAGGAGAGAGAGGGAGCCTCTGAGAAAGTTAGGGAAAGAAAAGGTAGTCTCAGGGAGAACTGAGTGCTGAGGAGAAAGGAATAGTCCCATGGAGGACAGAGCAGAGTCCATGCAAGGATAAAGGGACTTGGAGTAGCATACTAAAAAGTGTTTGGAGTAGAGCCATCTACTGCACTGTTTGGGATGCTCATTCCCACCTCTCCCCTTTTAAAAAGAAAACACTCCGTTTACTAGGAGCAGACGAAGAAGGAGCTCTCTGAAGTGGAATGCTTTATAAGTAAAGAACTGACAGGCACATGCCTTTCACATTAACGTGCTTTTTTTGATCTTAGAATATTTCATCTGAAATACTCTAGCTGTGGAGTCAATGAGTTTTTGCCAAATCCAAGGCACAGTTGCCGACAGATCTGCCACATTGCCAGGGCTTCCTGGTCTCTGCTCCCCAGGAAAAATGGTCTAGTGAGAAAGAGGATTGGGGATGACCTTAGGAATCCCCTGCAGCTGAGCAAACAGCTCAATGAACTGTGAGCTTTTTTGCAACTCTAGTTTTCAGTTAACCTTCTTCACAATTTGACCTTTGTGAAAATTTACCATTGGCCACTTACCTGTTTCGTTAACACACGCTAGATGGAAAAGATGAGGAAGACCAACATGACCAGCAAAACTTTGACTATCAAAAGGAATTTTATGTGGGATTCAAACCCGTTTGTGATTCTGTTCTGTAGCAGCAGCATTACCTGCTGTACTATGTTAATTCATATTAAATAACAATAGTGAATACTATGTTAATTCATATTAACATAGTATTCACTATTGTTATTTTACATTTTTCTGTTGGCTAATAAGCAGTAGTATTTTCTGCACTGTCTTTGCCATATTTATCCAGGATTTTAAATACTCACAAAACATGGAGCTCTGTGTAGCAGTAGTTTCTTGGCAACATTAAGAAATGAACTCTCTCTCTCAAACAAATTAAGACTATTGGCAGTTTCCCATTATACCTGGAGTCCTAGCTTTATTTATGGCACTACAAAAGCCTGAAAACTATCAGACATATTTAGTAGACTGCAAAATCCAAGGTTAAGCAGAAACTTTTAATGCAGAGTGTGACAGGACAATGGGGTGTGCCTGTCCCTTTCAGAAGACAAGCAGCCAAAAAGACAGCATGCAGGTGGTGGACGGTGATGAGAAAAGGGCCGACATACAGCCATATAGGCCCTGAGCTTGACCTGGTCAGGCAGTCCAGCCCTGAAAGCCACGCAATGAGAAGTTGCTGGAAGCAGAGCAGCAGGGCTCCTGAACTGACTGAGAGCAAGCAACTCTGCAGGCCTAGGAACAAGAGAAGATACCTGGGGCAGAGAGGGACTTGTTTCAAAAGCAGGTGCCCTTAGTTTTATGTTAATCCTAGAGGTTTGGAGGGTACAGATGCTTTTTATTAAGCTGTACCAGGGTTTAGCCTTGAGCCCTGATGGGTGCAGGTTCAAGGCCCGCTTAGAGAACCAGTAGCATAGGAGGAGCTAAGAGCGGAGCCCATCAGTGAGTGCAGGAGCCCAGAGATGGGGATCCAAAGATCCACAAGTCAAGACTCCGAAAGAGACTGGAAGCAGGATCAGAGAGGATCCAGGAGCTCAGCATGGGCTGAGAGCAAGCAGGACCAAAGGAGGTCCAGAAGCCAGGGGGCCCAAAGGGGACTGAGCTTCAGACCAGAGTCTGAAAGCCCAGGGAGCGGTTGCATGTTGGACCAGGGTCGAAGAGTCCAGACAGAGAGGCTGAAAGGGGATCCAAGGGTGTGAGAGCCGACACAGAGGGCCTGAGAGTATCAAGGTAGCCCAGAGAGGGACTAAGTGGAACAAACCTTAAGTGACGTCAGTGAGTGATAACATCCACAAGGCATGGAGCATGGTGTAGGAGAGGATGGAGCCACACAATGAGCCCCTAAAGCTGCAGGTATCCTGCTGGGGCCCCAAGCCATGGGGGCTGGGCAGCACAGGCTGCTTTTCCCTGGGCTGTGAGGGCTCTGAGAAACCAGAAGTGCCATGGAGGGCACTTGCAGTTTCACTTTTTTCTTACAAGTCCTTATAAGATGGTATGCCACTTAATAGAGTTTGACAGCTTGTAAGGTACTGGATAACTCAGCTTTTTCTGTATATGGTTTCAGCACTTGACAAGATTAGGACTTCAGGGTTTAAAAAAGCCTGGAATACGACCCAACTACAACTATGTGGGACCCTACCTTATCGGCATGACTCGAGCCCCAGCTGATTCTATAAACTTCACATACGAAGCAGCAAGGTAGGACTTTCCATGCTTCAAGAACGATTGGGAACATTCCTGTGTCAATACCCCTAAAGAGCCCAGAAAAAAAAAAGATATGTGCTTTACAAATGAAAATAGTTATATTCCAGGAGAAGAAAAATTAAATCTATACCCCTTGATCATGTCACTGACTTGATTCACATGCTGGATTAAGTATTACACTTAATGACTAAAAAGTAATTATGAACTATGCAAAAACTGTGGTCATTAGCAAACAGCATTACCAACTTAATAAAGTAAAAGCTTTGTTATCTGGCACCTACAGGGAATGGAGGGTGCTGGATAACAAAATATGCCAGATAACTGAGTGGCCCAAACAGGCATCTTTGCCTGTTCAGGATGCAGCCTGTCCTGCCACATCTGGGGTGTTGCTGCCCCTGCTGCCGCATTGCCACCTCTCCCACAAGGCCCATGGGCCCCGAGGGTCAGGGAGGGAGGGAGGACCCATGCAGCCTGCTATACCCAGGGCCATGGGGCTTGGCAGCGCAGACTGCTTTCCACCCAGCCCATCAGGGCTCCGCGAAACTGGAAGTGCCATGGTAGGCACTTCCAGTTTCACTTTTTCCTTACATGCCCTTACAAGCCAGAAAGCCGGGTAATAGAGCATGCCCGCTTGTAAGGTGCCGGTTAACACAGCTTTTGTTGTAGTCTGAACTTCAAATTCCTTGCTTTATTTGCCTGACCAGTGCCACAAAAGGACACTTTAAAAACAAGGCATCAACTCCAAAGACTTTACAATCTAGTGATGTGATCTGAAGGTTAATCCACATATGTATGGAATTTATGAAATCTTATAAACATCAATAAGGCTTCTTTGGCTTCATGAGTACAGCCAAACAGATCATGTGTTGGAATTCCACTGCCTATATTGAGTTTGTGAGTTTCTGTACCTAGGAGATTGAACTGTGAACATGGTATTTGTATTCGAGGTGAGATGATACTATTTACTGTGCAGTCCAATATATCTGCTGCAGGCTATTTTTGTGGTGGCAATAAGCATTTTGGAATGTTCCATTTTCACCTTTTTAATGGACTTTTTTTAACTATAAAATGCATAAACAATGGAGATACTAATCCTGCATCTTAAACTTTAATCATATAAAACTGTACAGAAAAAGGCATCTTGAATTACTTGGGGAATTAGCTCAAATGGTAGAGTGCTCGCTTAGCAAGCGAGAGGTAGTGGGATCGATGCCTGCATTCTCCACTCACTTTCAACAGAAAGTCCTTTTTCAAGTATGTGGGGGGCAAAAAGAAAGCCTTGGGTAACGTCAGGCCCCTGAGGGACTCATCAGGTAACCTGGTGCTCGTGGCCGAAGAGAAGGCGGAGATCTTCAATGGGTTCTTTGCCTCGGTCTTCCTGAGGGGGGACCGGGACATCCCTCCCGTTAGAGGAATGTATTCCCCCTCGGAAATCGCTGCTAGGCCGAGGGTGAGGGTTGACCTAGTGGAAGGGCTTCTGGAA
>JAGPOW010000261.1:60646070-60672391 GCA_030014935.1 Caiman crocodilus | reverse complement strand
GTGACCCCAGCACTTGTTTCCTGCCATTGGCAGGGGGTCAGACTAGATGGCCTGCTCTAGGCCCCTTCTGACCCTAGTTACTATGAAACTATGAATTCTCAAATCAATACCCTGCTGGGCTCTATTATTTAAACACTTAGGTATGTGCTTCATTTTAAGCAAAGGAGTAGCCTCCTACAAAGCCCAACAATTTGTGTGTGGGCACATCTACGTGAGACACTGACTGTGTAGCAACCGAATAATATTGTGCAGTAGCGTGTCATAGCACTAACAGAGCTAATACACTACTGTACAGTATTATTAAGTTACTGAGCAGCAGCACGACTTAAAAGACATTTGTTGGCGCTACTGCGCAGTAACTCCAGTTACTGAGCATTTATTTATTACTTGATTATATAAGTGCTAAATAAATGTGCAGTAACCACTGCACAGTAATGTCTCATGGACACTCTGTGTCAAGTTATGCAAAACTGTAGAACTCTTGGTTCAGAGATGATACCTTTTACTAGACCAACTAAGAAATTGCAAAAAAAATATCTAATAATGATTCTTTATTATTATTATTATTATTATATAATTCATTTATATAATGATATAAATTATATCTCATATTATTATATAAATCATTATTAGATAATTTTTTTGCAATTTCTTAGTTGGTCTAGTAAAAGGTATCATCTCTGAACCAAGAGTTCTACAGTTTTGCATTTCTTTTTGTCTCATACTAACAGGGCTACCAAACACACCGGTGTGTCAAGTTAAGCACGTGTGTACTTGCAGGATAGGGGTCCTTCACGTTATCTTGATAGTTTGTGAACAGCATCATGCAGGTAACAGACTAAAACAGTTCACTGACCTTTTATCACTCAGTTGGGCAACTGTATCACAACTTGCCATATTATGACTTTGGAAAAATCACAGGGTATTTTGAAACCGAATGGGCCATAGCTTTAACTTTGCACAAACTGCTGTGGCTCCATTCATTTCATATATATCGGCCAGAGATGTGCCTCCCATCCTCTCTCAAGGGGTTTGTCTCCCCCTGATTATAACAGAAGTGATATTAAGAACATGTCCACACAACCACAAAAGGAAAAGAAACAGACCAAAAAGCTGGTGCTAGGTGGAGATCACAATTAACTTTAGCTATCGAAAGCAAAAGGAAATTGAAAGGCTGCCAGCGGCCAGCTCCTTCATGGGGAACTCTTTCTTTTCAACATCAAGAGTTCTTCCTGCTAGAGATCGTGGAAGGGCTTTTCTTTACTTTTGGGAACAGCGCCAGCCAGGAACTGAGTCCTGGGTAGAGGCTGCCCTCACGCCCCATTTCGCAGGGGAAGAGAGGTGGCTGCTGCTGAAGCCCATGCTGTCGTAACAGGGGCGAGGGGCTCAGCCAGCAGGGCCATGGCTCTCTCCCGGCATAGCTAGGCTTGATGCTATGCAGAGGGGGCTGAGCAGGGGGGGAGGAGCTAGTCTTTATTTTTGTGACTACCCCGTGCTAACAGGCTGCAGCGCTCCCCTGCCCTGGGACATGCCCAGGGACGCTCGCCCTCCTTACCGATGATGGGTCTCTCGTTGCTTCTCTCCAGGTGGCTCCGATACAAAACGGAGGGCAGGGCATCGGCGCGGAGGAGGAGGAGGGAGTACAGCGAGGTACGTAGTACCCAGAACCCCACCATGACCGCGTCTGCCCGCAGCACCCAGCCACGCAGCGAAGCCCCGCCCCCTGCCAGGCGGCCCCGCCCCGCCGCGGGGCACACTGGGAGGTGTAGTCTGGCTTCTGCTCCCCGCGGGGCTGGGTCGGGACCCCCATGCGGGTCCCCTGCTCCTCTGCACCCTCCTTGTCTGCTGGTGCCAAGCCACAGCAGCTCCTCAGGCTGCCAGGGAAGTCATCGGACTAAACCCGTGGTCAGACCCAAAAGTGGGTCACGGGAATAGATTGATGGATGGTGAGGGCCTGGGAGGGACCTTGTAGATTACCAGATTCGGTCCCCCTGCACTAGGCAGGAAAAGACACCTGGGGTCAGGTGAGCTCAGCGAGGTGACTGTCCAGGCTCCTCTTGAAGATTTCCAGGGTAGGTGACTGCACCACCGCTGGAGAGGTGTAGGTTGTAGCTGTGTTGGTTTAAGGGCATAGGCAGACAAGGCTCTAAATTGTTTTTCCAAATATTTAAGTTGGTCTAATAAAAGATATCAGATTCATGCAGTGAACCTGGTCCACCAGTGGAAGGAGTTAATTCCACAGTCTGGACACCGGGACTGTGAAGAGGTTTTTGCTGGAATTGAGCCTGAAGTGCCCTTCCAGGAGTTTGTATCCATTGCTCCTTGTCTTCCCAAGGGGTGCCCTGGTGAACAGCTTCATTTCACCGAGACCTTGAAGTCTGACTCCCCTGATGTAGCAGTAAACTGCTACCAAGTCCCCTCTTAGCCTTCTCTTTCTGTAGGCTGAAGAGGCCCAAGTCCCTCAGCCTCTCCTGGTATGGCTTGTCTTGCAAGTCCCTGATCATACAGGTGGCTAGTCTAGCGAACATCTCATGTTTTTCCACATCCTTGTTGAAGTGTGGCACCCAGAACTGGATGCAGTAGTCCAGCTGCGGTCTCACCAGTGCAGAGTACAGTGGGAGTATCACTTCTCTAGTTTTGCATGAGATGCAATGGGTAGATCAACAAACGGATCACCAAACTTAAATAATGAAAAAAACGTGGGGAACTGTGGCTTCTCCCTAGCAGGCTGTCAGAGATCCAGGTGGCACAGGGCTGCTTGGGGCCCCCATGTATATGTGCGACTGGTGCCTCCTGAGTCTGGGGGGGTACCCGCAGAAGTCAGTGGCAGGGACAGGCTCACAAGCACCTGCAGAAGCTGCTGGCAGCAGGGGTGGCAGAGGACCACCCCCCTCCGTATCCCCTCTACTAATCGCCTATGGCGCCATGCCCCACACACGCCCACCTTCTGCCCCATACATGCACCCCCTGCCCCACACAATAGGGGGCAGCAGGTCAGGACTGGCCATTGATGTTTACAAATGGGTCCTGGTACAAAAAAGGTTGAGAACCACTGATCTAGAGCAGCGTTTCTCAACCCGTGGGTCACAACCCAAATGTGGGTGGTAAGAATATATGCAAGAAGAATATATGAAACAGAGAGTAAGAACATAAGAAAGGGAATACATGAGGTTGGATCTAGGCTATTCTCTGTGGTGGCAGATGACAGAATGAGGAGCAACAGTCTCAAGATGCAACAAGGGAAGTTTAGGTTAGATATTGCAAAGAATTTTTTTCACTAGAATGGTAGCAAAACACTGAAACAGGTTACCCAGAGTGGTGGTGGAAGCGCCATCCTTGGGGGTTTTGAAAACTTAGCTAGACAAAGCTTTTGCTGGGATGATCTAGTTGCAGATAGTTCTGCTTTGAGCAGGGATTGGACTACATGACCTGGGGGAGGACTTCTCAGGAGTGAGGGGCACTGGGTTGTGAACTGCACTTCATCAATCTCCTAGGTACAGAAACTCACAAACTCAATATAGGCAGTGGAATTCCGACACACTACAACCTGCCAGACATCTGACATCCCAGGTACCTCTCTGCTTTTACCTGTGCTGCTACATCCCCCTTCTGCACCACCAACTTATCCTGTCCCTCACCCCCTGATGCCTCCATTTCCATTTTCACTGACTGGCTTTCTTGCCTCCATTATATGCCAGCCTCTGGCTTCTTTACTATTTCATTCAGCAAGGACCAGGAGACACACCAACTACAGGTGCTTCCTCAGCCTGACAGGGTTTTTCAACCCGAAAGTTGACATCCCAGGTAGCTAAGCTGAGCTCACCTGGAGTCTCACAACTACATTGTAACCAGCAAACCTCAGGCCTGTCAAAAATGTGACAGGTCTGGGCTTTCCCCAGCCAGAACTGTGTTCGTGCATGTGGCAGCTGGAGGTTATGGCACCTCCTACCTGCCTTTCACCAGGGGGATCCTCAGTCCTGGCATTTCCTGGGGTTGCTACACCATCCGCAGTCCCACCAGGCCTCCCCGACCCTGGCAGAGTGCAGTTTTAGTAGCCATGGCCAGGACCTAGGGCCTCTTCCTTCCCCATAGCCCCAGTCAATACCTCCAAGTTCATTCTGGCACAGGAGCTCAGCAGGGATATGTTCTTCCCCTGCTGGCTGGTGATGTAGTGAGTGCCCCTTCCAGCTCTGAGAGTGGAACATTAAATGGTTTTAAAAAAATGAAAAAAGGAAATAGGTGTGGGCAGAGTGAGGAAAGTGACATTCACTCCATCTGCACCTGGAGCTTGGGGAACCCCAGCAGCAGGAGGTTCACCTTCAGGAACACCAGCTGCTCCCCCAAACCAGTGGTGGGGTGTCACTACACCCCCAGCAATGCTGAACACCCTCTTGTTTGGAACACTTGTTGGTGGACAGGACAGATGTTCCTGGGCAACCGTGGACAGATCCAGCTACATCTGGCTGCAGCTTGCCCAGTAGCCTAAGGGATCGCGCAGCAGCGGCTCCACATCCTCGGTGAGATAGGCAGCCACGAAGGCCTGAGTTCTACCTGTCTGATGCTGGGATCTGGTGACTCTAGACTCGACCATGGAAGCCATGCCCCTGGCCCACATTGGCAGTGCCTGTGGTGGAGGAGGAGACTGGCTGGTGGATGGTGTTCTGGTATGGGATAGTGGATCCCTGTCTTCCACGTCCTCCTACCTCCACTGTTCTGCCTCTTTGACTGTCTTCACCAGCACCTCCATCCACTGATTCAGGCCTTGGGGACTGACTGGTAAAAGCCTTGGAGAGATGGGAGTTCAGGAAGGGTGGGCATTTCTCAAGGGACTAATCCTGCAGGCACAGAAAAGGACCATCCCAGCACACATAAAAGAGGGCAAAAAAGCAAAGAAACCCTCTTGGTGGAGCAGGGAAATCCAGGAGAGCCTTGAGGGCAAAAAAGAGGCCTACAGGTTATGGAAGCAAGGGGCTACCACCAAGGAGAAGTACACCTGCTTGGCTCCAGCTTGCAGGGAAACAGTGAGGATAGCCAAAGTGGAAATGGAGCTGTCCCAGCCACCTGTAGAGGGTTCAAGATTGATTGAGAGTGTGATCAGGGGGTAGAAAGGTAAGAAACATTTATTAACTTAACAAAAACATGACTAGGCATAGTATACTAAAACAGATAATGACAGACAATAATAATTCACATCGGCAACTTATTGACAGGCCCCTCTGATGCCTGATGTATAAGTTTCTCTTTCCACAAAGCTCAGCAAAGCCAGGTGTCCCGATCAGCACTGTCCGAGAGCTACCGGGAAGGACCCTGGTATTCTGTCCTTGGGCTCCTCGAGATCCATGGTCCCTCTGATCCAGGTCTACAGCTAATTAATCCCTTTTACAGAGCTGTATCTTCCTTCTGAATGATTTCTGTGTGCCAGCCAATTTCTAATTCTGAGCTATGCTGATAAGTTACAGCCATTCAGATTCTTTTTACTTCAACTGTCCTTAGACTGACTAATAGCAGTACAAGCTTTGCATTCCTTTGATAAGGTTAATTTTAACTATGCCAGAGGGCCTTACTACTTCAAGGCTTTGCTAAATTTACTAGGCCTTACTTTATACAAGGCCTTACTACATCTTAAACTTTCATTAGATTCTTAGCAACAACATATAGCTTAATATTTGAACAAATTACAGAAAAACACTTGGTCTAATCTTCATAGAGCCTTCAGCAAGCACATTTATCACACAGACATAATTTTCAACTGTCACAGGAGCTTAGGCTGGCAACAAAAGTTAAGGATAACAAAAAGTTATTCTTTAAGTACACGGGAAGCAAAAAGAAGGTGCAGGGTAACTTAGGGCCCCTTCAGGATGAACTAGAGCAACTGATAACAGATAGGATGGCCAAAGCAGAGCTTCTAAATGATTTATTTGCATCGGTGTTTCTGGATACAAATACAAATACACATTCCATTGGGACCTTAGGTAAGCCCAGTATAGATACCAACCCACCAACTGTACAAGCTGAACTAAAGGGGCACCTGAAGGGGTTGAATGTATTTTAGTCAACAGGTCCTGATGATCTTCATCCTAAGTTACTTAGGGAATTAGCTGGAGTCATAGTGGAGCCGCTGGCACAACTGCTTGAGCACTCGTGGTGCTCAGGACAGGTCCTGGAGGATTGGAAAAGGGCCAATGTGGTCCCCATTTTCAAGAAGGGAAAGAAGGAGGAACCGGGTAACTATAGGCCGGTTAGTCTCACCTCTATCCTTGGCAAGACCTTCAAGAAAATTGTTAAGGACCATATTTGTGGGGGACCAGCAAGAAAAATGATGGTAAGGGGCAATCATCATGGGTTCATAGCAGGCAGATCCTGCCTGACTAACCTGGTTTCATTTTATGACTAGGTCACAAAATGCTTGGATGAAGGAATAGAGGTAGATGTTATTTACTTAGTTTTTAAAAAGACCTTTGACACTGTGTCACACCCAATTCTTATAAGTAAACAGTTGCAATGTAGATTATTACACAATCCAGCGGGTAGAAAATTGGCTTATCAGATGCACCCAGAGAGTGGTGGTAGACGGGTCGATTTCTTCCTGGAGAAATGTGGGCAGCGGAGTCCCCCAAGGTTCTGTCCTGGGACCAGTACTATTCAATATCTTCATTAGTGACTTGAACAAGGGAGTAGAAAGCACCCTGTCCAAGTTTGCTGATGACACCAAACTGTGGGAGGTACACAAACTAGATGGCAGGGAGCGAATCCAGGCTGATTTGGACAAGCTAGGGAAATGGGCCAAACAGAATAGGATGCAGTTTAACAAAGATAAGTGCCATGTGTTGCACCTGGGGAGGAAGAATCAACACTCCTACAGTCTGGGAGGTAGCACAACTGCAGAAAGGGATCTCAGAGTCGTAGTCAACTCCAAAATGAATATGAGTCACCAATGAGAGGAGGTAATAAGTAAAGCTAGCTGTCTTTCTTGCATAAGTAGGTGCATCACAAACAGGTCTAGGGAGGTGATACTTCCCCTCTATGTGACATTGGTTAGGCCACAGCTAGAGTACTGTGTCCATTTCTGGCAGCCACACTTCAGAAGGGATGTGGATGGCCTGGAGTGGGTTCAGAGGAGGGCCACTCATCTGGTTAAAGGCCTACAGAAAAAACTCTATGTAGACCAATTGGGAGAGGCTGAGAGGTGATCTCCTGGCCCCCTACAAACTCATCAGGTGGGGACAGCAAGAAATAGGGGATACAATGTTTACCAGGGTGCCTGTCAGGCTAACTAGAAATAATGGCCACAAACTGGAAGACAGCAAATTCAGATTGGACTTCAGGAAAAAATTCTTTACAGTGAGAGTTGCCAAAACATGGAATAAGGTTCCTTGGAGGTGTTTAAAAGGAGATTGGACAGACACATGGCTGGGGTCATCTGACCTCAGCACTCATACCTGCCCAGGGCAGGGGGTTGGACTTGATGATCTAATAGATCCCTTCCGACTCTAACATCTATGAAACTGTGAGTATGCTGCCCTTTATCCAAGGGGCACACATGGGGCCATCATGTGGACTATACTGAACCACAAGGGATCAAGCTATTTCCTGATGCCCTCCTTCAGCCGCTTCACCAGTGCCACAGTAGCTTGCCTCAGCCAGGAACATTAATCCCCTGGAAGCTCTCCATTTGGCTCTGAAGTTCCCTCACTACAGGAATCACCTGGCTAAGGAAAGCATCGCCAGCACTGAGCATCTCAGTGGCCTCAAGGAGGGGCTTGATGACTAGCAAGATCTGGGAAATGGTATCCTACTCAGCTCTGTTAAGGGGGCCACTGATTCCGATCTCCCCAAGCAAGGCCATCTTATGGATGCCCTTCTGTTGCTCTACCAGCCTCTTGAGCATCAGTATGTGGAGTTCCACCAAGTCTCCACATCCTGCATGATTTTGCGCTGTGGGATGCTCACCTCTTTCTGTTTGTCCCGCAGCATCTTGCCCCACTTGATGCTCTGGTGGAAGTAGCCTGCCACCTTCCTACATTTGAAAATGAGCTTTTTGGTGGTGCTGGCTCCATCACCAGTAGCCCTGTCCCCCTCCAAGGCATCCCTGACAATGAGGTACAACTTGTGTGCCACATAGCAGATGCCAACAAAGTTGGCATCATGGACCACCTTGAGCATATTGGCCCCATTGTTGGTGACCATGAACCTGCAGATGAGCTCGCCCTGCCCAATGAGCCACCCCTGCACCAAGTGGTTCATGGCCCCCATGATCTCTGTTGCTGTGTGGGACTCATCCATCACCTCAGCTTGAACGAGAGCCCACTGACAGCCTGACTGGTTGCACCAGTGCCCTGTGAGGGAGAGTTAGGCATGATCACCACCCCGGCTGCCCCCGATGGCCAAGGTGAGGTGTAAGGCCACCTGTGGACCTGCTTTGTGTAGCTCCTCCAAGTACTCCCTGCATGCCTCATACAGGGAGGGCACCACCTTCCTGCTGAAGGTGGTGAGTATGGGCACTTGGTATGCTGGCGCCACAACCACCATGAGCCACCTGAACCCTGGCTGCTCAACTAAGGAGAAGGGCTGGCTATCTACAGCAATCATCTCCCCAGCACTCTGGGTGATCTCGCTTGGCCTTGCAATATGCCTCCCTTGCTGTCTGCCTTTCCCTCACTGTTCCAGGGTGGCCTGTCTCTGCTTTGAGGGGACAAGAGCTTTGGAGTGAGAGGGGGACTTCCCTTTGGGCTTGCTGGTGCCAGGCTGAGACACAAGGGCAAGATGGTGGCACCTGTGGAGATGCATCAGTATCCCCACAGTGCTCATGTGTTTTCTTCCTTTGCCCTGGCTGGTTTTGGCTCAGCAGTGCAGGCAGATAGCATTTGTGGGATCATCTGACAGCTCAAAATGATCCCAGACAACATTACCCACTCAATTCTGCAGTGCAGTTGTGGGTGCATGTGTGGATGCTGCAATTTTCGCCTCCTCAACAGGCAAGGGCACAGCAACAGGAGGAGCGGACTCAGCTGAGCCACTTGCCTCTGCAACCTCTATCTCAGCCTCCTCTGAAGTGCCTTCTGGGAAAGGAGTGCGTTCTAGAAAGGAGAAATTTCTAGGGAAAATTTGAGGGGTGTGGAGCACAAACTCAGCTGATTTCCCCTCCTTTCTCAAAATTTCCCTTGCTAGGGCACTCAGATCCAGATACAGCTCCAGCTTTTCCTCTGGCACTGGAAGGCTTAGCATGGGACATGAAATGGGGGTGGAGGAGACTATCATGCTGGTGCTGCTGTTTGTTGTCATAGTGGTAGTGGGGTGCGGAGGTTATGGCTGGTGCTCTTGGAAAGGATGCAGTCTCAGGCACAGGCAGTGGCACTGCTCCCCTCTCCTTGCTGCCTGTACAACTAGTGGAAGCCTCATACCTGCTTGTTGTAGCAAAGAGGCTGTATCTAAGTTGTGGAGGGAGGAACTTACAGCTCTCCCTCCAACCCCTTCCACCTCAGCCTGAAGGCGTGCCAGCTGCCTTTCTAGCACACCTCAAGGAAGGTTTGATAGTGTCTTGTCTTTGCCTTGGTGTGTTGGAAAATCTGTCTCTTCTTTTGTAACATTATCTGATTTATGTAATATATGTAGATAAGGTAATTGTATGTATGTGTATTTATGTAATAAATAAAATAAAAATATATAAATGTATGTATGTGTTTTCCTATATAAGGTCTATATTATAATATGCAATATAATTATGTTGTGCTTCCCTGCATGGTGAATGAAATACACACTGAGAGAAAACACAGATTTGAAAAGAATCAAAATAGACTAAACAAAAAGAGAATTTTGGGAGAGGAATAAATTTAAAGGAATCAATCAATTAATATAATAATAAAATAAAAGGGTATAGAAATTAAAGCAGACCTCAGGGAAGGATCACAGTCACTGCCCAGGTACACAGTCAGTGTCAGAACAGTCCTTCCCCGCTCTTCCCCCTCCCTCTCCTTACTTTCTGTTTCCCTGCAGGCAAGCCCAGCTTCAGCTTCAAGACATGTCAAAACTTACAAAATGTTTTGACTGCCCTTGTTTTGTTTTGAGGCTGTTCAAAAGCCCTTCATTTCATTTTTTTTGCTGTTTTGAGCTCAAAATGAGTCAAAACAGCATTGAAATGAAACAGCCAGAAAAATTTCATACAGCCCGATTTGGCTGGATCTTGCATTTTGGCTTTGTGACCATGGATTCTTTCCAGGTTTCTAGCTGCAGGCCTTTAGCATGAGAAACCAGATACAGAGCATAGGCACCAACGTTGGCTAAGTATGTAGGACTTGCTTCTTATTTTTTGCCCCAAGTTGGAATCCTGGTTATTGATCTCTTACTCCTGACTTCTGCCTGGTTTCTGAGTATCCATGAGAGCCTTAGCCAATAGGAAAAGTTCCCTTAACAGAAAGGTTCTTATGTTTGCTGATGCACAAAACAACCTTACACCTTCTCCTTTTTTGCTTTGCTAGGGTGAACATTTTCACATTTTCATAACAAATGCTTTCCAATCCCTTGGTCATCCTATCAGCCCTTCTCTGTACTTCTTCCAGTATGGATTCATATTTCTTGAGCTTGGATGACCAGATTAATTCAAATGAGGTGTCATCAGAGCCTTGACACTGACATTATTACTTGAAATACCAGTTCAGATGGAAGACTTACATCATAGAATAAATTTTGTCTTTTAAGTAGCTACACCATAGGGACAGTTCATAATAATCATCTTGTGATCAACTAGTGAACAGAGGTCTTTTCTCTCCTCCATTTTTTTCAGAGATGAATCTCCAGAAAGTAACAAAAACTCTCCCTATTGATCCCTAAGTGTATGGCCTTGCGTTCTGTTATTTAATTACAACCCATTCTTTTTTTTGTAGCCCTTGGACATCCAATTTTTCTTACATATAATCCTGATCCTCCTTGCTATTGATGATGACTCCCAGCTTTCTAACAACAGCAAATTTCATCAGCACATTCATACTTTTTGTCAAGGTCAGTAAGGAAAATATGAAATGTGGGTGGTCCCAAGAATGATCCTTGAGGAAATGTACTAACAGTTTCCTTTCAGATACATAATTCATTCAGCACTACCCATTGTCATCACCCTGTTCAGTTGTTTCTTTATCCACCTTACCATTTTTACTAACAGTTTCCCATGTAGCTTTACTGATTTTATTTGGCTCATAAAGCCTGGATATCAGTAAGGATTTGGAGGCAGGTAGGGTTTTTGTGGCAGTGGTGTGGATTCACATGCATGGTAGTATTAATAGACAGGTCAGAAGCACTGGCTAGGTAGCATTATTTTAATGCGCTGGTCCTAAAGGTTGCCACCCCTGGTTTCAAAAGTCAGTTTTCTTATCAAAGAAAAATATCAGATTACCCTATTTTTCATTTGCATTCATGTTTTTATTTATTCCTTCCAATTTTTTTAAAGTCTTTTCAGAGTAGTGTGGTCAGACTAAATCACTTTGTCAAAATCATTTTGAAAATATTTTTAAATATAGATAGTATGCTTGCTATTCTCTAGTCTGATGGCTTTATTGCAAATATTTGCAACTGGATCTGTGGCAATTTCTCAAAATTTGGGAATGGAAATTATCTGGTCCCCTGATTTGAATTTGGTAAACTTTGAACTTTGCTTCCATCTTGGTTGAGATAATTTCCATTTTCATATTTTATTTCCAATATCCATCCTGACATTATTGCAGTTCTCAACATCGTAATTCTTACTGAAAATTGAAGGAAAACTCCATTTAGCTTTAGAGTTCACCTAAGGCAGGGGTTTTCAACCAGGCGTACACATATCTTTAATATCTTTTAACACCTTGGTGTATTTCAGGCCCTCTTCTTTGTTGTCTTTTTATTTACATGGCTGAAAAACCGTTTGTTATTAGGCCATTCTCACTTTATTCACTTATCTCAAAGATGTAGCATTTTTTGCTGATCTGTCCTTCTTTTTCCTCATCTTGTTAATCCTTCTAGGGGTGCTACTTCCTCTACTTTACAAGGCTTCTCCCATTGCTAGGGCTATGATTTCCAGTCAATTTTTAGGCAGACAGGGCTCTTTGGGTAGATGTGATATTTTGTATCAGAGCAACTAAATAGTTGGAAAAATTGTTCTTTGCAAGTCATCAGGCAAAGAACAATATATCCAACTATTCAGCTGGTCTAATAAAAGATATCGCATCTACCCAAAGAACCTTGTCTGCCTATGTCTGTAGACCAACATGGCTACAAACAGCAACCCTAAATCATTTTTTATATCTTTAGATCTTAAAATCCCAGGCCTTCTCTATACATGAGTCTCAATCTAGCTACTTCACTTACTAGGACCCTGTCTTTTAAAATCAAGCATTTACTGTTATTCTTGTGCCTACACCTCTTACTAGAGATCTATAGTTCTCTGGTGCATTTCAGAATCAGACCCTAAATTGCAATTTCCTTATGAGAGGAAATGTTTGTAAATGTTATGCTCATACATAAAACAATAGAAGATAATAAATGCTACTCTGTCCAGAAGATAAAGAGATGCTCCCAAGCTCCTAATCTGGCACTTTATACAAACATTGACTACTTAAAAAATGACTTTGTTGGGGCTGTTTACAGAGATAAGTGCTGTGGAATCAGCCTCTGCATGCAAAATAAAAGCAAGTTTACTTTTTTGCCACTACTGCAACTGCTTTATGTCTCTACTAGCTTCAGCATTGTAGAGACTGTTCAAACCAAGGAATAACTTGGTCTAGGGAATGACTGCTCGGAAAGTTAAATGGAAAAGTGGGAATTTCCCTGGAGGGAAGACCTCAGGTTACATTAGAATATTTTCCTGTGAAGGATTAGGGCAGGATGCATGCGGATGGCAGAGAACAAGGATTTGTGTGTGGATCAGGTGGATAAATGCTGAGTATAGGTGGCCTCTGACTGTGAAATTAGGACTGGCAAATGTGCTTATATGGGTTTTGAGAACTACATACTAAAGTTTAAATTGCCCTTGCCAGGGCAGATTCCTTTGTCTCAAAAAGTAGCTCAAGGCTAAGTAACCTGCATGATATTCCAGAAGATCTGGTGGAGAGAGAAGGGATTCTAAATGGGCTGCCAGGGCATCAGGTGTGAAATAGTCACTAAGCAATGAAAAATCAAACCTCTTCTTGATGTGTTCAGCTGGGTTGCTGATGGTAGCTCTATGCATATATTACTATTTGTAGGGACAGTAGAAAAGACCCTCCAACCCCAAACTACTGTTTTATCAATTAAATGGAAAACTATCCTTTTCATTTAGTTTGGACTTGTATCAACAATGTACTTTTGTGACTGATAGATCAAATATTAGAGAAGCTACTTGGAAAATGAATGCTTCTATAATTGGAAGATGATAATATCTAGGCATTTGAAGGAAAAAAAAGCCATCACAGATCCCTTAGAAATGGTTTATTCTGTTTACTTTCTGAATATAGAGATATTAAAATATGTACAAAATTATAAAACATTGTGCATTATAGTGCATTTATAGTCAGTAGCAAAATTATATTTGTGTTGACATTTCGTAGCATGTTATTGTTAAAAAAAGGCACTCCTGTTGCAATTTTAGTGGGAATAATATGTGCAGACTGTTTTTTACTTTGCAGTTCAAGTCTCTTCATATCCATTCATCTTAATAATAGCCTTTCCACCCATCTTACAAAATTCTCTAGCGACATCTGAATAATTTGGGCTATATAATGGGTGAAAACATTAAAAAACATATTTGAATCCCAAGAATGTACTTACAGCTAACATTATGTTGACTGTGTTAAACACTCAGAGTACCATTTTACTCATAAGCATTCAGTTTTTAAAAAAAGGACACATTATTTCACTGGTCTGGTGCAAAAAAAAAGGTAGCCAAATTTTGCCTTTATATAATGTGTGAGGCCATGTGAAACAATTAGGGCTGTGAGTTTATAATTAACAAAAATATCTACTTCTGCTAGGTAAAGCAAAAGCCATACAAAATGTTATCTTTACTGGAAAACTAAATTTTCAGATAATTGGAAATGGCCTTCTGTGATTTCTTTCCAAAGAATTAATATTGAAGAAATATAATAACTATGGCCAGTAGCTTTTATTTCTCCACCATGAGGGAAAATCTACTTTGTTCCCTTTAACAGCCTGATTCTGTGAATTGCTAAGCACCCTTTATTTACACTGGCAGGCAAGGATCTTTGAATAGACGTAATATCTTTTATTAGACCAACTGAGCAGTTGGAAAAAAGTTCTTGGCAAGCTTGTGGGTGCACGCACCCTTCTTCAGGCATAGGAAGTCTCTGCTGGTCTGAGGCTCCAAGAAATGAGAGAAGCTAAAAGTGTGGCAGGATGTCAGTGAGAATGGAAATAGGTAGAAACTAGAAAGACAAAAGGTAAAGCAGAGAGAGGAGGAGGAAGAGAGCAGTGGGGGAAAAGGGCTGAAGGGAGGCATTACAGTGATAGAATACAAGGTAGAAAAGAGGCTGTTAGTGAAAAGGAAAACAGGAGGAGATCAGGAAAACAGGAATGAAAGGAAGTTAAAGGTATTTACTACTTCATAGGGAACTGCTCTGTAAATTCCCCAAGAGATGATCTGTTAGAGGGAGAATCAGTCAGCAGGTTTCAAATCTCAGTTTATTTATACCTCCTGCTTTTTGATTTACATTGTCTTTTCACAGCATTTAAGTTGCATTTCCCCATTCTCCCTTCACAGTGTTGGGTTATCATCTCAAGTATTCCCACAAATAGGAGCTGCTCATTGCAGTGGATGGCACAGCGGTGTTCCACCACTGCAGACTAAACGCCATCCAAACTGTGCAAGCCCAGCTGGGCAAACTGAATGAAAAACAGTTTCCCTGAGAATCAGTCCAAAAACCATCCTCTCTTGGCCCCCTTCAGATAGACAAGAGCCCTGAGGAAAAAAAATCACTGCTTTGTATAATCCTGCATCCAAGCCAAACTGTTTTTCTCTAATCAGGATCGCTCTGCATTTCTTGAAATCATTTGGCTCTTTATCTGAGCCCCTCATCAACTTGATGAGTCTTAATGCAAGAGCTAAGCATATGGTCTATATTGAACCATCACAGATTAGTGCTCCATGAGGACATATCTAGAAGAATATTGATCTCTGCAATATCCTACACGTAGCATTATACAGCCTCTAGGCATATAATTTAATCTGTTACAAACAGTAGTGCATATTATTCCACTAAATGTGAAACTCATGAAACTTTTAGTCCAGAGATGTAAATACTTGATCTCTTCACACTAACATAAGAATGTAGTCACTGGGGCATTACAGCTCCCAATGTCTTGTTTACAATCATTTCAAATTTACATGAAAGACATCTGATTACATTTTTTTTTCTGATTGCAGTTGAATGCAAGGAACTAACTGCTGCTCTCTATTTTAATGAGCAACCTAAAAACTGAGATGTTATTTTTATACAGTTGGTTCACTGGGACACAAGAGAAATACTCTGAAGATACTCTGCGGATTCTATTATAAAGTCAGTCCACTCCTGAGCAAGGTCTTCAATGGAGACTTCCTCCCCTCCATATTCCTGTGGAAGAATGCTGGCTGGAAAGTGTTGAGTCAGGCTCTGTATGTAATTGCTGCCATGCATGTGTACCTGAAACCAGAAAGGTGGCTTGAAAATGGCTTTCTAGGCTTATCAGATACACATTTACTTCTGCTTGAATCCCATAGTATTGTGTGAAGATATTAAACAAGCCAAAAACCATTGGTGTGAGAACTGAAACAAGCTAGTTTTCACACAGTGCTTTCACTGTTGTTCTTGTCAACAGCTATGCAACAAAATATTCATAGGATTCATAGGCAAACTGAATGAAAAACAGTTTCCCTGAGAATCAGTCCAAAAACCATCCAAAAACCATCCAAAAACCATTTCCTGCCTAGGCAGGGGGTCGGACTCAGTGATGTGTTCCTTCCAACCCCAGCATCTATGAATCATGAATATGCAAACCAGTATGAAAGGTGGTTGGTCTAAGAGGATCAGATAGAAAGTATCACATTTTTAAAGATATTTAAGTGCTAAAAAAGGCAGATAGGCATCTAGTGGAATTTTCAGAAGTGCCTGGATACTTGATTCCAACAGAAATCAGATCCCTTGCTTCCAAGTGAATTCAGATGTTTTAACCTGTCATTACCGTAAAAAAAGCTTTCTTTTTGGTCATTTTTCCAACACTGGCTTACAGTATTTTGATGCCTTACTCACTGCTCCCATTGCTTAAATGGCCAGCATCCGATTGTTAACATTTAACAAGAATTTTCTGCAGACAAAAATGGCATAACAACTTCCAGGAATAAAAGCATAATGAAGTGAACAGGTGGTTAACTGTCTTTTTGTCAACACTCCACGATTGGGAGCAAAGAGGTAGTGAGATAGCACCATCTGCTCCTCTTGAAGCCAGTCCTGCTGGCCTCTTCCCCAGACCACATGAGCCTGGGCTTACTTTAAATGGTCTTATTGATCCCAAACTTCTTCTGTTCCACTTCATCAACTGTGGGCCTGCCTATGTTGGTCTTTCATCTGGGATATAGGTTGTAGCTGGGTTGGTTTAAGGACACAGGTTCTTTGGATAAATCTGAAATCTTTTATTAGACCAACTCAAATAGTTGGAAAAATTCTTTGCAAGCTTTTGGGTATAAATACCCTTTGTCAGGCTATGAAGCATCCGTAGTTGATATATGCTCTTCCTGGATGGAATGAATAGCTAAAATGCCAGAGGCTGGTCTGCGCTATGCAGTGGTGTCTTCCACTATATTTCCAGTACATGGAGCATAATGTTAGTGCTCAATGAATGACATTCACCTGAATTTAAAAGAAAGGATCAGAGACCAGGGCTCTAGTCCTACCTCTACTGAAGGCTTGCTGTGTTCCTTATTATGAAAACTGTGATGATACCAACCTCTTGCCACTCTCAGATCATTACTATTTATACAGAATTTTTCTTCTACAAAAATCTCTGTCAGAATGAAAGTATAAATCTGACTTAGGCCATTCAGTGCTCAAGCACTAGTGACCCAGGTCCTCATGAAAGTTTGATGGCTGTAATTTTTTTGTGGAAGAAAAGAAATGTTTATGATTACTCACCCGTTCCTTTATTTTTTCAGTGAGGAAAGGTTTAATTAGACTGAAGACGGGGTGGAAAAATAGAGGCTCATTAATCAAGTGGATGCCACGAACCTTTAGTGGAAAGGAATCCTGTCAAAATAACAACAAAAAAAGAGCAATTATTAGGAAGATGGTTTTCTTATGGCCAAGTGCAGCCTAGTGCATAGGTTAGAGCACCCTTTCCCCCAACCTTGTTAACTCTTGCTTGGAGTACAGATTTCCCTTGCTTTATGCTGTACATGTGTTCTTGGAAAACAGCGTATAACTCAAATTCGTGCAAAGGGAACCCACTTTACAATGTAACAAATAGGAATACATTCCAACACCTTGACTGTTCTGACCCCCAGACCCACTTCTACCCATTTTACAAGACAATTTTGGTACTCACCAACAGCACAGTTGAAGATAAGCTAGAGGGATGCTTAAAAGCCATAATGGGGATGGCAACTACAGAAACATGTTACAGAAAATGAGTGAGGAGTGCAGATGCACACAGGAGATGATATTTTGGTGCATGTCATTCCCACAATGCACCGCACAAAGCAGCTGACTGCAGGCTTCCACCACATCCACCTCATAAGAGTGAATTTACCTCGCATATAATGAATTTTTGGTATAAAAAGGTCATTGCATGAGAGTGAATTCGCACATACAGAACCTGCATAAAGCGAGGGAAACCTGTATTTACCATTCACAATTTGTTCCTTTTAAACTTCAGAAAAAAGAAGTCTAAACTAATTCCTCTAATTGCATTGAGAGGAAATCACTGCAGTAAGAAGGAACATGATTTGCTTTATCATTAGATCTGGCCTTTCCACAAGCTTCCAGTTCTGTGCAATGCAGAATGTATGACAAAGGTATCCAAAAGCCAGGCAGCCAGCAGCTTTCCTTGGCAACTCACATGACAAATTCTGAAAGAAGGTCCTCTGTTAGGGCTGAGGGGAAGATTTGCCAAAAATGAACTATTTATTTTCAAAACAGTGAGTCAAAAGAGTTTAAAGTAACTTTTTAGAGCATCAAGAAAGAATCTTTTATTTAAAAAACAATCAAAATAAACGTGGAGAAACACTTAGAATCAAATATAAATCACTGAAACTTACTTACAAAAATTGTTTTTATGACATAATTTCAGAAAAATTCTGGTCATAAGGGGAGTCTTGCCTGAGTCATGAGGTGAATTTGTTTTACCCTTGTGAGAACCGAAAAATTTAGCTACCATATAACCTCCATAATATAAAATGTTAATTGTATTAAAAATTAATTAGAGTGCCACAGCTGAAAGGAAATATGGCTAGTATTCAAAGATACTTTATCCGGATCAGAGCAGGGGTGTCACACCCACAGACCAGCCCTGCACTCCAGATCTAGTGCGTGTCATGGAGCAGCTGAAGTGGGCAGTGTGTGAAGCCCAGTCTTGCTCTGGTTGCTCTAGGGCTATGCTGCATGGCCCTGGAGCTGCCACTATGGGGCTGTAGTGCCCTGGAGCTGCAGAGTGATCACTGAGTGCAGCATGGCCCTGCAGTGGCAGGCAGTCGCTATGGTGCTGTGCTGCACATGGTGACCGCTCATCCAGGGTTCTGGAGTGCAAGCAGGTACACAGGGCATCCAGCCTGTCCTGGATGCTGCCTGTGGGTCACTGAGACCCACAGGAATCACCAGCGGCTGGATGATACAGCTCAATGGGCTGTATCTTTAAGACACCTTTGGAATAGAGGAAGAGCAGCCTGCTTTCAAACCCTGCTTCACTGCTACAGCTCTGCTGACTACAAGTTTCTTCCCTCTCACCAAAGTCAACTTACAATAGCAGTCACAAATGTTTTCCCCATCAGTGTTACAGTAACTTTTCTTCTCTTGTGATTTTGAACTGATGTGCTCTTATCTAGATTAAAAATCAAGCTTGCTAAATGCAACTGTTTTCAGGAACTTCTTAACAATGGGATAAAAATCACACCTCATAGTACCCTTCAAAGGATCTGATGGCATTCAAGGTACCCCATCACCCTTGTTAAGAGTCACTGCCTAAAGAGGGTATGGCCATAAAATGGACCTTAACTTCCAAGCAAGAACAGAAGAAATGTCTCCATGAAAAATATTAGCCTGAAGAGCACAGTTGTTTTGTTCCTTCAAGCTGCATGATCTCTGCAAGGTTTTAATCACAAGGAATTTTTGCCATCTTTGGCAATAAAGCAAGTAGAAAGAAGTATCAAGCCTACCGTGACCACGGCAGCAATCCTCCTGGCCACTGTTGGAGAGATTTGAAATGCATGAGCAAATCGCCACCCTTGAAGATCAAAAATTGCCTTGACTCCATTCCGCTGTGTCTCTGTCTCCTTTACGATGAGCTCTGATGTAATAAGACTTACGCGAAACACATCATATGCTGTAAACATCTTGGGATCCCATTGTCCTAAATAGCAAATAGGTTGCATTGCATTACCAAATGGATATTATGTCAAGACACAATTCTGCTTGCAACAGCTTTTAATTAGTTCCTCAAGTACAAAAAATAAAAGTAAACTGCATACAGAGTGTATGTGTCATTTTCTTTCCCTATGAGACTTCTCAGATCCTGCAACGGATAATTTTGTCTGTTCAGAAGTCATGATACCTCTGGTCTGGCTCAACTTGCATCTTCTTGCATCTTCTGCTCTGCCTGGTCACTTAGACTCTCAGCAGTCAATTTTTCCTAAGAAGAGAGAGCCTGTTTCAAAGCTTAACAAAAATGTTTGCTTTGAGAATTATCTAGTTTGTCAATGAAAGTAAAAATCTTACTGGGAAGAACCTCATCAAACTCCTCAGTACAGCATCTATAAATAAAATGACTACAGTTACCCTTGACAAATTAACATGTTAAAACTACAACTTGCCTTGTCTATACTAAGATTTGAACAAGTTGGCCAACATATTAAAAATACACCTCTTTTCTTAGTGAAGATAAGTCTTGTAGTACTGGTCTCTCTTTAGCACTTAGTGTGTCTCTGATCCTTAACTAGGGTTTCTAAGATCTCCTGTAAGAGAAGTAAACAACAATAACAGTAATGGTGGGGTGATATTAAATACAGTATTTAAAAAGGCAGACAGCAATTTAACACCAACTCACACACAAGTTTAACAGGAAGTGAACAACACTTGATCCAATTATTTTGAATATGATACCTTTAAGTGGCTGAAGAGCAAACATTTAAAAATGTTTGTGGCACTTAAGTGCTTCCAGAATCTGTCAAATGAGTTTTTCAATTCAGGGGTATAGGTTGTAGCCGTGTTGGTCTAGGGACATAGACAGACAAGTTTATTTGGGTAAATCCAATATCTTTTATTAAACCAATTCAAATGGTTGGAAAAATTCTTCTTTGCAAGCTTTTGGGTACGGGTACCCTTTGTTGGGCTGAAGAAGTGCCTGCAGTTGGTCTTTGCTCTTCCTGAATGGAATTATAAAGAAGCCAGAGGCTGGTATGTATGTGAGAGAGCCAATCAGTGAAAATCCAAATTGAAGTAGTCAGTAGGTGAGAGGCAGATAGAGGGGGAGAAACTTGAGACCCTATGTTTTTAGTTTCTGCTTTGTTATGTCATTTACATCATTATTTGTTGAGCGTCTTCAGCAGCTTTTCTGGCAATTCAGAAAATACTATTTGAGACTACTATCCAATAAATCAAGGGCCCTCAGAGTGTTCCTGATACTGCATACCAAGACAATTTGGATGTTTCCAAATAGTTTTGAAAATCCCGTGGATGTCTGCTTGCCATTGGAATCCTCACTAGATACCCAAGTAGCTACAAACACCAACACAATATTATGGAAATACTGGATTTCCCGTTTAACCTTACCTCTCTTCTAACCTTTGCCACTGAAGTTGGCTTTGAATCCAACTGGAAATTGTTTTCATTTAGCTGTTGAGCATAAAGACCAGTCTATACACAAAAATTATACCCCTTTAACTATACAATGTTATGGTTAAAACAGTACAGACCCTACTTGTCCCAGCCTGACTTCAATAAGGACACAGTTATATTGGTATGAAAGTGTTTATTGCAGTACTCCCTATAAGGCAAGGAAAATAACTAATACAGTATAGTAGAGTACTGAAATATATAGTGAAATAACTAGCAGTTGTATCAGTAAAACTATCACAATAGAAAAATTTCAACCCTAATAAAAATGTTTATACTAGTAGTAACACCAAAGTATAAGAAAGTCCTATGCTATAATAAATGGCTGTTACTTACCAATCCTATAAATCAGAACTCTGCTGCCATGTGGGTCTCTTGATCGCAGAACTCCATGGTAACCAGCACGCAGGAGATTGAGAATAGAAGATGGCTGTAAATCTGCGGTTATTTCTGGGCATTCAGCTCTCCACTTGTGATAGTTCTTCAATAACTGTAGGAAAAATAAATGCTCTAACCAATGAACATCAAGGTAACTGGGAAGCAAAGTATAAGGATACAGAAAAAGTGTCTTGGACCAGTGAGTCACAGCTATATGATTAAAACTTCTATCATTTCAATGCTTATATCATTTTTACTTTAATCTTAAGCAGAGAAAAACTACCAAACTGGGTTGCACTGGGTCCAGAATTCTGTCTTCTACTTTTAGTGGTAGACTGGAATCACTATATCAGGGGAAGATGTTACAAACCGTACTATAGACTGTTATGGAATGATCCATAAGGAAAGTTTCTTCTTTACTTCCCATCAGAGGTTACCTTATGCTCTAAAAGAACAGGCATGTGTGGCATTAGATACTTTAAAAATATTATTTTAACAGTGGATATTTTTATCATCCATATCAGTGTCCATACCTTTGTAATCCTGATCAGTCTGGGTTTCAGTGATACTTTGTGCCAATGATCTCTCTGGTTTGCTAATATACAGAGTTACTGTCATCTTATTAGATTTGCTGCCTTCCTTTCTCCTTGATTGTGTCCCTCTATACTATTCTTTATTGTGTTTATTTTCACCATGCCCTTATTTAAGCAGTAATGTAACAAGGGTAGGGTAAGAGGAGCACTAGCCCTGGGCACCAACTTAGACAGGGTGCCAGGTTGACCCTCTCCCTCTTAGAAGTCTTTCCTGTGGCAGGCACAGAGCTGAGCAGGTGCAGTGAGAAGGGGAAGCACCATGCTCAGTAGAATGATGCCTTGCCATGGGAACTGCAACCTTGCCCCCAGGGCTAAGGGGCAAATGGGGCACCAGGAACAGCTCTTCAGAGCTGGCCCTGCTGCCTGTGCCTCAGTGGCACATTTTGCTAGGAGACAAGCAACAGCAACAGCAACTGCTGCTCAAGTGAAAAGAGCTCTGTAGGTAATACACCCTTCCCCCACTGTCTGGTAGTAAGCACATTCCTTCCCTCGCATCCATTCAGTGCTCAGAGCAGGGTAAAAGCTTCCTACACCTCTGCATAGATGTCATCTTTCTAAAGTATACAGCTCCAATCCCTTCACTCTTCACATAAAAGGTTTTCCATGATTCTAAGAATACTTTTGTTCTTGTTTTTATCTATTTCAGATATTCCCCTATAAACGTTTTCAAAGTGTGACCAGAATATAGCACAGTATCCAGTGTGTACTTCTGATATCTCTTGTACAATGGTATTTTTAGCATGATTAAACATTTTCCAGCCTATTTCCTATATATCTGTTGGCTTTCTTTTTTTTCCCTCTTAATTGCCATTATATCTTTGTAGTTCACTGATCTAGGTACTTTCTGCAATAAATTATGCAGAGGGCAGGGTAGAGTGGTACCTATAGCTCCCATTACATGTTATACTATTATGTTATTTCCTCATTAATTATGCAATAAATTGAGACTGATGCAGGGGGTGCCCAGGATTGGGTTCCCCTATACCAGGAATGAGACACGATGGGGTCTAATGCACAATCCCACAATCACGCCTCTTGCCACATGTGCCTGGCATGGTAGAAAGCATGATTATGTGGATCACACGTTAGAGCTGAGTGTCGCAGAGCACTAAGGTGCCCTGCTCCTAGAGGGTGGAAACTGCTAGAGAAAAAGCCCTAGCAGGGTATAAGAAGCCCACCTGTGGGTTGCCTGCGGCAAACAGGAGGTCAGCTGACTGTAAGGGGCAGGGCCTGGCTCTTATAAAGCCCAGGAGCTGAGGCCAGAGGCAGTTCCCTGCCAGCAGCCAAAGAGGCAGGAGCTCCCTAAGCCAGAGTGCGAGAAGATGCCTGACTGCAGGTACAGTGTAACCTGAGTAAAGTATGGCAGCTCTGGGACGTTTGAGCAATATTGTTATAGCAAGGTAGTTTATGTTTAAGTTGTAGCCAAGAGGCTTGAGTTTGTCTTGCTATTTATTACCCCAGTGGTTTGGGAGAGGCTATCAGGGGATGGAGGCCTCATAGGGAACCCACAGCAGTTTGGGGACCCCAGTGCCAGTGAGGATGCAGTGCATGGGGTGCACAGACCCCAGCCCCAGAAAGGGGGCACTATTGAGCAGCCCCAGTGTGGGTGTGGCAAGCCCCTGAGAAGGGGGTAGCATTGCGGCGGGCCCGAGAGACAAGGCGGCTTTACCGAGAAGGCCCCTTGTACCGAGAGAGGCTGTGTTGCAGAGGATCCCTGAGAGGGCAGCGCTACAGAGAGAGCCTCAAGAGAGGATGAGTGTATTTGACAGACCAATGTCCATTCCAGCTGTGAGGCTTGGGGCGTGGTATAAGGAGTGGTTGGAGCCATGCATAGCCCATAAAGCTAGAGTGCCCGGGAAGTACCCATCATAGAGTGAGACCCAAGAAGAGTCTGGGAAACCACAGGGTCTGCATCAGCACCAAGAGGACATAAGGCAGCCTCCCAAACTTATCTAAACATCAAAGACGTGGCAGATGAGAACTTGAGGGTGCCCTTGGGCTGACGTGGCACAGAGAAAGGGGCCTTAAGGAGATCACGGCCTTCCTGGAGGACCCCGCCCGTGACACTGAGCGTGTCTTTATCATCATGTGCAAAGAAGGGCTTGGAGACAAACTGGTCCAGGTGGGCATGAGCTTTTGTAGGCAACAATCTACTTCATAAGATGGTATCTTTGAACATAAGTACTACCATTTATTGGATCAGACCATAGGTCCATCTTGCTCAGTATCTTGGGTTACATAGTAGCAGAGAGTGGATGCTGGAAGGAAGAGTGAACAGGGTGTGAACACATCTTTTTCCACTATTCCTCCCTTACCGGCAGCCTCCAACATATAAGGTCTAGGAAGTTTTGATTCGGAGGCTGTACCCCTAATTCCCATGCTCAATAGCTACTGATGCACCTTTCCTCTAAAAACTTTTTGCAATTCTGTTTTGAATTTGGATAAACTGTCAGCTTCCACAGCACTTGGTGGCAATGAGTTTCACACTTGAATTACATGCTGTGTGGGGGGAGGGAAAAAAAACTTCCTTTTGTTAGTTTTAAACTTACTACCTACTACTCTTATTTTATGATCCCTAGTTCTTGTATTGTATGAGAGAGTGAGAAATAAATCTTTACTGACTTTATCTTCTCCAGTTAGTATTTTGTAAACCCTTATCATGGCCCCCCTCAAGTGTCTCTCTTCTAAACTGAATAGGGCTAACCTCTTTAGTTTTGCTTCATATGGAAGCCCCTCTATATCACTAATTGTCCTTATTACCCTTCTCTGGACCTTCCCTTGTTCTTCCATCACCTTTTTGAGGTGTGGAGACCAGAGTTTGGAACAATATTCAAGGTGTGGATGCACCATGGATTGATAGTCATGATGATGCTTTCCATTTTGGTTACAATTCACTTCTTAATAATCCCAAACATTTTGTTTGCCTTTGTGATGGCTGCTGAGTGAGCACTGAGCTGATGTTTTTAGCACACTGTCCATAATGATTCCCAGAGCTCTTTCCTGCGTGGTAACAACTAATGTAGAGCATTAGTGTAGGTATAGTTTAGGTTATTTTTTCCCATGTGCATCACTTTACATTTATCTACATTGAATTTCATCTGCCATTTAGTTGCCATTCATTCAAAAGAACCAGATCCTTCTGTAATACCTTACAATCTACTGCCTTGGTCTTTACCACTTTGAATAATTTTGTCATCAAAACTAATTTGGTGAATTAGCTATTCATCCCCTTCTCCCAGATCACTTATGAATATGTTAAAGAGCACTTAACCTAACACAGATCCCTAGGAGACCTTACTGTTTACATCTTTTTCAACCTGAAAACTGACCATTTATATTTTCACCTTGTTTTCTATCTTTAAGCCAATTTCTAATCCATGAGAGGACCTTTGCTGTAATTCTGACTACCTAATTTCCTTAAGTGCCTCTGCTGGAGGACCTTTGTCAAAGACTTTTTGGAAGTCAAGATATATTATGTCAACCAGATTACCCTGGTCCACCTGCTTAATGACACCCCCAAATAACTCAAGTAGGCCCCCTCAAAGACCCCAAAGAACCCCCAAAGAATTCAAGAGGCATGAAACTTTAAGATGCTATCCTGCCCTGCTTTCTGTCTGACTTTAGACTAATATGCCTGGTTTTCAATGGGGTGTAGTTTAGGGCTTGATCAGGGAACCATAATATGCCAGTAGCTTCTGCTCAAGAGCAGTAGAAAAAGACTTTTACCTTGCATACATACCCTCACTAGTATTTATCTTGACATTTGTTTCAGAGGCTTCTTGAATAGTGATATAGAGGGGCTTCCATATGAGGCAAAACTTTGCCGGGGGACGGGCCAGCTGGGAGAGGAAAGGATGCTCTGCCGCTGAGTCAGGTAAGTCGGGCGAGTGTACGTGGATGTAGCTTGGGGAAAACAAGTGGAGAGGGAGAGGTGGCAGTGGGTAGCCTTAAATGCCTCTATACAAATGCTTGCAGCATGGGAGGTAATCAGGAGGAGCTGTCTCTTCTGGTGGCTGTGGAAGACCCAGATTTGGTTGGGCTCACGGAAACTTGGTGGGACCCAACCCATGACTGGGCCATAGGCATCGATGAATATGCCCTTTTCAGGAAGGACAGGATGGGGAAAACAGGTGGAGGGGTTGCGCTCTGTCAAAGAGCGTTTCTCTGCATCAAGCATCACCTTGGGGGCAACTGAGGACCAGGCAGAATTGATTTGGGTCATGCTGCAAGGAGGACGAGGGGAAAGGGACTTAATGGTGGGTGTCTGCTACAGACCACCCAACCAGAGGGAGGAGCTGGATCTCCAAATTGCTGGCCAGCT